>VRLP01000604.1:0-201747 GCA_009660295.1 Lophius piscatorius | reverse complement strand
AACGCGTGGACCAGCTTTTCAGCATCACTCAAGGTGAGTGAAGAACGGAGTTTCGAGATATTTCTGAGATGGTGAAAGGAGATCTTGCAGATGTGTTGGATGTGGGATTCAAAAGTGAGTTGAGGGTCGAATCTTACGCTGAGGTTGGTGACTGATGAAGAGAGGGGAATGTCGTGACCAGAGAAAGTAATACTGGTTATGGAGGAAGACTGGGTCTGATGTGGGGTGCCAATTAAAATAGCTTCGGTTTTGGAGCTGTTCAACTGGAGAAAGTTGTTTTTCATCCACACCTTTATCTCCTCCAGACAAGCGTGGAGAGTTGACAGGGGAGATGATGATGAGGATGAGGATGGAGAGGCTGCGGGGAACATGTGTCAGTTTTTATGTAGATTTGCGTGTCATCAGCATAACAATGGAATGAGAGTCCATATCGACTGATGACATGGCCAAGGGGGAGAATGTACAGTATGAAGAGAATGGGGCCAAGGACTGATCCCTGGGGGACCCCACAGGTGACGGTGTGTGTCAGAGACCTTAAACTTCCAAGGGAAATATATTCTGTTCTGTCAGTGAGGTAATGTTGTGATGTTACTCCCTAGTAGGCTTCTCTTCATTTCTATCTTCTATTCAAAATGACTCTCTATAATGATTGAGATAGTTGAATCTTTTCTGTCAATCTCTATTCTGTTCTACTCAGATAATCTCTTTTATTTCTTTATGAATCTTTTATTCCGTTACTCTATATCATGTTTTGTTTTCGTTGTTTCTGATTTAATTGTGTTCTATTATGAAGCTTCTCTCATTGTTCTACATTCTAGCGCTCTCTCACTGTATTCTATATTCTATTCTATTCTATTCTATTCTATTCTATTCTATTCTATTCTATGTATTAGTTAACATACAGATGTCACTCTGTCACTCTGGTTCTCTTTGGTTCTACTCTATTTCGTTCTCATATTTTCGCTTTAGTCTGGACAGGATCTTCAGGACTCTCTGGAATGCTGTGTTTTAATAATCATTAAGATATTCTAATATCAACTATTCCGTTACTCTCTTTTCTGTTCCGGTGTACTTACTTCACTTTACTCGATATACTTTGTATTCGTAACTTATTGAATCGGAATTTTTGAAGTCTACTACTCATTAGTTATATTGTAATTTAGTTCTTTTACGCTCTATTCCGTTTTATTCAGCTCCTCTCTTCAGTTACTTTATTACATTTGATTTCATTAGGTTATTGTATTCTATTACTCCATTCAGTTTGTGTACTACATTATATCTTATTCTATTCTTTCACACTCTACACTTTCCTCTACTACTACTACTACTACTATCCAACTACTCTCTTTAGTTACTACTATATAATACTTAAGTACTCGGTATGATAATCTATTCTAATCTATCCTTATGTTGTATTATAAACTAAATTCTAAGTAGTCTTCTATTATAGAATATCACTCATGATGTTGTGTTCTTTTGCTGTGTTCTGTTGGATTATAATCCCTATTACATTGTAATCTATTACTGTTTGAGATATTCTGTCCTTTAATGTATTAATACATGTATATTCTAACCCTCTCTCTAATGCTGTGTGATGCAGTACTTTCTGGGTTTTATTCCATGTATCTCTGTTCTTTAATGCATAAGTGTCCTGATCTTTATTATAATTGTGTTTATTGTATTATTTCATCAAACTTCCCTCTTTCTTTCATATTCTAACCCTCTCTCTAATGCTGTGTTCTCTATCCTCTGCTGATGCAGTACTTTCTGTGTTTTATTCCATGTATCTCTGTTCTTTAACGTATTCTGGAGTCTCCTCTCTCTGTCCACTCGCCTTTTTTTTTTGTGACTTTCCTACGTGGACATTCGTCTGGAAGGTTTTTCTGTGCGCTCTGAGGTCTCGGGCGCACGGATCGCGCTCGCTGGGATGCAGCATGCCCGCTGCTCCGCGCATTCTGAATAAGGCTCGTGGTGATGTTTGCGTCTAACCGAGGCACCGCCTCCCTCCCATTGGACAAGGAGTCCGCGAGGGCGTGGCGTGGAAAGATGAGAGTTGCAAATCCATGCCCTTACTGGGAAGACATGGAGCGCCATGGACACAGTTCGCACGAATCTCAGCGAAAGACTTAAGACATTCTCCGGTCTGGAAACAACCGATTTGAGAGAGTGAGAGGAGAAGACGGGCGGCCCGGTTGAGGATGGAGTGCGCATTTGACGCACAGAATCTGATTTCCATTTCTTTGCGGAAGATCCAAAGCTCCAGGACGCAGAGAGGAGGCATCAAGCTCCACAAGAACTTACTGGTAACGTACGTGCTGAGAAACGCCAGGCAGTTTTACATGAGCAAAAACTTGTCGCAGGCGCAGAGGACGCAGCAGTACGAGGATGTGGCCGCGGTCCGAGAGCGGCACGAATATCTAGAACTGACCGGGAGCTTAACGGAGTTGGCCGATGACTTCTACTGCAACTTTACTGGGGTTGAGTCGGACACTTGGCACTGCGGAGCGCACCAGCCTGCAGAGGTGGCGCACCAAGACGCGTCTGCCTGCGCAATGGTTCCACCGAGTGACTCTGACCTCATGGTTTCGGACGCCTGTTGGAGTTGTGCGGACAAGTCCACCTGGGAGTTACCGAACCCGAACGCGCAAGCCAACCAAAAGACTGTGCTGGACTTGGACACTCATGTTGTGACTACTGTCACTAACGGATACTTCCACTCAGACTGTTGCGCGCAGTCAAAACAGCCGCAGGGCGCGCACTGCTACAGCAAGAAGCGGAAGCTGGACACAAGTTATCACATTGTGGATCCAGAGTTTTATTTGCCAGACTTTGGTCCCGCGCCGTGCAAAAGGATGAGAAGTGACGATGACGCGTATTCAGACTCGGAGCAGTTGGACAGCACCAACATCTCCAACCTGATCTCGGTGCTGGGCTCAGGTGGACTCTCTGAGTTTGTGAGTTGGCAGCAGACGGACCTTGAGCAAATATTCGCCTCTCAGACAATTAGTTTAAAACACACACTGTTAGCAGGCAGCGGTTGGACCAGAGCAATCGAAGCATTTTGATTTGTGTGATTGTTTTTTCTTTGTATTTCAAAATAAACCTTGACACGACTGCAATCCTCTCTGTCCTCTGTCATTGAAAACGATTTTTTTGCGCATTGACATTTCTTGTGCTGATTTCTCCAAACGGTGTGCAACGAGTGTGCGTTTAATTCAAACCTTATATCCCGAGGATTCTTTTTAGGTCTCGGGTCTTCCTGATCGCTGGTGAGATGTGGGACGAGCTCCATCATGTGGCAACTCAAGATCCGTGCAGCTTCATGCGCCACAATATCGCTCTGTGTATGCAGCTTATTTTAGGTAGGCCTATGAGCCATAACATTGTAACCACCAACAGGTGAGGTGGTAAGAACATTGATTATTCCACATTCAGTGGCGTCTGTCAGTGAGTAGGATATTTTAGGCAGCAAGTGAACATTTCAATCCTGAAGTACCGATGAAGATGGAAGCAAGAAAAATAGGGGATGGTTTGTCAGGGCCTCTCCAGAACTGCAGATCTTATTGGATGTTTATGGGCTGCATTGGTTAGAACCTACCGAAGAGGCCCAGGGAAGGATAACCAGCGAACCTGCCACAGGGTGGAGGGCATCAGAATTAAAGCTCATTGATGGGCGTGGGGAGAAAAGGCTAACCTGTGTTTTGTGCTCCCACAGATGAGGTCCTGTATTAAAAATTGATTTGATAAGAAAAGTTATTGCTGATTCTGACCAAAAGGTGTCAGAACATCGCAGAGCTGTTTTTCAGGGATCTACACCAAATATTCGGGAGGTGGATTCAATTTTATGGCTAACTGGTATATAACAGAGCCTGCTTTTATAAATACACAAAAATACAACGTTTAAAAAAACAAAAAAAAACACACTTATTGGCTTTGAATAAAAAGTTCAACTCCAAATAAAAAGGCCATCACCTGGTTATACAACCAGAGCGTGCTGTCTCCATCGGGCTCACGCGATATTTATCATTTATGAAGATGAAGCTTTTGTTATTTGTTTATAAGGATCTCTAGACTTAATCTATTCTAACAATCGAATAAAAATGCAGCGGTTCTTATTGCCGGAAAGGTTTCCGTGCATGTGCGCTTCAGTGTGCGGGACCTTTTGGAGGAGTTGTCTTTCCTCCCTGGATCCGAGGGGGGGCGGACAGCTGAGAACGGACAGTGTCCTTGAGACATGACTGCCCTAGGGTCTCCCATCCATTCTCCCGGGACAGCCTCAGATTTGACCGAATCCGTAGAGAGAGACAGAGAACATGCTGGGAGTTGTGGTCAGATCGGCGGTGAGTGTATCGTTGATTTCGGTCTGCGAGTGTTTTAATGCGTAATAACAAGCCGCATCAGGTTGAATGGAGGGGGTGGGGCGCCGCACAGAAACAATGTCACAACATTAAGTTAAACTTTAACTGGTGTCCCACTGCAGCAGGCTGTTGAAATATTATGATTTTTTTTTTCTACATTTCCATTTAGGTGTAGCTGCCCTTCACTGCGACATTATGTTAGCATAGCTTATCCGTTAGCATGGCATTAGATCATGACACCTACCAAATAGGAGACTACTGGTAAAGATATCAGTTCTAAAATTAGTTTAGAATAGAACATTTATTATATATACATATTTTTTACTAAGTGTTAACTTTCTAATATTTATTGTAACATGTAAGCTAACGCTCTCAAAACATAGGACGACGACGCTTTTATTTTGAAAATGTCTGCCGGAACCAGCTTTCCCTTAACTTTATGTCATTAATCCTGCTTGTAAAACTAGGTCCGAGGTATTCTTTTGACCAATTCCAACAACACTCATCGTGAAAACTTTCACTGGTAGCAGTTTATCTTTATTTCCTAAGGGCTTGTCAAAAACATGGCTGATATAAGTGAATAATTATTTTTTATAACCATTACATGTACACAGTGTATTACCACTCGAAATAGAATTTAATAGTTGATTAGGTACTTCATTATTTTGATGTTTTTTAAACTCATTTCTTTTCCTTTGTATCGTATTTTGTCGTTTTTATTGTCGCCTGTAAGGAATCGCATTTAACTTTGAAAAGGTGTACCGGAAATGATTTAACGTAAGCTTGTGGAGGACTTATCAAGGACATGTTATATTTAAGTGAATTATTATGAATACAAATCTTTCCAAATTTTTGATTTCCGATTTAATGTCTACACATTTTTAAAGAATATTACTTTGTAAATACTAACAAATGTTTTAATATTTAGTGTTAACCTCTATATTATTAGCTGTAATAAGTAAGTAAGCTAACGCTCGATAAAACAAAGTAGTATCGCTTTTTCTTTTGAAAACGTATACCGGAAGTAGTATAACAAATTCCAAGCATATCAAAAATATGGCTATAAAATGAATGATGATTCATATTTTTATTATTAATGATTTTCATATATATTTATTGTTTCCACAGAAATACTAATATATAGAAAAAAAAGTCTAATATCATCTTTGATTTTATAATATCTAGTGGTATTCGGTATTAAAGTTTTCACTACAAGTTTTATTTCGAAATGATCTAATAGAAGTTTTTCATCATTTCCCCACGGACGCATTAATGTTCAAAAACAAAGTAGCATTCAAATTGGATTCCTTCCAAATATATTTTAAAACTAAAATTCTACAACAGCCTCATCCCCCTGAGCATGAGGGCACAGATTTAGTTTTTGCTTTCATGTTTGTCTTAGGTCCCACTCCAAACAATGTCAGCCTTCTATTTATAGGCTGGCAGAACCTTCAACATTTAGTCCAGGCAAATAGTGTGTCCGCTTTGCTCAGTTGATTTAGAGTTGATTTACCTCAAATGTTCCTGTTATAACAATTAAATGTATGTTTTCATCATGTTGTGGAGCATCTGTAAGTTATCTTCATGTTAAAAAATACATGGAAACGTAGTTAAAACAATAAATTCTTCTTCTTGTTATAATGGAATGAGAAAAAAAGCTTTTAATAAAAACCTTTTAATAATAAAATAATGCAAACAGACGGCCTTAAGCTTAAATTTATTCTCCCATCTTGTAATTATTACATCAGATGATGACTCATTATCAGTCTCTACCACTTCAGCATGAAGGCACAGATTTATATCTTACTTTCATGTCTGTTTGTCTTAGCTCCCATTCCAAACTGTGTCAGCCGTCTATTTATACTCTAGGAGAACCTTTAGCAGTCGGTCCAAACAAATACTGTAGCTGCTTTGCTCACTTGTTTTGGAGTCAATTTACCTTGGAGACCCAGTTACCCTCTTGCAAAGTATACGACTTTGTTTATATTTAAAAATGTTCACAACAGCCAGTCAGGTTCTGTTTGAGCTGAGTCAGTAGCTATTAAAGGCATCGATTGGCCTCACTTAATTCTCAACATGTTGTCAGCTCTTAAAACCAACCCATCCTCTGGTTGAACTTGTAAAATAAAGTGTTATTCTTTATCATCTCTAATGGCGGATTAGAGTTTGTGCTCATTAAGGCGTTGTCTTCCAGCTGCGGCCCAGCTTGTTGCAGCCATCTAGACTGGTCAGACCAGTGACACAGATCCCAGCGAGGTCCCTGGTCCACCAGGAGGGTTTACCTAGGCTGCCTGTGCCGCCCTTGAAGCAAACATGTGAGAGATACCTGGCGGCTCTGGAGCCCATCGTGAGCGCCGAGGAGCTGGAGCACACCCGCAAACTGGTGGAGGAGTTCCTCAAAGGTGGTGTGGGGGAGAGGCTGCAGAAAGGCCTGGAGCGACGGGCGCGCAAGACAGACAACTGGGTAGATATCCAGGCGTACCGTTCTGTGAAAAAGTATCGGAACCCTTCCTCAATTTCCTCTGTTTGTCACCAGCATGGAAAAGTATGAACTTCCTGAACTTGATAACTATTTATGCCACCATTGGCAGCAACAACTGCATCCATATTCTTCTTTGCAGACGGGCTTTAGGTTCAGCCACAGTGGAGGCTTTGTGACCCTGAACTGCTCTTTCTGGGTTCCACCACAGCATCTCAGTAGGGCTGAGGTCCAGACTTTTGACTAGGATACTCACAAAAAACTTAGTTTGACTCATTTTAGCCATTCAGAGTTGGACTTAATCCTCTACTTGGTATCATTGTCTCACTGCATGACAGTGTTGCTTGAACCACCGGTCAAAGACAGATGACCTGACATTCTCTGTCAGCATTTTCAGTTAGATATTCTCCCAAACGCTCCGTGGGTCATCGAAGTGTGTTGTGGAAAAATTCAGACAAGCTTTAAAGCTCCTCTGGGTTAGCTGTGGCTTTTACCTGGCCATTCCCCATGGTACCATTTTGACCCGCTGCCTTTGAAACAGTGCAGCCATAAACCCTGACCTTTATAGCGGTGAGAAGCCTGTCGTACCTTGGATGTTTTCTTTGGATCTTTTGTGATGTGTTCAATGAGCTTCACCCTGCTCTTGCAGGAATTTTGGAAGGTGGCCACCTCTGAGAAGGTTCAATATGGTTCCAAGACTTTTCTCTTTGTAGATAATGTTTCTCGGTGTTGATCATCGAAGAGGCTGATAGATTTGTAATTCATTCCAGACTGATGTATTTCAGTTACATTTTTCCCGATCGCCTCTGGAATTTCTTTTGATTTTGGTATAGTGTGCTACTGGTGAGACTGACGAGCCACTTAACTGCTTCTAGAAATGGCCCAAGTGAGGATGTGATAGAACGGGGCTGGTAGTAATCAGGTCCGGGTGTGTTTAGTCCAGCTGCAACGCGTTAATAATGCAGGATGGTCCTTTTTTGGATTCAGTTTCTATGGTTACATTTGTTTTTTGTTTTTTTGAAGAAACCAGGAAGAGGTCCAATCCTTTTTTCACAAGACTGTATTTAGTTGAATAATTCAATTGATGTATTTTTGGTAAACCTGTCTTTGAGACTGTATTTGAAGCTATTAGTGGATAAATTAAGAGAAACATATAACATCCTTATATCTGATTATTGCTGCTTTCCTGCAGCTGTCAGAATGGTGGATGCAGTCGGCCTATCTGGACTGCCGTATGCCGGTGGCGGTCTACACCAGTCCCGGGGTTGTGTTGCCCCGCATGCACTTCCAGGATCGACAAGGACAGATGAGGTGAGAAAGCAGGATCTATTCTGCGCCAAACAAGTCCCTACAGCACGAAAAAAGAAGTGCTAGTACTTCTAATATCTACAATTCTACAATTCAGATAATATCTACAATTCAGATAACTTATTATCTAATTTAAAAAAAACTCTTTCCAAAACTGATTTACACTCTGCTGAAGTGCAAGACAAACAGCCTCACATGAAGCCGGAGCTTCAAGCCGACCTTTGCACTGGCTTCTCTACGAACGACCGCTATTTAAAGGCCGCCGGTTGCTCATAGCTTTGCTCAGCTGTTTTAGTCTACAGTGACCCGATGATATATCTAGTAAACACAGGGGTCTCATGAAGGGGTCTCCTTGACAGCAAGGGTATATCCCTGAAAAGCCCTCTATCCCTATTGTACATGTGATCCCTCTGATTGAACTAACATTGAATGTGACTTCACTTATAATCTCAAACAGTCCATATTGACTCAACGTAACTACTTCTATGAAGTCAGCAGTATGTTCTATGATCAGATCCCATAGTGGCTCAGTAATGAAGATTAATACAGGAAACTACTTTGTCTGAGCTCAGTAATAAAACAAGACAGATTTCCTTGTTTTAATTCCATATGAGCAAAATGTAGACGTAATTGGACTTATGGAAATATGAACAATTACAGTAAAATATGACAAATAACAGATAGATCTCCTTAAGGCGGTTTATATGAGGCGAAATTATGACCCAAAAAAGAGAGTTATTTCAGTAAAAAGGCCCCCTCTAGTGTGTGAAATATGAACTATTAGAGTAGAATATCATTTATATATATATATATATATATATATATATATATATATATATGATAGATCTCCTTGAGTCCATTCATTCGCACCAAAGTTGGACTAATTTGGACTAACGATTGAGGGAATTATGGATCAAAAACTGTTATTTCGTAGATAAAGCTCCAAAACTAATGTTTCATCTGATAAATTTATTTTTTCCTCGTCTATTGAGCTTAAAATTTTGAACATGATTCATGAAATAATTTTTGAGTTATAGCGTTTACATGAAGGAACATTGGCTGACATGCAGCGATGACAAATGTATGAGATTTAAAAAAGTATAAGAGATTTTAAAATGTATCAGAGAATAGTACAAAAAAGAGATATTCATATACAAACCACACAAAATATTTTCACAGCAGATGACACAGAAATATTTCAGTGTATGAAAAGAACTTAAGCTACCATATTACAATAAGACTCCCCTCATTAAGGATTTACAAATGGCTTCTACGTAGTTTACTAATTAAGTTTTAAACACTTTACAAATCATTCATAAACTTCTATAACTCGTTGGATATAAAGGGTATCACGAAGCCGATGCTTGCCAAATAGTGAGCACACCTATCTCTACTGCTAACTTGATATTGCCAAATAGTGACCTGCATTGATAAACTGAGAGCTATGTTATAAGTTGTTTATAAAAGTTAACTAATGACTTAGATAGTGTTAACAACCTAATTTACAACTTTATTATAAACCGTTTATAAACCCTAAGGGCAGTCCTGTTTTGAAAGTGTACCGAACTTAAACCTTACACTCAATAAGAAAGATCGCAAACATTATCCATATCTTGCACTTATATTTCACCTGATATATTGTGTGTGTATATTTCCAGATTATTAAAAATATACAAACACAATGCATTATTATATGATTTCCTCTTCTTTTTGAGGCCCCTTTAAACATTCCTTTCTTTTCTATCGGTGCTTTTATGTTCTTTCTGTGTCCTTTCATGTCAATCACATGTTGTTCCTTTACTGTTATGATGAGTAAATGTATTTAGCCGCATTTAAGTCGTCGTGTTTCTCGTCCCCACAGGTTTGCTGCCAAACTGATAGCAGGAGTCTTAGACTTTAAAAGAATGATTGACACGTGAGTTTACCTCAGGAATAGAAGGTTGATGACTCATCATGATTCTCAGCTGGTTGATAATGTGAGGGGCTTTGTTTCAGCGAGACCCTGCCCATGGAGTACCTGAGTGGGAAGCCTCTGTGTATGGATCAGTATTATCAGATCCTGTCCTCTTGTCGTATTCCTGGTCCGAAGAGAGATACTGTTGTAAACCACGCCGCTGGGAAAACGGCTCCCACTCATATCACCGTGGTCCACAACTTCCAGGTATCCAACATGGCGCTGCTCTTCTTCTTGAACTCATTATCACTGATGTTCTGGGTCAAGAGACACTAACACAGCCCTCTTCCCCCAGTTCTTCGTGTTGAACGTGTACAACAGTGACAACTCCCCGCTGACAGTCGACCAGCTCTACATGCAGCTGGAGAAGATCTGGAACTCCTCCTTGCAGACCAACAAGGAGCCTGTTGGCATCCTCACCTCACAGCACCGCAACACCTGGGGCAAAGCCTACAACAGTCTGATCAAGGGTGAGCAGCAGTGATGGTTTTTATCTACGGCACCCACCTGTCCTGTTAGAAGAGTTAGTCCACCACGCCAAACATGCAAAAATAACTATTCAACCACCTAAACCAGACCCAAAAACCCAGGGTTGGGCCAGTTTATAGTTTTCACCCGCCTACATTACCCGGGTGACTCCCCCTAGTTGTCGGCTGCACCCATTGAGTCTTGAGGTCAGGTGACCAGAGCCGATTACAGATGATAGCCAATTAGCTATTCATGTTCGCAGCTAAGCAACATTAGATCATCATCGTAGTTCAAACGATGAAAAGGTCAGTAATCTTTATCACGATAAGTGTGACTGAAAATCTGACCCGTCGTCGGTTCAGTCATTGGCCTGGGTGAAAAACGAGTGTGTTAGCTGTTGAAATCAGTAAAACACCAATAGAAAACGTGGATTAAATTCTCCGACTTTAATGGATGATGGACTTTATGCATCACACAATTCCAGATGTCCATTTCCCCAGCAACACTCTCCAGCTCATCCTGGGGGATCGTGAGGCGTTCCAGGGCCAGATGAGATATATAGACCCTCTAAAGAGTTCTGGGTCTCCTCCCAGTTGGACATGCCTGGAAAACCTCCAAGGGGAGGCATCAAGATACTCGACCCACCACATCTGGCTCCTTTTGACACAAGGGAGCAGCGGCACCACCCCCAGTTCCCCTCCTCAAGACAATCTAACCCAAAGTGGTTGGAGGGTTGTGAGCCTCTGTGAACCTAAGAGCTGTGTTGTCGGGGGCGTAGGCTCCTTGTAGGGTGTCCCAAGGCAGAGTGGGAGGCATCTGACTAAGATCTGACTTTTGAAGACCCCGAAGAATAGACGCCAAGGAAGTTTCAACATGTCGCCCAGGATAGGGAGACCCTTCTGGACCAGACCTGGGAAGGGTGCTTCTCCTTGAGCTTCTGGAGGCAGGGCCTTTTTCCATGGGGCTCGGCCCGAAGAGCTCTCCACCTGCAGGGAGGGGCATTGGGGTCGGGTGCAAAGCAGTATGGGTAACATTACATCAACATTGATTTAAATAATACCACTCAGTTGTGGAATCAGCGCCAGTAGGGTCTTTGCCGCCAGTGCACTTCTAGTGCCCGGATAAATGGGAAGGGTTGTGTCAGGAAATCCATCCGACGTAAAACCTGTTATGCTACATTTTTACAAGTTAACCTTCATTAAAGACACAAATTCGGCCTCAAACATTTTCTCTCTCAGACAAGTAGTGGTTGAGAGACAGAAAAGGAAAGCTTTCCATCTGTGAGGTTTGGAAATAACCTTTATTGATCTGATCGCCCAAACCCATAATATTTTCCTATAAATATTGTGACCTGCAGGTTATCAGAGGACAGCAGGGCCGATGCAGAACCCTCTCATTACCATCTGGATCCCTTCTCTAGAATAAACCTCGTTGAATAATCAAGATTGGAATTGGAGAAAAAACACTTAAAGACTATTTCTTCCTACTCAGATAAGACGAACAAGGAGTCGGTCCGCGCCATCCAGAAAAGCATCTTCACAGTTTGTTTGGACGCGCCCATGCCGCGCATGTCAGACGGGCTGTATCTGAGCCGCGTGGCTGCACAGATGCTGCACGGAGGAGGAGCTCGCTGGAACAGCGGCAACCGCTGGTTTGACAAGACGTTACAGGTCAGTTTGAAAAAAAAGGACTAAAATAATAATACCCAGCTCTGGGCTTGAGAATTTTCAATGGAACGACAGTTTGAATCGTCCTCAGTTCATTGTTGGGGAAGACGGGACGTGCGGACTGGTGTATGAACACGCGCCCGCTGAGGGTCCGCCCATCGTCTTCCTCATCGATTACGTGGTTAAATACATGTATGTAATTTATTCATAGCATTTATTCTCCTCAAATAAACTCGAAATTGACTGTCTGATATTTTCTCTTTAGGCAGAGAACTGAAATGGTTCGATCTCCCATGGTTCCCCTGGCCATGCCTCAGAAACTACGCTTCAACATCACGCCCGAAGTCAAGAGAGACATCGAGAAGGCCAAGCAAAATATGAACATGTATGTAGGGCACGATTACGACTGTTATCTCAGCTTTGCCGGCAGATGTTTGAGACATTCTCTCTGTGTTCCATCAGCATGGTGCACGACTTAGACGTGAAGGTGCTCAAGTTTTCTCATTATGGAAAAAATGTGCCAAAGCAGCACAAGCTGAGTCCAGACGCCTTCGTGCAGATGGCTCTTCAACTCGCCTACTACAGGTAGGATAGCATCGTCAATGGTAGACATTCTGTTCATGTAGATTTCAGGCCTTTTCTGTGTTCTCTGGTCATGTAGCACCAATTTGAGAAACTAGACCTACGCTGTCGTCCCCGATAGCAAGGGTTTATCCCCGCAAAGCCCCCAATCCCCTGCGTTGTAGAAGCAATCCCCCAGATTGAACTGCTCAAATTAAATTTGACTATTTAATAATCTCAACTATATTATTTCTATGAAGTCAGCAGTATGCCCTAAGATAAGATCCCATAGTGACTCAATAATGAAGATAAATACAGTTAACTTGTTTTTTAGAGCTCAATAATAAAAATCAAGACAGATTTCCTTGTGTCAATTCATATGAGCTAAATTTAGACATTAAGTAACTCTGTTTTCAACAAAAAACTCCCCATAGTGGGTAAAGTCTGAACCATGATGAAATAATATACAGTTTATACAAGATGGACCTCCTTGTTTGGATTCGTATGAGTCAGTTTGGACATAATTAGATATATGGTTAGGACATTACAGGCAAAAATCATTTTTTTGCAAAAAAAAATTAGGAATATTAGATTAAAATATGATATATACAAGATAGATCTCCTAAAGTCGATTCATATGCTTCATAGTTGGACTAAATAAGACCAATGGTTGAGAAGTTATGACTTCAAAACTGTGTTTTTGGAGATGAAGCTCCCCTAGTGGCAGAAAATGCAACTACTGGTGTATAACATTTGAAGATGATCCATGAAACGGTTTTTGAGTTATCAGGTCAACACAAAAGATCTGCGGCGGAGATGCCCGATGCATAATATCCTTGTCTTTTTGTGGATATGATAACGTGTCTTTCAAAAGCATAGCCAGGCATGTTTTATGACAAATCCCGCATTTCACAATAAAAGTGTTTTACTTCATGCTGTTATACCTTGTTGTGTTTCTGAATTCCAGGATGTATGGCGACTGCTGCTCTTCCTATGAGAGTGCATCGTTACGGATGTTCAAATACGGCCGAACAGACGCGATCCGTACGACGACTACAGAGTCGTTAAAATTCGTCAAAGCAATGCAAGATCAAGCCACGCAGGTACGGTTAAACCGCTGGAGTAAAGGTGCAATCCTTGTTCGTCTTACTGAGCTGTGAATGCTCCCAACAGAACACCGAGAGGCTGGCGCTGCTGCAGGACACCATCCAGGCGCACAAGGAGAACACATACAATGTGAGCGAGGGACGCTTATTGGTTTGAGATAAATAACTTCCTTCTGGCATCATGTGACTAACGTCAGTCTGATTCCCAGGCGATCCATGGACAGGCTGTGGACCGACACCTGCTGGGCCTGAAGATGCTGAGTATCGAAGACCTGACCTCCATTCCGGAGATATTCATGGATACCTCGTTCGCTGTGGCGCAGCATTTTAATCTCTCCACCAGCCAGGTATCAGCACTAATCAGCCATAATATTATAACCACATGAGTAATATTGTTAAGGTCCCCCTTATTTTGCTTCCAAACGGCTCTGACCCATCGAGACAACGACTTCACCAGACCTCTGAAGGTGCGATTTGTTATACGGCACCAACACGTTAGCAGCAGATCCTTTAAGTCCTGTAAGTTGTGAAGTGGGGTCTCTATCTATCTAACATGCAAATCCCACCGGTGTTTGTCTCGATAAGGAATTTTGAGGCAAAGTCAAAACCAAGAACTCTTAGTTGTGTTCCTGAAACCATTCCTTAACCATTTTTCCATCATCCTTCCGAAAGAGGACACCGCCATAAGGGAATACTGTTTTCACGAGGGGAGTTCTTGGTCTGCAGCAATGTTTGGACAGGTGATACGTTTTAAAATCTACAGAAGTACCCATGGTTCCCGAGCAGAACATTGCCCAAAGCGTCACACAATCTCCCCCTGCTAGCCTTCTTCCCAGAGTGCCATCTCTTCCACCGTCCACATGATGAAAATCAAAACTGGATTCATCAGACCGGTTCACCATCTTCTATTGCTCTGTGGTCCAGTTCTGATGCCCGTTGTTTGCCCTTTCAAAAGTGAACAGGGGTAAGAGTGGGCGCTCTTACCTTTCTGTGGCTACGCAGCCGCATATGCAGTACGCTGTGTGTTCGGACACCTTTCTATCAGAACGGACATGAACTTTTTTCATACATTTTTGCCACAGTTGTCCTTCTGTAGGATCAGGTTACACGGGTTAGTCTTTGCTCCTCATGCACATCATTTATCCTGGGGCGCCTATGACTCTCTAGCCGGTTCACCGGTTATCCTTCCTTAGACCACTTTTGGTAACAAAACCAGAAGACCGAAAACACCGTGCAAGACCTGCGGTTCTCGTTGTTTAGCCATCACAATCTGGACCTTGTCAAAGGTTACCCATTTTTCCTGCTCCTGGAGAACATGTTCAAATGCTGCCTCATCGATACCCCCCACTCACAGGTGCCATCGTCATGTTATTCACCTCGCCTGGTAGTGGTTATAATGTTATGGCTGAACAGCATATATGTCTTAAGAAAAGGACAAAATGCTAATTTCTCATCATGATTGCCTCATCTCCTCGTGTCCAGGTTGGATCCAAGACAGACTGTGTGATGTGTTTTGGTCCGATGGTGCCAGACGGCTATGGAGTGTGCTACAATCCCATGGAAGACCACGTCAACATCGCCATCACGGCCTTCAACAGCTGCGAGGAGACAAATGCTGGCAAGTTTGCCCAAGCTGTAGAGGACGCTCTGTTGGACATGAGAGCCCTCCTGGAAGACACAGCTACAGCCGGGCCGTGATCCGACACAGCAGAAAGCTGGCGTGGCGTTTGAGCCCCGCTGGGCTGGAGTGGAGCCTGAAGCGAAGGAGTCATTGGCAGGATGCCACGCCCACTTAGGCGCACAAGGAAGCGAGTGTGCTGGGACTGAGGGGAAGGCTGTCATTGAGGGGAAGGCTGTCATTGAGGGGAAGGCTGTCATTGAGGGGAAGGCTGTCATTGAGGGGTTGCAAATTTTATATTTAAATATGTTGTGTTCCATGAACTTTATGTGAATATAATTTGTTGATAGCAACAGTAAAACACTTTTTGATGCTTTGGCTTGTTTTTTTTATTGATTTCAGATCAAAATAATGAAAACATAGGCATCTAAAGGAATAAAGATACGTGATGTCTAATCAGCGGAATAAAAGTGTATTTCATGGTAAACAAAATACATTTCAAAATATAACTTTAAAAAAACCTTAAAGGAACAGTTCAACTAAAAATGAAAATTCTGTCATCATCCATCCATCCTCATGCTGAGGGAGAAACGCTTCTGCAGCTCGCAAAAACAGCCTTCTCCCAAACAGCTGCAGGAAATGTGACTTATTTTTAACATTTTATTAATTATAAAAGACCCCGTTCAGATCTAAAGTTAGGCGACGTAGCATTTTGGTTCCGTCTGTCGTGTTTTGTTTCTGGAACGTAACTCAAATACGGTTAAATATTTCTTCATTGAACTTTGTACACATATAAGTCATAACACAGTATTTTTCTGCAAGGTCTAAAAATGTTTCTGTTGAGGTATATATGCTCTTGAAAGTCTCAAATATGTTCACATTAATTTAATGCAACTTCAACAATGCTAATTTAAACACTTCATAATTAACTTTTCAAAAATTCTGGTCAGCTGTTTGGTTGAACTCATTTTGAGTGTCTGTCTCTTATTGGAAAAATAGTTTAAACCGGTTTATAATATGACCCAGTGATAGCATGAATGTACTCAAGAGTAAGGGGAGCCTTGGGGGGACGCCACAGACCCAAGATGCCACAGAGGAGGAGGCGTTAACCATGGCTATTGAGAAGTAGGACATTGTTTTTTCGTATTAAAGGCTGAGTACTTACTAAACAGAATCATGTAACTGGTTACAACCAAGAAAAGTCGAATCAGACTCAAATAGTTTTCTACAAACATCCTTTACCGAGAAGTTGAGCTAATCTAATCCAAACTTAACTGTTTAACATGAATTATATAAATTCATGAAATAATCATAAAAATGATAATTATCAAATTATAATAATAAGAAAAGTCATTTCTTTTTTTTTTTTTACTGCTCTTTAACTACTTATATATGTAGTAAAAGAGGAGAAAATCTGGCTTCTGGTAAATGTAGATTGCCTAAGAGAGTAATTATTAAATAGAAATTATTTTTCTATATGTTATTTATATTATTATTACTATTATTATTTTTTTCTTGAAGAGGGTAAATTTACTTTACAAGTAACTAGCATTCCAATATTCCTTCATCTCTGTCACACCTTTTTGCTAGTATGGATATGAAATGGGTCTTCACTTTAATATATAACGGTCTTAAAAAGTTCTTAGATGTAACTTGTTGAATCCTGCAGAAACTGGACTCCTATCAAACTTTCTCCCGAAAGATTTTTACCCCGACAAGAGAATGACGGCGAGATGAAGTCGTCATCATGTCCTTTGATACGTAGATTTAAGTTTACAGTCTGAAACATTAATGCCAAACTGGACAAACAACTTCACCAAACGTTACATGTATATTAATCATATTCAGTTGATATATGATTAATATATGAATATATATGAATATATATATATGAATTATTATGTTAATATATAAACATTGTTTCCTGTGAGGTTATTCTTAGGTCCTCTCACAAACAACACATTCTACCTTCACCATCGATTACACATACATTAATCTCATCTTCCTCCTAGTGCGTGTACAAAACACGAGGTGATATCGTCTTCAGGTGACTTTGGGTCCATCCACTCGCCATCCTGTAAGCTCCAGAAATATTTTCCCATCAGGATGGGTTGGAGTAGACGGTCACAAAATGTTCATTTTTGGCTGGACTGTTCCTTTAAGGCAGTTTAATATTTAACGTCACACATGCACAAAGGCGTACTCCGCTCTGAAGCTCCCTTTGGAACGAAGGTAGTCTCCGTGAAACTCAATCTCAGCCATGTTTCCGTTGGAGTGCCACTGAAACAGCTGCTGGCCTTTGAACACGTTTGTCTTCAGCACGTCCATGTCCCGGATCTGAGGACACAGTCGGACTCTTATTACCTTCTTGGAGGGTTTATTGGTCAAGCAGAAAGAATCCTATCCTCACCATAATGTACGTAGACTGGGCGTTGGTGGAGTTGGACGCCGGGTCGATGTGCAGCGCCTGGATTCTGATCTTCACCGAAGGAGGGGCGTTGATCAGAACTCGACAGGTGTGGTTGGTGTTGGACGTCGTTGGATTCTCAAAGACGCCGTTTGGAGCAAAAAGCTGGATGTCACAATCTGTAGGAAAAAGTCCAAAGTCACATAATGGCGAAAATTAAAAACGTGCAAGTCGGAAGGTAACTTAAAGAAAACAATCCTGGTCAATCGGACTAATCTCAGTTTATACACCAATTTATTCCAGTTGGGTCAACAAATACGCCAAAGCTCCAGCCTTCATCATTGCATGAACTTCATGCTTCCATCATCATCATCAAGGCCCCTAGGACGAAATGTTAACAATAAATAATAATGATGATACATTTTATATACAACACTTTTCATAAGTACTCAAAGAGACTTTACAGGTTCAGCGGAAAAAACGTAAAATAAAATGTTAAAACAGGAGGTTCTGTTCCCCCAGGTCCGGTTCTTGGTACTGAATGGTGTAGAGAGGAGGTTGGTATCAGAGACAGTGGGAAATGAAATGATAAAAGTTAAAGTGAGTATAATTAGGGAGAAAAGTAAGAAAGGAATGGCGAATGGAAAATACTGGCAGCTAAGAAATGTTCTCCTACTCTAGGAATCCTAAGAAGCTGATGAATAATTCTTTTACAAGGCCAAAACCGACAATGTTCATGTGCAAAAAACACTCAGTACCATGAGTAACTGTGAGAAACTGTGGGATCTGACTTTAGAGAATATTTCTGACTTCATAGAAAAAGTTGGTGAGTTTATTAATGAGTCACATTTAATTTAAGGAGTTCAATCAGGGGGATTGCTTGTGCAAAGCAGGGGATTGGGGGCTTTTTTGGGGGGCTAGATCCACTTGACCAGAATCTAGTGATATGATATTTTTTACAAACACAGAGCATGTCGGTATGTTGTTTGATGAGTGTGTGTTCTTCGTGTTCATGCCAGCGACATGACTATCAGAATAATATGTTAAGACAATATTTTACACCCCTTTTTCTGAAAAGCACTTTGGTCGTTACCCTGATGGTGGCTCTTCTTCGTGTTCTTCAGTGAAGTGTAGGTGAACCGGACTCCGTTTCCAGGGGTGACGAGGTTTTGACGCACGAGCAGGACATTGGTTCTGGTGGTCAGTTCACTGCCGCCCACCTGATCACACTTCCTCACGAATGCCAGCCGGTCAAAAAATGCAACATACTCCTCTGCACAGAGAGAGAGAGAGAGAGAGAGAGAGAGAGAGAGCGAGAGAGAGAGAGAGAGGGACAGGCACACACACACACACACACGCACGCACACACACACACACACACACACACAAACAATAACATTCAGTCATTTGTACATACATAACAGTATTTCACACTTCAGGAACATTTTCAAGCAGCAAATGCTCATAAAATAGCCAATGTCATCTTATCTACTGTGTAAAACTGACTTTTTCTGCAGCTCAAGAAGCCAGACTCCACTTGAATGTTAATGACCTCATCTAGGGGTCGTCCTATGGAGATCGTGCATCGGCCCGCGGTGTCTTTCAAGTCCACGATGCCCGTTTCTCCCAGGAGCAGCTGTCCACATGCACCTGTAAAAAACACGTTATGATCATCCTGCCTTCGCCTTCCGCTGCTTCTGAGAATGTGTCGGGGGCCGAGGGCCACTCACTGGGTTCAGGCGGTGGAGTGGTTGTCGCTGTGGCCAGTGGGGCGGCGACGGCGTCTGTTGGACTCGGAGGAGTCGGGTGGTGCAGAGGAGAATCTGTCAGAGTGGGAGGCAGCAGCGCCTCCTCCTCTCTGCAGCTGGCCATGTTGCAGCCGCGGATGGTGATGGGTTTGGGCATGTGCATGCAGAACAGAGGGCTGAGGGGCTCCGGCCTGGAGGGGCCCATGCAGGACACAGCCCTGGACTGGATCCCGTATCCACAGTGTACCGAACACTGTGGAGGAAGACAACGCTGTGAGTCCCTGCATATTATTAGATTTAGATCATTAATGGAGCCTCTTCAGCTGATGTGAGGTCATAGTTTTGGGAACGCCACTCAAAGACATTCTTCACTTTGTAATTGGTATTTTTGAAGTTTCTGAATGCATGTCGGTAATTTTACGTGTTTTGTTTTTCAGTATTAGCTAATACTTTTCCTCTAAAACAACCTGACATATTTCAAGTCAACTTAATGGGGAGGGTAAGTCCCCCTCGGCAAAAAAGGGTTACATCCATCTGAGTTAGGCCACATTCCTTATTTTTGGATGAAACACTACTTTCCTCATTAAATGCATGAATGCAGTTAAACACGTCTTACGTATTTCTTGGCTTAACTGGACATCGTCTCACAAACAGTCAAATGACAAACACTTTTCAGAAATGAATCATTTGAGAGTCTGGAGTTTAATAATAATAATAATAATAATTAATAATTAAACTAACACAACAATAATTGACTAACACACCATTAATCTACTATTGGTTTCATCCTGGTTCCGTTTTCATACCTGGCTCCATGACTTGACCTCCCAGCTGAAGGTGCAGACCTGCACCAGGCAGGGCGCTTTGGTGGCCGGTTTGACGGATGCTCTGCAGTTTTCCTCTGACACCACGCTCTCCTTGCCGTGGACCAACTGGACGCAGGACACCGTCCTCTGAGCCAAACCCAGATCACAGGACACCGAGCACGGCGACGTCCTCACCACCCTCCACCTGAACAAAGGACAGATTTAAACCATTCAAACGATTCACAAATCTAATCCAGACTCCTGTGTGTGTTTGTGTGTGTGTGTATGCGTGTGTGTGTGTGTTTGTCTGTGTGTGTGTGTGCGTGTGTGCGAGTGTGTGTACGTGTGTGTGTGTGCGAGTGTGTGTATGCGTGTGTGTGTGTGTGTGTTTGTCTGTGTGTGTGTGTGTGTGTGTGCGAGTGTGTGTTTGTGTGTGTGTGTCTGTGTGTGTGTGTGTGTGTGTTTGTCTGTGTGTGTGTGTGTGTGTGGGTGTGTGTGTGTGTGCGAGTGTGTGTAAGCGTGTGTGTGTCTGGGTTTTTGTCTGTGTGTGTATGGGTGTGTCTGAGTGTGTGTGTGAGTGTGTGTATGCATGTGTGTGTCTGTGTGTGTGTGTGTGTGTGCGTGTGTGTGTGTTTTTGTTTGTGTGTGTGTGTGGGTGTGTGTGTGAGTGTGTGTGTGTGTTTCTGTGTGTCTGTGTTTTTGTCTGTCTGTGTGTATAGGTGTGTGTGAGTGTGTGTATGCATGTGTGTGTCTGTGTTTTTGTCTGTGTGTGTGTATGTGTCTGTGTGAGTGTGTGTATGTGTGAGTATTGTGTTTATGTGTGTGCGTGTTGTATATATATGTGCATGTGTGTTAGTATGTTAGTGTGTATGAGTGTGCGTGTTGTATGTGTGTGTTAACATGTGTGTGTATGTATTTTGGTGTGTGTGTGTCTGTTTGTGAGTGTGTGTATGCGTGTGTATGTGTTTTGGTGTATGTGTGTATGTGTGTGTGTGTGTGTGTGTGTGTATTGTACCTTGCTGGACAGCTCTGGGTATTACATGAAACTACCGTTGTGGGTCTGGTCAAGTTGCTGCACTCTGAATCCTCCACCACCTCCTCCACCCCATCTGTTTCTCTGGCACAGTACAGCATCCTGCTGGCCACCCCTCCTCCACACCTCACACTGCACACTCCTTGCTTTGAGCGCCACCTGGTTGTTATTTCATTATTCTCGTTATAAAACACTTTTTATGAAAACTGTTAAACACGTTACATGAAAGCCCTGGTGTCTCACATGGGAGGGCAGGGAGATGTTCCGCAGGAGTCCGACTGAGGTGGAGGTTTTGTGGAAGCGTCGCAGTAGAAGTCAGGCACGCCCATCCTGGTCTGGTGGTCCAGACAGGAGAACCACATCTGCAGGGTCCCTACATGAGCGTCAGGTTTGGTTGAGTGTCTGAGTGTCTGAGTGACGGGGGTTACAGTGTCTCTTCTTACCATTCCCACACGTCTTCGAGCAGTGACCGATGACTGGACTCCACACGTACACAGGTGTCTGCCTGGAGCGCGGCAACAGACCAGACCTCACCACAGGCCGCTCCTGCTCCAGGGAGACCACCATTAGATGACACTTCACCATCCGAGACGGGTCGGACAAGCCAATGTCCGGCTTGTCCGACCCACCAACTCACAACATTTGGTATCAATCACGGGAAAAACGGTCCTGGTATCTTGATAGCGCCCCACAGAATGTGATAGCAGATACAAGGGGATGAAATGAGCTTCCTCTGTGGGGTGAGTGGGCTGAGCATTAGAGCATTAGAGAGAGGATGAGGAGCTCAGAGCGGGGGGAACGGCTCGTTCCTGACGAACGGATCGTGATCTGATTGTGATCTCCCTTCGGAGGCTTTCCAGGCCTGACCAGCGGGATCGATCCAGAACTCCCTGGATGGATTAGATAGCTCATCTGGCCCGGGAATGGAGCATGGACCAACTTTGATGCTAATCCAGATACAGTTATTGATTTTTCCCCCCCCTGTTTCCTTTAACATTGTGAAATAGCTTGTTTTTAAACATTTTCACTTATTACACAAATACTAGTGAACTAATTTCCATGAACCATTTTGGAGGGGGTGGGTCATGGGTCAGAAACACTAAAGAGATTTCCATGAAACTTAGTGGGAGTTTTTCCCCCCACATATCTAGATTGAAAAACAAGCATATTTAGGTTTTTTTGCAATTTGGTGCAGATCAGAAAAAAAAAATCAATGAGATGTAGTAATTTCTTTTTGTAGTCTGTCCTGCATATTATGGTTTGGGGTGTAAGGGTCTGATTTTGGGTAAGGCTTGGATGAATTTAAGGGGACTGCTGGATCATGAAGGAGGCATGCGCTCTAGACGGCAGTACATGAGAGTAAGTACACTTATTAAGTAGTTATAAATGTTATAATACTTTTATTTTGATAAATCCTGGATTGACTCATATATCCAGATTCATAATCAAATTTTACGGGAACCATCGTCTCAGGGTCGAACTCTCCACGAAGTTTGGAAATCCATTCCAGTAGTTTTTGCGTACTTAGGGAAGATGTCCCACACCGTAAGTAGCACTGCTAGAGAAAGTGGGAAACAATTTCTTGGATCCAAAATTCCACAAGAACTTTTTCTTGCCCGTGCTTCCTCCTTTCGCCAAGTTTCAGTACGATCATTTCAGTAGTTTTTGTGAGATCAAGCAGAAAAACCGGCAGATAGTGGTGAAAACATGACATAAGATTTTAGTCCTGTCTGCTTTACCTCTCCTCTGGATTCCCACCCGATGGGACACACGTCCACCACGCAGGGCACAGAGTCAGACGGTTTCATCTGCTGGGAACACGAGCTTTGATCGACCTCAACATCCTGACCGTCTTCTGGCCGCACGCACGCCACGCCACGCTTGGCTTCTCCTGGCCCGCAAACTGCTGAGCATTCCTCTCGCTCTGATACACGCCACCTGGAAACAAAATGGCTGATTCACTGGAAGTACCACATCCGGAGGCGAGCGGGATGTTATTTGATGAGCGCCGCCGTGTCGTACCTGGCGGGACAGTGTTGCAGGTTGCATTTTTCCACAGTAGTTGGAGCGGTATCAGATGGACATTCGGAATCTGGAACCGTCACCTCCTTGGCGCCATGTTTCTGAACGCATCCTAGAAGACGCGACCTTTGCCCCCCGCCACAGGAGGCACTGCAAGGCCCAAACGTCCCAGACTTCCACCTGCAAAACAGAAAGGTAATCGAATATTTCTGCTGAGCGCCACGTGTTTGTCTGTCTTAAGGAGAGGACCCCCAACCTGGGGGGGCAGGGTGAGAGCTGGCAGGCTGTGGGGGCTGGAACGGCTGGAGGAGGTGATTCACAGTAGAGCTCCTCCAATTTGTCGCTGGTCTCCGCATCTACGCAGGCGTACGAATGCTTCTGCACCCCTGGAAAAAAAATGTCATATAACCTTCAATCAACTAGTCAGTTTTTCAGAGGTTTTAAGGCAAATTCAGATTTTGGCAAGAATTAAATCCGTTCTTTCTCCAAATGCACACTGCCTTACCATCATGCATCGTGTCTCATTCATCTCACTCGCACTTTTCATCTTTCTCTTTATGTTGTTTATAATAGACTTAGATTTGTAGCTTTTCAGATTTCACTTTATTTAAATTTATTTTATTTTGCGTTTGCTTATTTTCCCCCTATTTTATCTTATATTAAATGCATAAATCTAAAAATGGTTTTTATTTGCGAAACAACACGAAATACAGACAAATGTCTCGTAAGAAAAAAAAACAAACCCCAATAAGCAACGATGTACTTGACAATTAAAAGCATCACATAATGTGGATGGAGAGTTTTATCCTCTTCACGTTGTCTTTAGATATTTCCCATCCCAGAATTATGGTTACACATCCTCCCATGATTTCTGGTAGCACCGGCTCATTTTGCTGAACACAGAGACTTATACTGATGTATTAAATGGACTTTCAGTGAGAACATAACCGCCTTTGGACTTAAAACCTACATTATAACAACCCCCTCTACCGTCGCCATATTCATTTGACAACCTCTGACTCTTCACTGCCATCTTGTGGTCGTATCCATGGAAATGGGAATGGATGGATTTAATTTCTTGTGTAGCTGGAGTATTAATGAGCCTTTATGTTATATATATCCACAAGAGGGCAGTGAAGAGCCAAGAGTTTCGACAACAATTAAAACCTCCTCTGCTGGTAGGGAAAGATGGGATAATACACGTAGAAGGTAAAAAACTTACAAAAGCTTAGACGTGAAAGAATAAGATCTTATTGTCTGTAGATATTTCTCATCTTCCTTGAAATTGGCAACACTGCCACCAACTTCTTAGTCAACTTCTTCTATTTCTAATAGTGCTGCTCCATTTTGCAAGACTTTTGCGTAACCGTAAGAGTGACAAAAACGTGTACAAATACGTACTAAATGAACACAAAGTAGACGCAGAAAGCTCCACCCATATCTGTTTTTAAAAGGAGCCTTAAGAATTGCTTTTGTGTTTAAAAAAAATAAAATCAAAAAATAACGAATATCCACAGGGGTGAGATCCGATCACATGAAAAAAAAAAACTTCGGTGGTGGTTGTTCTAAAATGTATAATATGTCTGTTCATTTCTACTAAATGAATTAAAGTGACCTACCTACACCGCAGGAGACAGAGCAGGGAGTTGTGATAACGGCCCATCGGCCTTTGGGTCTGATGTCTGCCATGTTTCTGGTAGGTACGTAGAACCGGTAGCTGATGTTGGGATTCGTTTTCTCTCCATATTCTTTTCCATATTTGCGATAGATCTAGATACATAGTTTATCTTACTTTCTTGTTTTTCTTGCTTTACAATGCCACATTTTTTTCTTGCCTCACCTTAATGTTTATTTCTTCTTGGAGTGGTCCAGGCAGCAGCAGCTCCTCCATCTCGGGCAAAAGGTCAGGGGTCAGGTTGAGGCGGTACTCTAGGCGGTTATCATCCAGTGGGGACGGGTGAGTCATATCCATCTCCATGCTGCCCTTCCCAGACACGATATATCGATCCCCTACCTCTACAGCTGTGGGTACAAATTCAACTCCAAGTTTTAATCCAGCTGTGGAGTTGTAAACGTGTCGTAGCGTGATCATGCTCACCCATGTGAGTGAAGAGGGGGGCCCTGTTGACAATATGAACCTGTGTGGCGTTTATCGGCAGAGAGAGGAAGGTGGTGTACACTGAAACAGAAAAAGATGAGTTTGAACTCAGAAAAGACGATACAGGAAATCTAACTATCCTCAAATACTATGACTGTATTGATCATTTTTGCTAATAAAAATAGTCAGCTAAGCATTCTGCTAAGATTTTGAATTAAAGTTGTTGTAGTAGAGCCTTAGTTGATAGGTAATAACACCTTTATAAGTCATCATACAAAGTATATTGATGTTATTATGTATTATTATAATGTGTTAAAAAGCCTTTATGTGTTTTTAATAGCAACCCATACAATAAAAATGGTATTAGTTATTACACAGTTATTACATAGTTATTAGATTGGTAACATTAAAAACGCATTTATTGAGTTTTACCAACCTATTATTTTTATTAAGCTTTAATTGTTGATTTAGTAGCATTATACAGATACTTTACTGTGGATTCATTGGCATTAAGATAAGAAGTTAGAGACAATTTAAAAAAAAAAAATTAACCACTATTTTTTACCATCATATAAAATCGAGGAAAGCAGAAAATCATCATCTTTGATCAAATTAATTATTAGGTAATACCTTTGGCCTGACCACCAGTGTAGGAGTCAGAGGTCAAAGTGCAGGACGATGCATTTCCACCGCACACCCCACACACATCCATCACTTTCCCAGAGTGCAGCACGGCATCACAGCCGAACAGCTGATCGGAGACAAACGGCACATTCAGGGCGGTGTGAGCGTAAAAAAGGCTGCATCAATTCATGCTCACTCAGTAAATTAGAAACCTACCTGACATTTCCCTCTTAGACAAACAGCTTTGGAACCGAAATGAGGCGCTTGGTCTGATTCACAGCGAGTCCCATCCACAAACTGAGAGCCGCGGCTCACTATGAAGTTTTCTCCATCAGACTGGCACATGTACCGGCACTGTTCATCCCCTGGGTGAGACGCATTCACAGGAAAACAATGTTATTAGAGATGGAGGTTTTTTTTTCCCCCTTCACTTATGGAAATATTTTCTTTTGGCCCACCTTGTGCGAAACCGACAGCAGGGATCCAGGTATAGAAGGAGGCGGTGTTTGGTTTCAGGTAGAGCGGGTGGAGGTCTGTTTGGGAACACTGTTCTGCCATGAAGTCCAGCTGGGTACGCTCACATGGCTGCAGGTGGAAGAAGAAAACAGAGATTATTGTTTCTTCTTCTGGTTGTACAATTGTGTGAATACAGAATTAATGGGTTTTTTTAAGGGCACAAATACTGCCAAATTAATTGTATCTCTATTAAATCCCATCAATCTGTGTATTTTTAAGACCGCCATTAGGAAGCTCAAGCTGTGTATAAAAAAACATTTAAAAGTGGGAGAATTCTGTGTACAATGATCAACTAGGTAAACAGTGATGAGCGACTGTATGGAGACTCTCTGTAAACAAAACTCACCGTCTGGTGACAAAGTTCAGCCTCAATATCCGGTCCTCCACAATCATTCCCTCCAAAAGCAGGTCTGAAAATATAAAACATAAGCAAACAAATTCAATTCCCATTAGCTTTGAGGACAAATACACTGTCCTGTCAGATGTTTGAAAAATCACACAATAGTTTGAATAGGTGAATATTTTTCAACATTTTACACAAAATGCTACAAAATGCTACTTTTACTGACTACTGACTACTGTTGAGAAAGTTCTTTTTGGATTTGGTTGCTGCAAACCTTACTAGTATGGTATAGTAAAGTATGTATAATATTGAATATTATAGTATTTTATGGCATGGTATAGTATTTATAGTATAGTTTGGTATAATATGTCTATTATGGTATAGTATGGTATAGAATGGTACAGTGTGTATAGTATGTATAGTATGTATACTATAGATTGTTATAGTATGGCATAGTATGGTATAGTATGTATAGTATAGTTTGGTATAATATGTATAGTATAGTATAGTTTGGTATAATATGTATAGTATAGTAGAGTATAGTATCGTATAGTAGAGTATAGTATAGTATAGTTTGGTATAATATGTATAGTAGAGTATAGTATAGTATGGTACAGAACGGTATAGTAAGGTATGGTATATTTTTTCTCTTTTTGGACTATGACTAATGCTTGGAGCATGTTTCTAACCTTGGGTTATTGCATTTCCGTGTGCGATGAGTGACTCCCCCTCCACAGGGTCGAGAGCAGGGCGAGAACTCGGACCAGTTTGACCAGGAGCCATGCACCACCACAGAGGAGCTGAGCTCATCAGAGGACACACAGCGCCCCTTCAAACACCACTGGAAGACATGATTACAACATCACACACATGAGTGGGCCTACCTTCAGTAAATAAGAGCAACATGATGGCACCAAAATACCTCCCAGTACCTGATCCGGTGCACACTCTGTCCCATCCAGCAGGGGAACCAGGAGACGTTTGCAGGAGCTGTGATCATTAGGGTCAATGTGACAGGACAGTGCTCGACAGGCTGGCTGATGGTGGGGGGGGGAAAGAGACACTGGGAATGTTGATTCATGTATATTTTTGTTGTGCAGTGCCACCTAGTGTTATAACAGTGCTATTACAGGTACTAACCACGTCAGGGTTGGTGAAAGAACAGGCTCTGGCAGAGCTTCCAAAAGCTATTCGACACTGGTCATCAACGCCGTAGTACAGACCGGGCTTCCAGTCCTGTAAGGAGTCTCCCAGTGCAGGAAGATCTTTGACACACTCCGCTTTCCTTTCACTGCAAACAATGATATGTGTCGTACATTCTTACGTCACATACTGTGTTCATACAGGAGTATTTCACCCTAAAATGAAACTTCAGGATGTATCTATTCAACCCTGTGCTGGTGGAAAGTTACATTTCTGTAGCTTCACAGTGAAGCAGCTCTTCATCATTCTCCTAGACCGAAAAATATATTTACTTAATATACTTAATTTCATCACGTCAAGTGACTGCATGAATTAATTAATCTTTTTTAGGATAGATCCATGTTTTTGTTGAGTTTGCTTATATTTTCAAGTTGAATGTGTGTGTTTTTTGTTCTTGAAGTCAATTTTAAACTACATATATGATGGTAGACATTTCTGAGTCACTAGTTTACCCTATAATGTAAGTTTCTGGGCTGCAGGATAAAGTCTGAGTAGGCCTACCGGGAGAGAATCTATATAAATAGCCTACATAGAGAACATGCAAAACTCCACACAGAGTTTTTTTTTATCGTTAGTTTGAATGAAAGGACATGAATTTGAAATAATAATAAAGGGCAGTACACTTTAAACTAATTAAAAAAGATCAGAATATTCTTTTAGTCATATCAATAACATTATTTTTTTAAAGAAGAAATCTTATATATGTATATATAAAAAAAAAAGAAGTTCTGAATAATCTAAACACGTAGTATGCGTCCTTTCTGAATCCGGTACATGTGACCTCTGGGCAGCAGACAAGCACTGATTCATGCAGAGACTCGGATCTCGTCTTGTGATGTAGGCTCTTCAGTCTGTGTAAATTAGAACTTACTTCACAAGAGGTGTGCTCTAACACTCTCAGCTTACAGACTGCTTTGAAGATTGTTTGAAGTCATTTTATGTCTTAGAAGAAAAAAAAAGGAAAATATCCATATTGTTCAGTTGCTTTGGAGATTGCTGCTACACTGTTTTTGCCGGGAATCTGCAGAAATGCTTTGTGGACTCAGAAAGGTCTCCATTCTTTTCCATCAGTACGGGGGTGAGTAGATAATGACTGGATTTCATTTTTATGTCAACTGTTCCTTTAATGACAGCCTGTGTTGAAAACACCCTGACCTGTAAATTAAATGCCCTTTCAGCAGCACCAGGTGTGTTCCGTGAATGCCAGGCATTGTGGTGCACCGCCGCTCTGTACTCTGAACGGGTCGACCCACCTGAAGAATGTGAGCAGCTGCTGTCTGCTGCACGGAGACCAGGTCAGGTCCACGCTGTTGTAGCCTCCATCAGCCGCCATCATGAAGCCACTCCTGCTGCAGGTGCTGCCCACTCCATCATGGTTGATCCCAAAACTGGGTGAAAGGAAACAAACCACAAAAATCTTGATTTGGATTTGAAAATAATCACTATAATCATAACATTTAGTAATGAATAGGGAGCCAATACACTGTGACCGCTAACAGGAGCGACGCCTTCGCTACATGTTGAATATTTGAAATATCGCTTCATAATGCAGATCTTAAAATGATCCGCACAGCCGTAGCCACAGGCCTAGAAAGAAAAAATAAACACTCTTCCCTTAATACACCCTGACCAAACATGTTCTGTTAAGGGCAGAAATTACCCTAACAAGAAATAAAAATGATGACTTATAGCATAATTGTAAAGACAAGAGAAACTAAGGATATGGAAAAGTTGATTATCTTTGCTTTTGATAAAACACCGGTTTGAATTTCACAAAGGTTCTGATGAAATTAATTACTAAGGGGGGTACTGATCAAAGAAATTCCCAGGTTTTTAGTTGACTGTTAAATCAGTTGTTAGAGGTCCGAGGGGCTGGGCGACCCTGCTGGAAGTACGATCAGAATCACTTTGTCTTTTTTGTGTTCATTTGCAGAAAGTTGGAAACCATCCGGTCCATCGTGGCAGCAAGGAAGCATTACAAAGAATTCAAGCTTTTATGATTCTCCGGCCAGAATGAGGCACACAACTGGGAGTCATCGGCTTGATGAAGGTTGGACACAGAAGTGAAATCACGAGTACGATTCCGAGGGGTACTAAATAATATAAACTCAAATAGGGGCCGATGAGTGAGTGTAATTATAGTTGGACGCAGGATCATTCATCCCAGATTGTAGATGAGGTTTATTGGCAAATCTGCTGTTTGTCAGGTGTTAGCAAAAAAAATAAAAAAATAAATGAATCACAGGAGAACAGTTTTAAATAGGTCAATGATTCAAGTCCTACAAGTGATTTTCCCAAGTATTACACAAGCCAAGCCTACCTTATTGTTTAATGTAGTATCAAGATGTTTCACCTCATTGAATATCATCCCTCATATAAGAAACATTTAAAAAGTCAACGTTTTAAACACTGGAACAACATGTACAGATTTAGGGCTTAGCAAATTTACATCAGGGTTCCATGCCAGAACTCCAGTACATTCACCCCCTGCTGACCCAAAATCATGAGAAAAGTCACTCCAGAAGCTTAGAACCATCTAAACAAGACATAGAAGTTTGGGAACTTTAGGGGCTGCAACTACCGACCAGGCCTGTTCACAGGTGATGTTTTCCCTTCTTTTCAATCCAGCTAAATAGCAAACATTTTAATTAACATCTGCTTTATTTTTCTTGCTTGAGTGCACACATTTAAGATTCATTCTGTATATGTTAGCTCAAATGTTTAAAACTTTCCAATCAGTGTCTAGTAGCCTCCAACCTCTTCCAGAAAAACTGGCAAAAGACTGAACAGCTGCATCCTGCCATTCTAAGAAGGTGGATCTTTCTAATCAGACTGTTCCACTGGGCTCCAGCCAGGGGGGTGTTTCCCTTAAATCACCCAACCCTGTCAAGGGGTTGAATAAGCTCCCTCCCCTTCAATCAACAATGGACTGGGCAGAATAGCATATATAACCCTGCAGATGGGCAGAGAGGTTTGTCTTTGGGTCAGATGATCATAGTTATAGTTTCTTTAATTTTACATCTCTGCGCTAGAGAAATTCTGTTAAGTTAGCTCTTTAATTTCCTCAGCACGAAAAGAAAGCGATGGAAAAATCCTTTATTTGCATATTTTATTTCTTAAATTTAATAATTTCATATCTTAGACACTCAACTTATCATAAAATGACAAATTGTTTGGTCATGCATGTTTTTAAACTGAAAAAAGTCAGACGTAAAATGATTTCCCTGCTGCCCTTGGGTCATATTGTAAACAGGTTCAGTCAAGTGGACACATTTTTCAATAAGAAATAGTGAATTAAAATGGGCTCAAGCAAGCCATGCTAATTATTGTACCCATTTTTTTCCACTTTTATCTGATCTCCAAGTTCTTGGGTCTTTCACAGGGGCCCATGAATAAGCAGCAGGTCTGTAAGAGGAAGAATGAAGCTGGAAATAACTTCCTATGAATCATGACAGTGAGGATTTCTGGAAACCTGCAGCATGCTGTCGATCATGTTAGCGAGGAAGCAGAACAAGGAAATCTGGATTGATAGGATGTTCAGGCCTGAATGAGACACAGCAGGGAGTCACTGGTGTAACGACGGTTTGACAAAGAAGTGAAGGATAACGTAAATTCCACCAAGTATCAGTCAATCCTAGAAGAAGACATTTCACTATCTGTGAGAAAGATGAAGCTTGAGAGTTATCGAACATTCCAAAAGGACAATAACCTCACAGTCTACCAGGGCTTGGTTTCGGAAGACGTCCTTGAACATTCCAGAGCGACTGTCACTGTCGCCTGACTTGAATCTTTGAAAAAAATCTGTGGTGGGATTTGAAGAAGGTGGTTGCAGCTTGTAAACTCAGGGAATATCTCTGAAGTGGACATGGTCTCAGATTCCTTTGGATTGCTGTCAGAAGCTAGTGTCTCTCTATGCATCACATAGCAGCTCTTATAAGTTAAAGGGACTCTATAAGAAGTATTAAAGAGGCTTGTCATAGAGCCGCAATCATTTTGAGATTACAGTCATCAGTTAAAGAAGGATTTATATTTTTAGATTTGGGAAAAACACTTATGGTATCTGTTATTTTAAGCTATTAGAACAGTTCTTGTTTTACAAACAGCTGAGAAATATTACATTTTGCCAATTAACCTTCTAAAAAGTGGGGGAAGAAGAATTTAGCCTCCGTGAGAGACCTTAGTGCGAGGAAGAACTGGATTGATTTTGGGAAATCTTTTACTCACTAGGGGGAGCTTTTATTTATGAAAACCCTGTTTTTCCGACATAACTTCACATTTGATTTGGGGATTAAATCAAAGGGATTGCTTGTACAACGCAGGGAATTTGGGGGCTTTTCGTGGATATACACTTGCTGTCTGGGACGAGAGCATAGGCCCATTTTTTTTTCAGTAAACATCTGGAAATTACAGACTCGTCAAACAAAGACGCAATGTGAATATTTTCGCGTCTCTTGGCTTTTACCTGTGGCCGATCTCATGAGTGATGGTGATCCCCAGGTCAAAGCCAGTGTCCTCCGTGATCACACAGCTCCAGTCGCTGGAGCAAGCCCCGCCCAGCTGCGCCACGCCCCTCACCTGTTTGTTCCCATCAGGCAGCACCAGGTCGTACCTGTTTGGGACGGACAGCACTTGAACCTCTATTATCTATAAATCACGAAGAACTACGGCACAGGCGGGTGAAAGTAGGCCACCTCGTAATGTAGAGCAGGAGATCAGCGTGAAGCGGGTCGCTGTCGTTTGAGGGGTTTATCCTCCGGCCCCACTCACAGACACTCCTGAGAGAGGAGGTAATATTGGTGGACATTTGGATCTCTGGCTGAAAGAGTGACCACAGGAGCAAAAGTCAACAACATTTCCAGGGCTTAAAGGTGACGCTGCATGAGGCTCAGAGCAGAGGAGCCTCTCACCTCCGGCTCTGACAGGATGATCATGCGGACCAGGTGCACCCTCATGTTGGCGCCCAGGGTCACGTCTCTCAACAGCTCGGAGGCCTGCATGGAAATTGGAACATAGTTGAGGTTATTCAGGATGTTGAGACTCTAATTTAGCATTTTTTCCCCCCTCAAACGCCAAATTTATCCCCCATCTAATACGGATGGATGCAGCTGTCCACCTCCGTCCACCTGTCCATAAAAGCATAATTACGAGGATTCAAAATAAATCAAGATAAAAGTATAAAATAAAGAAAAAAAGGTGCTTTATGAACAAATATTTAAAAATCTCAAGGCTCTATGCGGTTCTGAGACGAATTAAGACGTTGCAGATTGTATTTTTTATGTTTTCAGTTCTTTGTTCTGCTTGTTGAATAATGAACAAAAGATTAATTAAACAATTACAAATTAAAACAGAAGGAGGAGGTTTCTGGATTGGAGACTACTGGTTGTGATTCCCTTCAGCCAGAGATTTGTTACTTTTGTCAATTAAGTGTATAATTAGATGATGGAGTGTTGTTTGATTGGTTATATTTGTTAGTGAATGCCACGGGTGCAGTCTTTTTTTGCAGGCGTCTTCCTGTGGGTTATTCGGGTCAGTGCTGAAGTACTGTTGGCCCCATAGGTCCGTTTAAATGTAGGGCGTAACAACCTGAATAAGCAGTAATGTTTACGTCGCTGAAGATAATGTTGTCTGGAAGGCAAAACAGTAACTGCTGTAACCACTTATCTTATTCAGAGTATGTGTGTGTGTGTGTGTGTGTGTGTGTGTGTGTGTGTGTGTTCTGGAGTCAGTGCCAGATGACAGTTCATCACAAGGTCAATGCATGAAGACAAACAAACATTCATGCTGTCATTCTCACCTACGGGCAATTTAGAGTTACTAATCTTCCACGTTTCTGAAGTGTGAAGGAATCCAGAGTATCTGGGGGGAACCGCGGTGAAATCCTCAAACTGCTGAAGAACATTGTTCATAAACTGATAAACTGGGGGGGGGGCAGAAATGTTACATTATTGTAACATTTCTGCAAAAACTGATTAACTTCTATGAAAGTTTGTGTATAAAATGATGTGAATAAGACTGGCTGTACTGAGAGTCGTCCTAGTTGTTCTTTATCTCATGTTAAAGCTTGGTCCACTTCTTCTTCCCAACAATAAGGTGAAAAATCTTTACTTAAATATGTTTCGACTTACAATGTTGAGGTTGGTGAGGATATATTTTTCCGTATCCTGCTTGTGGAACTGCTGGACATCAGGTCCAACCACCACCAGGAGCTCCAGATGAGTGACATCAGGTATCAGGGCTGACCGACGCTGCCGCCCGCTCACTGTCAACAAAGAAGATACAGTTTGATCTAGAAAGTCACTCACAGATCGCAAACCTCAGCCAAGACACAACAGAACCCTAGGTTAAGGAAAAGTTAGAGTTAATGCCAAAGTCTATATCTACAACTCCAACAAACTCTCTGAGTCTCACAAATACTCTGTAGTCGATCGTCCCCTGCACTTTTCACTTCAGTGTCTCGTTCAGCCCATTCAGCCCCCGGCTCCACCCCCAAAGAAACATCAAAGGAATCAAAAGAAAACTCTTGAAACTGAGTCCCCGACTCCCCGCAAAAACACATCAAAGGAATCAAAGGAACTGTTGAAACTGAGCCCCCAGCTCAACCCCCGAAGAAACATCAAAGGAAGCAAAGGATCAAAGGCATAACCACATTGCGATGTCACTACTCCGAACGTCTTATTTTATTTTATTTTAAATGCTGCGCAACATGCAACGTCACCAAAACTGAATCACCTCTAGGGTTTACTTCAACCTACCTCTGGGTAACATTTCATGCAAATCTGTCCTGTGGGTTTTTCCCTTATCTTGTTAGCAAATAGAAAAACAAATGAGAGTGAAGACATAACCTCCTTCCCCGGCAGAGGTAACTTTTGCCAGCCATTGTCAAATATCCTCATATCAGTCAATGAGTCAAAGCCAACATTTATGTTCCTTTTAATCTTATTTCACTTATTTGGTTTGTATCGAGTGTCTGGTCTGATGATGTCACTGTAAGGAACTGATCCAGACTGATTTATTTCATTATGTTGAATTAGAGCCGGCCTTAGCCAGTGGATCCTGGCCTCACATCCATTTGAGGTTTCTGTCATGTGTCTGGTACTAATTGATGTTTATTTTGAAAGGTTTTTCCCCATGTCTTAGTTCTAAATTCTCTTCTAGTGTGAGTGTTAAGTGTTGTCACCTGTGTCCGGTCCCCCACCTGGTCCCCATTACCTCTGTGTGTGCTTAGTCCCTGTTTTTGTTTCCTGTTGTCAGTTTGTCTGCATTCACCCCGTCTGTATACACTTCTTAGTCTGATCTAGTCCCATCCATCCATTCATAAAAAATATACATATATGTCAAATATATGTCACAACAAGGCAAGATTTGATATCTTCGCAGCCAGCCACAGCGTCATACCTGAGGCATCAGGAGAAGCAGCAGGAGAGGAAACTCTTTGGCTGGAGGAGTGGTGGAAAAGCTTAAAGAAGACACAAGCAAACATTTTCAACACCTTTAAACCAACGACCATCAGTTGCCCAAATACTGATTGAAAATCGGAAACATTTTCTGCTTCTGTTTTTCCAGCGAGGGCCGTGTGAATCCAGTAAAAGCAGCGGCAGCTCTGACTCTGTGGGTGGGGGGGTTTCACAGGATGATAAACAGTTTAAAGTTGAAGAGTTCAATGTACTTTGCAGAAGCAGAGGAATCACTAACCGCACTGCTCCTGTTCGCCCGCAGCTTTTCCACCTACCTCTTCCAATGGAGAAGTCATTAGTGCGGCCAGGCCAGGCCGCAGCAGCAGCAGACATAGCACAGTCACAAATGCCATGTTTCTTGTTCGTCTACCTGCTCCGCTTGAGCACCAGGGCGATGTGTGATCCTCCTCTGATGCAGGTCAGAACCGAGCCTGGACGCCGTGAGTAACGTGTTTATGTGAAGAGCAGGGACAAAGTTGATGAGTGACACGCGTCATCTAAGAGGACAGCTCTCATTGGTCGTTCCCTTTTTTGTTTGCACAATGACAAATTTGAACGACTTTTGTGCAATATGACAATGCATTAAAGGAACAGTTCACTCAAAACTGATTTGTCGTTCTGATCTGTCTTTGAGGTTCTGATTTTTGGTTCTGATATGATTTGTTTCTCTGCGTAGTTTGATTTGGTTGCTTTTATTTCTAGTGCTTTCCTGATACACCAACGTCCTCTTGTCTTCACCTACATGGGCTGCATCTCCCTATACTTGAGACTGAAGACCTGTCTGCGTCTGACATGAACCTTCTCCTTCTCCTGTCTCCTCTCCCATCCTCACAGGAATAATTATTTGAATCCATTTATTTCCTCTGGACTTTTCATTTCCTTGTTGGACCGAATCCGTACATATCGGGCCTTTGTCCAAGGGATATTTCACACCTGCAATTTTGGCCTGGATCAAACTGAAAATCCAAACATCTGAACACAGTGAGGTACGTGCGAAAACCCCCTTAGCCTCCAAAAGGGGTGGGATCAAATACGGATTTGAAAAGAATGTTATTTCTACCATTTAAGAAAATAAATCTTCACTTAGCTCAGCTTAAAACTTTAAAACTTTAAAATCCCTCTCCAGACGTCTGTACAAACACGGCGGCCTCCATATGGACCCGGTCTCTGGAGTTAAGAAGATAAAAAGTTTTTTTTCTTAACAAACACTTTAAAAAAATGTTTTACTTTCAGCTGAAAGTACACAAAAAAACTATATATGATATATATATCCATTATATTCCACTTATTCAAACAGATGTCCCTAAATGACCCCTACATTTTACACACTTGACCTTTGAGTTATGACTTTATTCTCATATTATGGTTTACTTTATTCCATGCTGTTGAAACATGTTGATGAGGCAGCTGCATGCTTTATGGTTAACCAGCCCTCTTCTACCTGTGGATCTTATCTGTGGGCCCTCCACAGCTGCAGTCACTGCCGGATTAAAGCTCATTACCACAGATTAAACCTGGGTGTTGTTGCCTGAACCGGCCAGTGGAGGGCAGACATGATCCTGTGAATGGAGGAGAAAATTCTCATTCTCTTCCTCCACATGAACAGTCATGAATCCTCAGAGTGGAAATCAAAACATTAACTTTAAACCTATAAAAGTGCTTTCCCCATTTTGGGGTCAGGGCAATTTAATTGTTCTGCTTAGATTTGGATAAATTACTTTACTCTAGATTCAGTTTAAAACTGAGTATATCAGAATTTGAAGATTACGTACTACGCACTCAAAAACGTATTTATCCAAAGTATTTTAATTACACGACAATATATTTTACAGATATTCACCAAAGGTACCCAGGCTCTTGCTTGATGTCAGCTGTGATAGGCTCCAAGCTGCTATGGCAATTCACACATTCATTTTTATGTAACACTCCTGTTCTTAGTTGAAAGGGTGATAAAGCCTATCCCAGCTGACAATGGGCGAGAGGACAAGCCAGCAGTTCATCAGAGGGCTGATGACACAAACATGAACAACCGTTCATGCTCTCATGCTTTCACACCTGTACTGCATGTTTTTGGACTTTGGGAGGAGGCCAGAGAACCAACATTCGCACACAGTGAGAACATGCAAACTCCACACAGAAAGGCCGAGCTGGATTTGAACCCCAAACCTTCTTGATATGAAGCTACCCTCTGCAGCACCGCGATGCCCTGCTAAGCTTATGATGTGCATAAAACAAATCAGAATGTAGGACTTTTACATCAGAAAAATGCAAAAAGGTGCTTGAGCCCTCTTTCTCCATGAGAGAGTTTATCTCTGTAAAGCCAGGATCTTAGACCACTCTGCCATTAGTCTGCCAGATATCCTCCGGTCATGGGTCTGAATGAACAGCTGGATGTCCGGGGCTTGACACCAGCATCAGTTCTCCGCTAAAACCTCGGTGCCCTGCCGGATTTACCGAACATAACCGAGTGTGATGAGATCCCCTTCTCTGTTTTAGAGGGGGGATTGTGTATTTATGATCCTAAATTATATATTTCTAGCCATATGGGATACTGTAGCGGGCACAACAGATGACGCCTCGGGAAAATGTTGCTTAGTGGGCGATGAAGGCGGAGTAATCACAGAAAACTGGTGATCTCTTTGACTTTGTGAGGTAGAGTCACGTTTTTCCTTGCGGCTACATTTTTAAGGAGAAAATCTATAATTAATATCATCCAAAGGAAGCGTTTGGATACGGCTGAACAGATTTGGTGCTGTGTCTCCCTGATGCATTCATGTGGAACGAGACTATTTTGAACATTATAAAGATTCTTGTTCGTCTGCTACTCTTTTTTCCTTCCCGCCGTCTGTCACGCGGTCGCAAATGATTCATGGCTGCGAGAAAAAACTAAATTCCAGTGCGAGTTGACTAAAAGTCACTTACATCAATTTATTTTGGCCTCCTCAAGCCAACATGCGTGCTAACGGTTCGGCCTAGTGGTGCTCCTTCATCGGAGCGCAAATGTTGACCGGAGATCAGACAGTTCATAGGGTGGTACCGTCTGAGGTAACAAAAGAGTTCTGTGAGCCTGGTTGGCTTTGAGGTTTGTTTGGAAGGAACCACAGCTTTGATCCTCTGGTGAGAGCATATTTGTGAAATGTCCATGTGACTTGGAGTGGTCTTTGGTCTTTGGTCTTGCAAGTTAAGAGGTAAGAGTTAATCTGATCATGTCTGATCTCCAGTTCTTTGTGCTCTGATGAAGACCCACGAGGCTGAAACGTTAACACGCATGTTGGCGTGACACGGCCAAAATAAACGGACGTAACTGAGTTTAGTCAACTTGCAATGGGATTTCGTTTGTGCTCCCTTTTTTTTAGTTCCTCATACTCTGTTATATATTTTGGGTTGAAGCACAACAAAGTACTGGGATGGCGGTCGTATCCACTCCATACCCTTAATATGACAGAAAACACCAAAGTTGATCATGTCACATGTTTTTCAGTAGCATCTCCTTCTTTTTCATTCTGAAAGAGTCTATTTTTCTCGGTTCTCCATGAGAGGCAAACCTTTTGTTCAATCTTTCATCTCTCATTGACGCCGCAACTCCGTTCTCTGTTTATGAAACTGCCAGAGTGATGGATCGGATGTTGAATCAAAGTTAGAGTCGTACGTAAAAACGTCACCGCTAAATACCTCACAGCATCCGTTTTTCAAATGCACCGTGTAAACAAGTCTGTCGTCAGCTTTTAATACGGCATAAAATCTGTAAACTTTCGCTACCCTCTTTTGTTTCCGCTGCTAATTATGACATGTATTGCGTTGATGACAGCCTGTCAACCCTGATGAGGATTTTCCAGCCAGTGATGCAATATTCAGGGCGCTGCATCTCTGCATGTACGGATATTTTCCAGTTTCCTTCCAGTCGTCCCACCAGCTGTGTTTATGTATGTCCGCATAACACAGAGATAGAGAGGCGCTGCTAATGATGCTGATGTGCTGCTGATGATTTGACCATCATGTTTGTAGGGAAATGCCATATTTTATGATGTACGGTGCTGTTAAAGTGGTTTAAACCCTCTCCTGTTTTTGTGTGCTCCTCCTACTAAACCCTGTCCGATTTAACAAACCTACAACAAATGATAGTAAACACGAAATGGTTATTTTATTTAACAAGCCAAAAGAGTTATCCAACAGCTAAATTACTAGGGTGGTTCTCCTCCACAGACTGATGACCAGACATTCTCCTTCAGAATTGTTTTTGGCAAAGAGCAGAATTCATGCATCCCTCCTTTATACGACGTCGATGAAGGCTCTGAAGCAGCAAAGCTTCCTCACGTCACACTTGAGGAAGTGTTGATGTTTCATGGGGTGGCAAGAGAGCGGCATGGAAACTTTGAAGGGGTGACAATGTACATTATAATAATAATCGTAATGAATTAGACTTATTATATATTAATATATATGAATATATACTCAGACTGGCAGATGATCCAGAAGTGGGGTGGCAGTCGGGGAGGCAGGGTGTGTTCTAGGGGCGACAACTGCCCCCCTATGCCACCCTGCTAGATCCGCCCTTGACTGCCCACTCCAAGTTCTTTCTGTGGAATGCAGTATTTAGTTTATAACGGAAGTAACGGCACCACCGTCTTCCAAACACTTCAACCTTCCACTAATCAACCAATAGAGGGTCACTAAAGTGTGTTTTGTCAAAATTCAGATGAGACTTATTGTTCTTCTGGGTTTACAGTGACGTCCTCTTTACCACGTCGCCATGATTCCATTCTGTCCCAGTGTCGTTAGAATCACGCATCCATGAACTCTGGTGTTTATTGTGGCGACGGAGGCCTGCAGTTCCTTGGATGTTTTCATTGAATCTTTTGTGACAAATGAGCCTTTGATGTGTTCTTGGAAGGATTTTGAATGTCTGTCACTTCTGGGAAGGTTCAGCATTGTTCCAAGTCTTGTCCGTGTGGAGATAATGTGTCTACAATTCTGATTTTGGCATAGTGTGCTACTGGTGAGACCTAGGAGCCAGTTCTGAGAACGGTGTAAATACATTACGTGGATGATGTGATTGAACAGGGCTGGTAGTAATCAGGTCTGGGTTTATCTAATCCAACTGGATCCTGTCATTAATGCAGTTTGGTGGTTCACTCTTTCACTCCGTTGATTTATGTATTGGATAAACTTTAGCCTCTTGAATGAAGTGTGTCATTTAAAATGTAGATTCTGTTTGTTCTCAGGATCAGACCAGACACTGTATGGTAGGGGAAGCACCAAAGTACGTGACTATCAGACACAAAGAAAAAAAGAATGGGAGTTTGTTGCAACTTTATTGTGTTTCAAAACGGATTCTTTTATCTCTAGAAACTATGAAATGTTGGGTTGTTTTTCTTGCAGCATTGAAACTGGAAGGAAAAGTTCAGAAAACAACCTCAAAAGCTCCGTGGCACAACAAAAGACATAGATGGGAGAAAGATTCTGTACACAGATCCTGAATTACGCCAGTAGAGAGTTGGCAAAACCAACTTGGAGGAGACCCCATCTGGCCTGGGTCACCCAGGATGAGCTGGAGAGGTTTGCTGGGGAGAGGGATGTCTGGGAATCCCTTCTTAGCCTGCTGCTACTGCGGGCGGCCTCAAGTAAGTGGAAGAAAATGGACGGATGTATGAAAGTGACTCAAATCTGGTTAGAAAGTTTAGATCTTTGTGTTGACACAGCTCTGAAAAAAAAATCTGATTTGTTTCACAATAAAGTGAAAGAAACTGAAATTGAGTCCCTTATGACAAATGCAACCGTTGCTTCTTGACCACATCAATGCAGTAATGTTACATTTTTTATATTGCCTCCATGATAAGACCCTCTCTCCCTCTCTTGTAACAAACGGGTCATTTATTAGAAGAGAATATCTGTCCAGGTCGGACTGAAGGTGATGGCAGTAAACAACGTTCTGCCATTAATCAGAGTTGGGTTCAGACCGTAGATCTCCGGATCACTGCATGGAGCTGAGGCTGAACTTTGTTCCTTTAAAGAGCCAGGACTTGATTTAATTCTACCTGCTCTCAACTCTACTGCAGATTAGAAATCATCCATTCATTTAGCCTCTTCCTCCTGTCTTCCCTGACTCTGCTCCTAGGAGACCACTGTAACTGCAGCCGACTGCAGCAGGGGAGGCACAGAATGCAAAGAGGGCCAGGACACACGTCCAACCCTCCCATGAATGGGCAGAGAGCTCTGGGCTGCAGAGCGATGATGCTGCAGCAGCTGTTAATGGACAAATGCCGTAACTGAACATGTGTCAACATACGGCTGGTGGGACCGGATCCGCATGAGAAACAGTCTGGACGCAAAGAATGAGTCACAAATGTGATTAATTGAGACTTGTGGGAAATAGAACTTGTCTCTGCATCTTTCGTGTGGCCTATTGAGCAATCGATACATGTGCAGTCTGCAGAGTCTGAATTATTTGTTACAAAGTGATGTGCATTCGTTATTTCCTCCTTGAGCAGCAGCATACTCAAAATAATTCTTCCTCATTCCCATGCTGCTCCTCCGCTCGGCCATGTGTTCTGTAAATCAGTAATTATTCTAGGCTATGTTTGGACAAACTTAACCTGTATTTCCCCAGTCTGCTGTATCATTTTAACATCCCACTCCTCTGCTCTACTCTGGGAGTTTTCTGTTTTTCGTACAGTGGTTACCAAAACAACTTTTACAGCATAACCCTGACCTTAATTAGCTCTCAAATCTCAAATCACTCTTAATGGAGAACACTAATGGAGAGAACTATTCAGCCGGTGGAAACACTTGTGTAATGTGGCTCTGGAGGGAGATCTTTAAAGCTTGGGAAATAGAGAGGAGCAGAGATACATCGTATAAGTCATTACATTAGGAAGATCTCTTGAAATAATGACTGAAATAACGAGAAACTAAAGCAAATAAATGATCTTTTTTTTGAGATATTAAAGCTCCGGTTTCTTGTTATTTTTAGGTTTTTCAAAATAGATAGTGTCTCATTATACTCGAAGGGTTCTCATTATTTTGAGATACTGAGTCATTACTTTGAGTAAATTTCTGCTTTTGGGAGAAATTACTCAATATTTTGATAAGGTTTCTCATTATTTTTTTTGTTGAAAAGTCTAGTTACTTTGAGAAAGCAAATAATTATTCTAAAGAAATTCTCACTATTTTGAGAAAATAAATCTTTACTTTGAGAAAGTTCCTCATAACTTTGAGACCCAATGTTATGATTTTAATTAGGTTTAATGGGTTTTTCATTAAGCTGAGCATAATTGTAATTTGGGGTAATTGAGCCATTATTTTAAGAATGTTATATATAAATATGTAACTATTTAAATATTTTTTTACGTTAATTATAATTTCATAATTGTAGTTACTTCTTAAATTAAATGTCAGAATTTGTCAGAATTTATTATTTTGAGAGAGTTTACAATTATTTGCGGAAAGTCCTCATCAATTATATAGAGTTTGGTGGTTTATCGTTATTGTGAAAGAAAAATGAATTTAAATTTTGATAGTTTCTTCTAATTGTAAAGATAAAATTCATTAGTATGATAAGGTTTCTCATTATTTTGAAAATATCTCATTATTTAAAAACATTTTTTAGTAATTATAATAATATAATATGTATTTAATTTGAGAGAGCGTGTTATTGTTTTTGATTTCTCTGTATAACATATAAATATTATATAAAATATTATTATATACATATAATATAATCTCATTATCTAAAAACTTCTCGATATTTTTTCATGAAATAATGTCATTACTTTAAAGAAATTTTTCATTGACTCATACTATTATTTATTTTTTATTTATATAATATAATACTGTTTTCATGACGTTTGTCATTATTTCGAGGTTTTTCGATTGAATTATTTGTAGATTTTTATTGTTTTCATAACATTGGCGGAGGTATGCCTCTGTAACCGAATATCTACCCAAATAACAGTTAATTTAGAGTTTTGCATTAATTAATTTTTTACCAGGGTGGGTACCTTCTTCCTCGCGCATATGTTGGAGAGTCTTAGTCACAAAGAAGCCGTTAAAGGAGAGAGTGAGCGAGAGAAAGCGCCTCTGGACGGACGAACCCTCCACAGTGGACGGTCCGTACAAAGAACCAGTGTCTGACCAGCGGCAGCTCCGCGTCAGTGCCCCCGGCTCTGGGCTCAGTTGGTCGGGGCCAGCAGCGACGTCACTCCCTGACAGCGGCATCACAGTCGCTCCGGAGCTCGGCGGTTGAACACGGCGGCGGCTCTCTGCTCTGGGACTGCCTGGAGGGCCACTTACACGTCTATAGATCAGGTAAAACTACAATTATGTATACGGGGTAGCTTTCATGTACCTAAAGGTGAGTTTTTGGGTCATTTTAGTCATTTTTTGTAACTGAGAGTACCGAGCGCAGCGACTAGCTTCACGCGCCTCTCTGTAGCCGTTGGATCCGTGAACTGTTGCTATGGTGCTGCCAGGAAACATCCCACCTGCTGCTGCTTCCTCACTGCTGTCAGCCGCTCAAGTGGGTCTATAGAGAAGCAACAACGCCCTTTAATGAGTCTCAACCCAGTTATTATGAACTGATGTGAGTGTATGTGTGTTGATTTTGCTTCTTTTTTTTTTGTTGTGGGGATTTAAAGGCTTATTTGAAGCTTTATCTTAATTGTCCACTTTGTGTTTAGGCTAGCAGCAGACCGGAGGAAACTGTGATCTGAGTGTTTTTTCTCACGCAGGGCTCATGTATCTATGACAATGCAAAATGGTAAGACACTCATTTGTACCTGCTGTTTGTCTTTTTATATCCGCAGTGTCTAACACCCAAGATGTTGACCACCAGAAGGACATCACTGGTCATGGTGGGTGTGGAGAAGACATTCCTGCAGTGAAGGTGTCCAGTGAAAAAGGTATGACTGCATGTTAATAGAAAAACTGACAGTACTGTAGTTTTATTAAGCTCTCACCATGGGATCATATAGGATCATGTGTTCCAAGCTTATTTATGCTCTATCCACTTATCCAACGTGTATCCGTCAACTGCCACATACTTCTCTGCGTTCTTCGTTTTGGCATTGATGCTTCCACTAGAGGACAGTGAAGAGACAGAAGTTTGGACAAAAAACAGAAAAGCAGCAAATCCAGACAAGTTTATGTCCTGATCGCAGATTACATCAAACTGAGCCTCCCGGCGCCGACCAATCGGTGCACCTGTAGTCTAGATCGGACTTTGATATGTTCCAGATTTTACATGTAATATCTGTCCAAGCATCATCAGTGTTATTCATGATTTAAAGGTACACATTTTGTAATTGCACTTTTCCTGCAATGGCAGCGAATCCTTCTTGATCCAGATGGTGATCCGGGTCAAGACCATAATCCTATGGATTGTACCTTAGAATTGTACCAAAGCCGATAAAAAAACGTTACCTCCTTTGCCTGGTTAACAAATTAAATATACACATCAAATATACCACAATTACATTTAAAGTCAATCTAGAGCTGTGAGAGGATGCAACATTTCTCCAATTGGTTTTAATTGGCCCAAAGACATGAAATGTGCAAGATTTGTGTCTCTGTGCAAGTTGAAATTTTCCGTAACACCTACTATTTTTTGGATTCTCCAGACGTGACTCAGGCGGATGTTGCTTAGCTGCTGAGAAAACAATTTTCATCTCACTTTAGCTCCAATAAATTTGACTGAAGTGGATCATGAAACAATCAGACTGGCCTATATTCCTGCAATGACATAAACGTTGCTGCACCTGACAAACTGAACTGTTTGTATTATACTCCTTAGATGAATGGAAATATGTGTGTACTATTACAGTTATTTTGAACAATGCAACTTGTAAAAAAATGCAGAAACTGAGAAACATGAAATCAAGGCTCCAGTTTGGAGAACATGAGACGACAGCAACGCGTTATTTTCAGATTGTATAACTCCATAGACCTTAGTGTGAGGAAGAACTGGAATTATTTTGGGAAAGGTTAATAGCTTATGTATTATTTAATAGTTCTGATTTTATTTTCTAAAAGGGGGAACCTTTTTTTATTTATTTATTTTTTATATTAAAAATAATTTTTTACGTTTTTTTCTAATCCAACTTCCTAACCGTTGTTCTGATTTAGTCTAAATTTGCCTGTTTGTAATGCACATAATATAATATCCCCGAAAAGTCGGCGATATCATGGAATCGTCATCGCTGCTGTCTCCGCCCACAGATCCTCTGTGTTAACGCTATTACTCATAAAGTGTTTCATGGATCCTGGATTGATGGATCCTGATGGTTTACCTGATCTAGTCCAATTTGTGGAAGTCAGAGTTTCTCCTCCTTAACTTCCGAACCATGAGTCCATTCGCATCTAAATTTAGCTCATTTGAAATGACACCAAGAAATCTGTCTAATCTGTTTTATTACTGAGCTCGGGAAAAAATATAGCTAACTGTATTTATCTTCAAGATGGAGTCACTATGGGATCTTATCATTGAGCATTCTGCTGACATAGAAATTTGGTTTAGTTAATATGCACTGTTTTGCAATGGCAATGAGAATTACAAATAAATTTCAGGATTTCGGTCAGGGGGAAGTACTTGTACAACGCAGTGGATTGGGGACTTTTCGGGGTTATACACTCGCTGTCGGGTTCGATGACGACGAGTTGCCAGAGTACTTCACTTATATATGGCATAATTACAAATCCTATGTGTCGTATCCAACTCCTTCATCCCCCCCCTTGTTAAAAAATACAACACAGGTTGTATTGTTTCATTTAATCCCTGACGCCATTACTGCCATAATCAGAGGAAAACACTGTCGCAACATCTAGTGGCATAAAAAATAAACATACTTTAGTATCTAGTACCAAAGAGGTATGTATTTTTGTAGATTATGTAATAAAAGATCAATATGTTCAGTCTGCGTATCGATACAAGACTGCAGTGGAAAATATTCAGGTATTAGCCCCTAGAGCCCGCGTGTCACCCACTAGCAATAAACAGACCATTAAATCAGAGTTAATGAGGTTCTATTGGAAAGACCTCTCTAGTACAGGGCATACAAAATGAGAACCGTGAGGAAATAAAGAGTTGTAGTGCAACTTCAGTTGAATAATTTGACATTACACCTCCTGTCCTGTGAAGTGACTATTACCCATGTGCAAATTGTCTGTGCTGAAGCAATATACTGTGCAATACACTCTTAGCAGACGGTACTTCCCTATCCCGTGGCTCAGGCCGTTGCCGTGGTAAGGCGTCTGTTCTTGCCAACGGCAACATGGTGATACAGAGAAATTCCATTATCCCTCATCTCCTGCCCGCTGTGACAGAGAAGGAAATCACCATACACTGCTGTTGTGAGGCCAGGAAGGAGGGGAGGCTCATGAGGAAGAAGAGAGAAGAACTTTCTGCCACTCTACAAAACCCGCCTATAAGCTTGCAAGACCCAAACTCATTTTAAGGGCCAGTTTCTTTTTCCAGCTGGTATCTGGAACTTAGCAGAGAGACCTCGCTTCCCTTCGCCGGCTTTAAATTGTCAGTTAAACATTTCACTTTCTTTTACAAATTCCAGGGATTAGATTCTTCTAACTAAAGTGCAGCGGGGGGCATTCAACACAGCTCCTTATCTCCACGGTCAAGAGGGAGGATTCCTCTCGACAGTAACTTACCCAGAGCGGCAGAGATAGCGGTGGGGAAGGAGGGGTGGGAGGAGTGAGAAGAACAGAGAATGACTGTGAGGGAGTGAGCGTGCTCCACTCAGCCACTGAGTGACTCTTGTATCCAAGGACGGAGGTAGCAACTCATCCAAACGCCACTCTGACCGCAGACTGCCGTGTAAAAATGAGGCGGTCCCACTCAGCAGAGCTCGTATAGACTCAACCAATTGCCGGCCCTTCTTCACGTGGGGCCCCCCTTTGCCACATAGCCAGAATGGGAGCTCCTCGCCGAAGCCAAAACAGAAGTGTGTTTCTCTTATTCCTCGTGAACTAGCCGGCTTTTTTGTGTGTATGTGTGTGTGTGTTTTTTGGCAGAGGAGCAGACTGGAGAGGAGGTAGTAAGCGGTACTGTTGGATTTGGAGGTTTGGAGGAGAGCTGAAGATCATGGGCAAATCAAACAGCAAGCTCAAGCCAGAGGTGGTGGAGGAGCTGACACGGAAAACCTACTGTGAGTAACATCTCTCTCTTACTTTTTTGCACAAAAAGGTACAGAAATCCTTAAATTTTACTTCTGTGGTTTTAAAATCATATTTCCTCTAAGTTGGACAATAATCTGAGATTGTACAGCAGTTATTGGCGGGAAATGAGTCGCAGCTGAAAGTCAGCTGGGAATTGATTTAAATTAACATTTAAATACTGCAAACTGTAGCTATCAGGCTTACATAAAGAAAATAAACAGTCTAAATTAATGAATTAACTAATTAGTTGGATTCCTGCTTAGAGGCTGGTGGGAAAGACCCCGAGTAAAGCTGGAGTGAGTCACCTGTTGTTCCCATCCTCTCTGCAGATCAATCATTTCCCGCCACAGTTTTCAGTCAAATTTGAGCAGATGCTACATTTTTAATGACCCCGTCTGCTCCGCATAAATCATATATCTGTTATTTCTGGAGCATTATTATTCCTTGAGCGACGCAGTGTGCAGGTGTGGGTGGGAGTTGACATCCACTGGTTTTCTTAATGACAGTTTCATTTGTGTGGCGGGTCTCCACAGCAGAACCCAGAAGGCTCTTGTGTGGCAGGAAATTGCTGTGAGGAAGATTGGGCTTCGTGCTGGGCTACAGTACTGCTCTCTCTCTCTCTCTCTCCCTCTTTCTCTCTCTCTCTCTCTTTCCCTCTTTGTGTTCTACCCTTTCACCCCTTCTCACTCGCTTCAGCCCCTAATTGCCCTCCTTGAGCAGGGAATGGAATATTATAATTAGGATCCTATCTGGTTAGCCTCGCTGAGAGGGACACAGAGCTCTCTCTCTACTACAGCACGGTCCCTCTCCATTCTTCTGATGTTGTCTTACTGTCATTTCTGCCTTGCTTCATCCCGCTGCTTCTATCTCTTGTCTTCCCACGAGCAGCACTGTCTGCCATTTTAGCCACCGCTCTCATCTTGTTCTTGACAGATTGGGGACTTCTTAAATTTCTCTGTTGCTTTGTTTCAGAAGTACAAGAAGCAGGGTTTTTTTCCTCCCGGAAGATCATGTCCTCTGTGTTGACAGAGAGCTAACCTGGCCTTGCCATGAATACCCACTGCTTTGTTCAAAGGATTCCGTCCGTTCTGATTTGTTGTAGGTCATAATGTTTCATCATCATCCGAGGGTCTCTGAGGCTTTATTTTTTAGTTTTATACATCTCACTGTCACTTGTATATAAGCTCATACCTTGTTGTTTTCACAATGTTTACTCATGCACAGTCTTGGCTTTCTGTGAGAAGTGGCTCCCATTCATTCTACAGCAGTGTAAAATTGCTGATTTGGCCTGCAAATTTGAATTCCGCTATATGCAAGATTTGAAATTTCTCCTCAAAAGATAACTTTATTCAAGTGGATGAATTATTATTATTATTATTACTGTACCAAAATCCTACCATCGCAGACGTTGTTGAAACCACAGACGTTTTCTGTGCGATTAAGTCAATTTGAAGCTAAGAATAGATGCAACTTTGCGGAAATTTGAGTGAAACGTGATGCAAAAGCTTTTAGCTTCGATGTTCTCCAAATGTCACACATCCGAGTGTCAGTAGGATTAGGAAGTGGAAATGGAGGACAATCTTTTGGTAGCTGTATGTGGAGACTTTTTGTTAGTGCCTCCTTATAATGTTGTAAACACAAAGAGAGCTGCGTTACGTTTTCCGGGCACCTTGGATCTCCAAAACAAATAGAAAGCAGCGATCCTGTTTACTTTGGTCATGGCTGATGAGAAGGTAATAGTGGAAATAAACACAATCAGTATTGTTCATGTTACCTGTATGAGTGAAACAAATAAAGAGAAGCAAAGTAGAGTGACACAAAACTTGAACAAAGCTTTAGAAGGAGATCTGTGTTCTATTCTAGGCACCCTAAAATTGCTGTGTGTCTGGTATGCTTTTAAAAGGAGTCTGGAAACAGAGAAGGAAAGTTTTCAGATTTCAGCAGAAATTAAACCACATTTCTTCGATGCTCATGTCAAGGAGAAACGTTATGAAAATAGACTCGAGGAGGCTGAACTTGTGGCTCCGGCTGGCCAGTGCTCTTCCTGCTCTCAGTGATTATACAGTAGTTGCAGCCTCAGCTGTTCTTTAAGAGAGCTTCATTAAAGACAGAAATGACTCTTTTGGCATCACTATGAAAGACCAGCAGTCTCGTGAGAATGTCTGCAGGATGTAGACAGTATCCTTGTAATGTAGCATGATGACTTTCTGAGTTTCCACAGCCAAGAAGAGGCTCACAGTTGTTGACACAGTCCAAGCCTGATGTGGTCCTGCAGAGTTCTGACCGGTTGAGTGGGTCCTGCACCGTGCTGATAGCGTTATTGCCCCGGACTGAGTCATGTTATATATTTTTTTAATTAAATTGAAGCTACGGTGAATTGTCTGAATTTTTGACATCACCGGCTTTTGTGGCCAATTTAATGATAGTGCAGCTCGGCGGACTGTTGTGAGATTGACCATGACATTTATTGGCCAGGAATGGGTCACATGGTGGCCGAAAATGCTGAGTTGAACAAATCAAGAGTGAGATACGTTGATGGGAAGGCTGCCTGTCCCGGCTTCCCTCATCGATAGCTAGGCATGTTGAGTATTTAGTTTTCACATTTATGAATAACCTATTTTCCCTTGACTTAAGGTTTAAACAGACGAGTTTAAATTGAGACGAGTAAACTAATCAATATCATCTTGATTATTACTATCATTATATTATTACCGTTGTCCAAAAATATGTTGCATTCTAAATTCCACTTTGCCATTTTAATATTATTCATTACCCTCCAAAAATGTCATGTCACCAACTCAAACGGGCCTCAGTTCTGTTAATTGGTTATATGTCATTTCATTCCTGTCATTTTAACCCTTTTCGACACCATTTTTTGGGTCGACAAGAATTTCTTGCACTGAGCGATGACTTTGTCTACGTTTCTGTCGAAGGCTGAAGTGATTTGAAGTTGAAGTTGAGGGCTGTGTGAATCTAAATATCCAATTTTATTTGAGATCAGAGTTTACTCTCTTTGGCTACGTTCACACTTCAAGCTTCCTTGTTAGATTCCATTTTTTTTCCACAGATCAGCCCAGTTCTGTTGACACCCATTGGTGCAGTCACATATAACTAACTCTGATGTGAACTTACCTGTCCTTCCAAACGACATATAGTTTTTGCACCAGTCATCGGTGACAAGAGCAATGAGAAACATCATGTGTGATATGAATGTGAACGATCAGATCAGAATTCATCTAGTTTTTTGCACGTTTGCATGTGCTTAGCGCTGTCGTCATCAGCCAGCGCTAGTAGTGCAGTAAAACTACAAATGTTGATAATCTACGGTTCAGACTGTGAACAGTTGAACCTCCAGAGAACAATATCATCACTACTACCGAGTTTATTTCAGTTTTGGATAGCATGAGTTGTCTCACACCTAAATGAGGCAGATGACCGACAGGACAGATATGAATGTCCACATGTGAGCTTCATGCAGGTCACTGCTATTAAAAAGATAAAGTCATGATAAAATGATTTTATCATGAATATAGATAAATCTGCTCTGACAAAAAAACATAAAAAGAAACTGTGTGACCACTGTGGCTTGTAATGCGGACACAGCCTTTCAGACAGGGTCAGCCGTCGTGGCTAAGATGATGCAGATTTCTGAGTATATCTAAGCTACCAAACCTTGATGCCCGGTTACGACCCAGTAACCAAGCATCCAGTGAGGGTGTCACTTTCAATCGACTAATCGCCAACATCCCTCGTCATATGAACACATAAGCAAATCTTATGGTAAAAAAAGAAACCCATATTTCCCCACAAATATATTTTAAGAAGTCTCTTGAGTGTGAGGTTGTTGGATAATTTAACAGTTAAACTGGAACAGTAGGGCACGGACCTCCGCCAAAGCCGACCAGTCCTACACACGTCTGTCTGGCTCTTTGAATATTTATTTCTAGCACGTTGAATGAAATGTTGATGCAAGCGTTCCTGCTGATGTCATATGTTCTGTCATCAGTGCTATTTTATTACAAACAAGGGCCCAGAATGAATGAGAACTACACAACACAAATCTGAATCTGCATCAACACTTATAAACCAAATAGGTGGATATATTTAAAGAACTGCCAGATATCACTTAGACCCCAATATATAAGCTACACATCAATGGTATTGATTTATTTATAGTTTCTGTTCCCTTTTGTACTATAGAGTGACTAAATAAAGATCACCCAGTTCAAATACATGTCTTAAATCAGCAACTACAGATTATTATCTGGATCTGAAGAACACTATACACATACATTTATATAATTATTTTTATTTAACCTCACAATTTCTGGGATTTTATGAGATTATGTTGTGCTTATATGTTTTTCTTAGCCTTTCTTACATTATTTTCTCATTTCTCAGGACATAATCTCAAAAACGTTCAACAAATATGTGGTTTATTTATTTACGGTGTTGATATTGCCCACACTCATTGAGCCTGACAAAGAGGGAACCCACACAAGTTTAAAAATAACTCAGACAAACCTTTATTTGTTAGACAAAACCAACATAATTAATGATTCTGTGGCCTGTCAGACAGCAGTGAGAGCTTTGTTCTATGTTTGTGCGATGGAGGTAAAAGCAAAGTAGAAGGAAAAAAATGATCAGATATTGATCGAAAGAGAAGGAGACAGAAAGAAACATGTCTATAATCTCGATCGGTCCAGCTTGTACAGGTCCAATAAATCAGCCAAACATTGAATTTAAGTTCTAGCGCATATTTTTTAACGAAACGAGCCTTCTATAGTAGTGTTAAAAGACATAGTGAGCCATCTCCCAAGGTAACTCACAGTGAGGCAAGAGTGGCCGAGTTGTGTCAAAAACAAAAAATAAGTAACGATGTCAGTGCCAGTCTGTTTTCCAAATTTACCCTAAAGGTCAACCCAATTATCTGCAAATGGGGCTGAAACCTAAACATCCAATGGTCGTTATTCCTCACCATCATGATCTGCTAGATATTCTGGTAGCAGAAATGTAATAACATAGTCATAACTCCAGATTAGTTGGATCCCAATATGAATTTCTAGGGGACGGAGTTGTGTAGCCAGTGAGAGGAAAGAGCTGAAAGTGTGTAAGAATGTTCTACCTACGGTTATTATTTGGAAGCTTGACTTTATTGCTCAAGGTTAAACATTACAGTGGGATAAATGATTGATTAAGTGTCTGTTTGTTATATCATAAGACCCTCGTTACGCTTGAGGCCCAGGAGACGTGACGGCACGTATGCTCAGACTTACATACGCTTTAATTAAGTCTCACGGGATCACCTGCTTAAAATAATGACATTGATTCCCAGCCCTTGTTTGCATTAGTAAGCCAACGGACCGAGAGGATGAAAATTGCTTTGGTTAATTGGGGGAGAGTAAGGAGGCATGGTTGAGGCATGAGGGGCTGGTTGATTACATACTGACAGATAAAGGTGCTTATGTGGGCGTGGCCACACATCCTGCTTCCTACACCGTTCCCCCTCTTCAATCTGAAGACTCAACCTCTCAGCTGCCTTCTCCTATTTGTTGTCCATCCTACTGGCCAGGAGAAATTATTAACCTCCTGCAGTAATATGTTGGAATCAATGAGTTACACTCAGTTGTACATATCTGGAAATGTTTGATAGGACTGAGCCAAGATGCTTAGGGCTGCTACTCTTCTGCTGTTTCTAACAGCTCCTTTTTTTTTTCTAGGACAGCCAAAGTTTTCCTCTGAGCTAATGTCACTCTTTATTTCTCTTACAGTTACAGAGAAGGAGGTGCAGCAATGGTAAGTGTGTGCATTCATTTTTAATGAGAATGTTTCCATTCCTGCGGCGAGGCTAGTTGTATTTTAGCAATTATGTATTTGCTGGCAACGCTCTCAGGAGTCACAGGGTCTTATCTTAAAGGAACGGTTCCCAAAAAAAGAACAATCGCTCTCCTCACCCACCAGTCCCCGATGGAAAGTCAGACGAAGTTTCTTAGCCCGCAAAAATTCTGCACACATTTCTTCTCAGAAATGTGTGCACATCATTTCTTTTGAACTCTATTTTGGATCTTGGGGCCTCCTGAGACTGGGCTGAATGGAGACATTTGTTTTCTGTTTATTTTCTGTTGTTATGCCCCTTGTTGAAGGTGCACATCTGGTTATCCATGTCCTTTTTCCATCTCTACATAATGTGGAGTACGCTTTCCACATCTCCTCCAAATCCATTCCACAGTAATGAGTGAGATTTAATAATAATAATAAATAATAATACATTTAATTTATAATGCACTTTACATTTGGATCAAATCTCAGGAATGTCCACACTTCACTTCAGTGAAACCTTCAGATTTCCCTGAAGGTTTGCTCGTATTCACCTATGAAAGGTGTGAGGAGGGTTGCACAGATTCCAAACTTGTGCACTTGTACATTTACTCAGATAGTACCACACCCATTGGTAACAATACCACTTTACAACAGCGTATTAGTAACTTCTTTAACTTTAGCAGATTATGCCCGGCGACAAGCGACATTCTGTGAAAACAAGGGTAACGCTTTCTCAGTGTATTTTTCTTGATGATCAGATTTTATCAGGTTTAGGTAACTTTGATAGACATTATCATCTTCTCGGGGCACTAGAGCCTAAAGGTTACCGTTGTTCGTGACTTTACAGACACTGTACCATTAAAATGGCATGACACTGAAAAACAGCATAAGCTGCTCGTTGCAAGGCATCCACCTCAGAGCGAGTGAGGTCCGATGAAAATAAGATGTTTGGAAAGTAAACTGTGATGCTATTATTAAGTACTTTGTATCAGCGAGTTCTCAAATTTTAGTACTAGTACAAAAAGCTGGATCTGGTTTTGATACATATTTAGACGGGGCGGGTATTGTCCACTCGCGTCAGCAAAACTTAAGTTTTTCTAGTATTGAGGACATCTGAGTCCTTGGGCACAAACTTTCTAGTAAGAATTTCAAAACAGGAACTAGAACGTAAATAGTAACTAAGCCATCCATGATGTCAAGAATCCTGGCCAAGATATATTAAATTGTGTTTTGAAGTGGGAACAGCTAACCCAAAAATGAAATATCAGATTCCTGCAAAACAATGTTGCAGCAGTCTCCCATACAACTGATCAAGACGAGGAAGAAACCACAGTAGGTCTTACTCCGGTCTCCAGAACCCATTCGAGCATTAGACTCAGCTGAAAATATTTTATCACACCTTTTTAAAAGGGAAATCTAGAAATCTTTACTGTAGCATCCAAGCTAAAAGCATCAGCGCCCACACAGTGTTCGTGTTAGAACTCAAGTATTCCTTCATCTTTATTGCTGCATGTTTAATCCTGTGCCCTGTCCTCAGGCGGGGTGCAAATGTTTTTACCTATTAAAAAGGTGCAAATTATGTTTTTTCTCCCAAATTGCCTTTGTATCTCTGAGTGTATGGTGGGCATAACAAAAGTCTATGGAAGGCCAAAGTCATTATTCTGTTTTTGTTTTAGCCTGGCGTGTTATGTTGAAAACATGTCCCAATCCTCTACAGCTATGTAGGAGGATGCTGTGACGCACTGAAAAAGTGTTTTGTAGATTAAGCAACTTCACAATTCTTTCCTTTCGTATGGGGCTGAGTAATGACTAATGGCAATGGATTATTATTTTGGATGAATTGTTCTTTTCACCCACTTTGAAATATTAGGGTTGTACCTCTATACCTAGTTGATATGAAGCCTTCGCCCTCACTGGGACCTGAAGACAAATGAGTCCTGGAAATAGAATGACTGAGACTGAATGACTTTGAAGGCTGATAACACTTGATACAAACTCCTCCACGATGCATACCTCTGCAATCTTTTTGCTCCAAAGGAATGTCTGATGGCAGAAGAAAGGCGGGGGGAGCACTTAGAAAGAAAAAGAGCCTCTACTTGGTTGCGGATCAGTAATCCTTCCCGTCAGACTCTGCAGCTATTGGTCTCTGTGACCAGCACACGAGGTGTAGCCCTGTCTGGTCCCAGCCTGTAGTCACAGCTTTCTAACGATCAAATCAAAATGAGGTACGTCCATGAAACGGAGGTAGCCGGAATAATTCAGAGCTGTGGTTCATCACTGTTCAGGTGTGAATCTTTTTCTGAAGGCACATTCTTTCAGATGCAGGATCGAGGATAAGAGGCGTCTCATCTTTTTTTACAGAGAGGATTCAGGCAGGAGCGCAGTCATCGCTTTTGTTTGCGGCATGCTGCTTTTGTTTCTTTGAAAATGAAAAACAAAGACCAGAAACATTTTAGGTGGGAGCATTGCGATCGAGTGATGAGTCTTCCTCCTTCACACTCCAGTTCTCCAGTGTTGGTTTTGCATTTCACCACCTCATTTTGCATGCATGATAAGAGCTGTGCCCCGAGAGCTAGTGGTTGTTCCCTGCTCGAGTGTTAATAGGGAGTAGGAGCAAGGGCGCAGTCACATCCCCACAGCAGCAGCAGCAGCAGTGTTGGATATCACTGGGCATTGGCAGGTCCACAGTCTCCGAGCTGGCCTGTCTCTGTGGCTGCCTGAGTGCACTGAGGCGGAACACCCTCCCCCGCCCCCACCCCTTATACCTCCACCCCCGCCGGCTGTGCAGCCAGCTAGATCACCATCACCCTCGCTGCGTTTCACAGGAAAGTTTGCACTTGAAGATCTGCAGCAATCAACACGGCAGACTGTGAGGGTTGAGAGGGAGTTTTACCGGGGGGAATGCCAGATGGAGCGTAATTAGAGCGGAGGCACAGACACAGAAGAATTAACAGGGTTAGATAGATGCAATGTGAATTAAACTTGTTCCCCTTCTAAATTCTCCTCTAAGGGAACGTCATTAGTATGCTTCAGGCTCACCTCAAATCAATAACTAAATGCCATAGCGCAGTGATGTTCCTGCCAACTAAGCAGGAGTCGGAGGAAAAACTCTATCAAACCACTGTGTTCCATGCCAAGAAGGAAGAGCCAGTGCCAGATATAAATATTTCATCTTCATGCGGGCTCTGATGGACACTTTCGCGTCTGCTCTGTCCCTGCAAGTTCAACGCATGGTTGTGTGAATACACCTTGTGTCATTAAATCAGATTTCTTCCACACAATATGTTCAAACACAGGTGATTCTGATGAATGTCTGGCATGTTTACACTGATACACTGGTGGTGTTTATAGAAAGGATGCATGCTGCACACCTGCATACCGGTACTGATCGGTACCATACACCAGTCAATACGTACTGGTTATGTTTAAAAAAGAAACAATAAGTTGAGAGAACTCTCTATACCGTCCATCTTTGGCCCAGAAGTCATGCACTCCTGCATCAAAATGGCCACGAAGGAAATTCACAGACTGAATATGTGGAAACATTTTGATTTTAGAGGTTACTACGGGCGATAGAGTTAATAAAAACCTTGCAGCTTGTGGAAGTGAGATTAATGGATGGGACCTGTCCGAGTAGATGTGAAAGTCTTTCTCAGTTGCCATTAAATGGAGCAAAGCCTAACAGATAACTCAGGTCGACCACCAGAGATATGCTGCTGCAGACACACATACACCCACGACATGCCTCCTCCCCCTCATGGGCCATCAAGCACACACCTTCCTAATTGGCAGTCAATTTAACTTGCAACAACTTCTCATGTCTTCCTCTGCCTGAAATGCCGTTCTGTACATGTATTTCTGCCCCACCACCAGCCTAGCGTCCCCCTGTAGGCTCTGATAAAGGGGATTCAGTAGATTACTGGTCACTCACTCAAACAACCTCCATGTGAAAAATATCTGTGGGAGTGATGCCAAACTCAAACTATGATATGTTCCACTACTGTAATAATATTAATAAACATTTCAATGGGGACTTGTCTGACTGAACTCACAATAAAAGCCACGTCAATCAGTCCAAGGACAAACATGGTGACGCTAATGGGAACATTGGTTAGAAAGTGAAATGTTTTTTTAAGATCTTCTTCCGTACAGGATCAAGCGATTATATAAAGTGGGTGGGGCCACGTTGGCTCCGGAGCTACAGCGTTCGTCCACTTATCTGAATGTTGGTCGTTCAATCCCCAGCCCCTCCGGTCTACATGTCGAAGTATCCTTGAGCAAGTTGCTCCCAGTGGCTGCTCCATTGGTGTGTGAATGTTTACTGCTCCTGATGGGCAGGTGGCGCCTTGTATGGCAGCCTCTGTCATCGCTGTATGAATGTTCGTGTGAGTGGTTGAATGCTGGCTCGTGTTATAAAATGCTTTGGGTAGTCTAATACACTGGAAAAGGGTTATATAAGGACAGCCCATTTACCATTTAAACAAATATCACACCCTAGGATATTCAAATAAAGATGTCTTATGTTAAACAGCTGGTGGTTGATTCACAACTTACTACTATCATGTTCTTGTAAACTAGGTAACTTAGTTTTCATGTATGTCCTCCTTTTTCACTGCAAGGAATGTCAAGTCTTTTGCAATATATCCGAACAACGGGAGGGAACCCACACAGACACGGGGAGAACATCCAAACTCACAGAAAGGCTCCATTTCCGACATACTGCCGTCACGATATATGTGTCACAATAAAAAAAAATGCTGCAGTACCCCATCCTGGTAACGTATCTCAAAATTCAAGGGATCATTTTTCATATAAGAACAAAATGTAAAAGGGGAGACAACTGTTACTTTTGGTGTAACAGCCGTTTGGCCAGACCATAATTTAAATGTTGACTGACGACCAGAATAAGGTGACGGGTGATCTTATGAAAAGGATGTTCAACCAGGCAAACTTCTGTTGTCTAATAGATTAAGTGGTGAGTAGATAACGTCTAAATAACAACGTCTGCTTCAACTGTGGACACGTGGGAGACATTCAAGGCATCCAGACATCGCTTGTTTCTCATTTAATCTGGATGACTCTTTGCTTCTTGGGTTGATAAAAGTCAGGCCCCATCTTCAAGCTTAAGTGGGTGAGAGAGGAGATTTTGTACTGAGGCTCAAGCACTTTCAGCACAACCCTTTGGTTTCCACATGGCTGTTTCAAAAAACACTCCAGTAGATTTTATAATAGCTTTAACCCGGTCTGATTCTGCTGCAAACTGATTGAATCATTGGAGAGAAATTGTCGTCTTAAATTTGTGCTTAATGTATTGCCGCTGTCACATGGCTTCCTGGAGACACGATGCCTGCATACCGGCTTGTCCAGCACCCTTTCCTCCTTCATCAGTCTCTGTTTCACGGAAGCCAAAACGCTCACATATTCGCTTTTCGAGTTCTTCTGGTCCTCCAGTATCCACGGCTGTCTATCAGATACTTTTTAACATGCCCATTCATGTGGCCACACTTCCTATGTGTGAGTTTTTAGAGATTCAGACATTAAGTACATTAAAAAGTTCAAGTGGCTGTAAAAATGTATTTCACACTATTATTGTTCGACATTACAATTGATCTTTGGCTGACTAGTGTGCTGTACGATGTCCACTGGTCCATATCGAACACAGATGTACTACAGTCCCTCAAGCACAAACTGTTTAGATGTCATTTTCTTATTTGACTTAACTAGTCGTTTGTGAAATGTGGCCTTGAGCTTATTGAAGTAAATCGATATGATTGCCGAGTTCAAGGTACGATTTCAGTCCCATTAAGTCTTTCATGAATCCAAACTGGACCGGAGCCCAATCAGTCATGGCTTATTTAATAAGCCATAAATTTTCATAATAAATGACATAACTTCACCAAAGAAGTATCCATTAAAGTAACAGCTCACCTGAAAGTGAAACATATTTTCTAATCTACTCAGCGTCATGGCGATGGAACGTTTCTGGAGCGTCTTTCTCCTGAACAACTTAAGAAGAAGGGGACATGTTTCAAGAACTTAAGAAACAACAGGAAATAAACCATTCCGCTTGTAACTCGTAATCCAAGTCTCCAGAAGCCCAGAGATCTTAATTTGTTTAGAAATGATTATTTTTCTTCCCCTTTTAAGATGAAGAAGCTGAAGAAAAGGTGAATGATCTTTATTTAATACAACAGATAATGTGTGAAAATTAGTCTATGAGAAGGTCTTCGGGATATACTAGTAGCTCTTAGTATATCCCCACTTTGGAGGGTTGGAAGCTGGGGGTGGTGGCTGATGACTGCTGAGACTAATAAATGATGAGGCTGATAGATCTGGGAGGACTACGCTGAGATGGGAAGGTGTGCAAACCAGCAGCATGAAAACTACATGAACGTAAAAAGAATTGCACCTAAAAAGAGAGCAGCTGGAGGTGATGGACTACGCATGAAGGTGTGATGATGTGATTAGAGGGATGTGGCTGCTTGAGTGACGACAGCTGAAATCAATGATGCCCCAGACCATGAAAAATGTAACAGAGACTTAGTGTGTGTGAAAAAATGAGGATAATAAAGTGGAATGAGCAGAAACTGTGGCCCGAGTGTGCAAGGGGATAGTCTTCCTGACTGAACTTTCTATAGATCTGAAGTTGTTTGGTATGGCTCCACCTGTGGCCTCCCATAATGCCAATAAAGTTAGTTTAGTTCTAGTTACCTGGCCGTGACTTGGGTTCGTATTTATGATGTTCCCTCTTATAAGAGCAATTATGATTCTATCTTGGACCAACATACACAAACGTGATTAGTTGTTACTCAACATACCTTCTTTTGTGTCTCTATTTGTTTTCTCTTGTTCTTCCCTGCCTTGCTAACCCTGCACTCAATGTAGTCCCAAGTCAATATGCAGCCGCACAGTCCTTGAGAAACGCCGTTTCATCTCACAGTGGACTTGTACATGGCTAAATTGACAATAACACCCACTTAATATTGTGCTGAAAAACAAACCTTCTATTCATTGTTGCTTTAGTTAATGGTTCATAATGAAAACCTTCTTCTTTATGGAAAAGATAATGAGTGCAGGCAGCAGGTATCAACACCAGACGTGCTCAGCCTGCCAGATCGACACCCTCATAGACAACACAACACATTATAATTAGTTGTGCTATAAATCGGAGGATTTGCTTTATTAGAAAATGAACAGCAAAATGAAAATTCCTTTGGCATGAATATAAGCAACAGGGTACAACAAGAAGGTTCGTTAAATTGACAAAGGTTCACTAACTTACTCTAACGAGTATTGGCCTTCACAGCGTCAATACCACAGCCTGCACATTAAAAGGAGTGGACACTTACCAATTACATTATTTAGGTTGTAAATGGAACATCATTTAGATTTTTCTTTCATAAATATTGGAGCAACAATCTCTAGACCGCAGCTGTACATTGTTGCCCAACAAAAATAAAATCGATAAAATCCAAAAATCATGTGCGAACAGAGGGCTTAGTGATGTCACAGATATTACAAATCTACTCTAAAGTACCCACTGACACTGTCAAATTGAGAATAGCTAAAATAGCTCCAGGTTATTGCAGAGGGGGGGGGGCACCATGCCCAGGTGTGTCCCATGGCATATTAAGCCTCTAATTAATTGGTTTGCAGCCCGAGAGACGAAGTACAGCCACATTAGAGGGACAGGAGTGACACCGTTCTGTCACACTATCTTCTTTTCCTTGACTAAATTATCAACGGGGAACAAGGCATTTCTTTGGTGTTTACATTGGTATTGGTTCTTCTAGTCCCTAACAAGACATTTCTGATCCACAAAGTACTCAGAGACACTTACCTCCACCAGTGCTACTGTCACTACGGATAGTTTCAGCGTTACCAGATGAGAAATGTTCGTATGTTACCAGGGAGATGAAATAATAATATTTCCAGGTTAATTATTGAATGCATCCAATTTGCAATCATACTCCTATCAGAACTCAGCATAATCTCCTTCGATAGCATATATACCACAGTTTTCCCGTTTTGAATCGACCACTGTGATTGGCAAATGGACAGTGAGATGGATGGACTGTTGTTTTGGGGTTTGTCTCAAGAAAAGCTCTCAATGAACCTGTTGATCTACCTTCCAATCCTCCCCTATGTTCCTGAGCTCTTGGGACTGACCGAAATAATGAGGTCAATGATTCAAGAGGCTGGAAATGAGTGTCCTTTGAAGGGTGACTGGGCTCAGCTTTAGAGATAAGATGTGGAGCTTGGGACAACTGGAGGGAGCTCAGAGTGTAGCCGCTGCTGCTTTCCATCCAAATGAGCCACTTGAGGTCCGGATGCCTCTAGGATGCCACCTGAATCTTTTGATTGCGCCACAGTTTCCATCTCCATGAATGGCAATTCTTGTTAAAACTGTAACGAAACAACTCCACATCATAACATAGAATTTAATCCCTGAACAACTTGCCTCACAGCAAAAAGGTTCAGGGCTCAAATCCATCCTCCCAGTGTTTATGTAGGTTCTGTCCAAGTACTGTGACTTCCTGCCATGGTTTACAAAACACCAAAGATTGTGTACCCTGCCTCTCCCCCGGTGTCAGCTGGGACAGGCTCCAGTCTCTCGCAATACCGAACGGGGTAAGCGGTCATAGAAAAGGAATGAATGAAAATAGACACAAAAATATATGTTGTGAATTGATGCTCTACACAGATAGTTAAAGAAAAAATATTTGACATCTTCTAGATCTTATCAGACATAATATATATTGTTTCAATATTCAGGACTCAGACAGCTGTGTTGTTATGAAACGAGGAGTTTGCTATGCTTCAGAATGGCCATAATAGATGTTTGGATATACTGTATGAACAAAAATACACAGTCCAGCTTCAGCATTTGAACACCAACATGTCAGTAACAACAGATCAACAGACTCCGGGATACAGAGAAACACTCAGAACGAAAGAAGCAACTACTTCAGTCCACCTGCGTTTAGGAGGGCCTGACCTACATTCTAGTTTGTCGGCATTTAGGAGCCTGATAGCAAAGAGAGTGAAAGAGTTAATGGTTTATTTTCTCAGGGGTTCATGACGGCGAATTCACCGACCGAGAACACGGTCTGATTGAGGAATCGTTCACCATCAACACACAGGAAATACCTACATATACTGAGCAATATACAGCCAATCATGATCTCTCACCTCATCCGTGAAGTCATCTGGTTCCTGCACCGTCCAGAGGTCCGGAGAAATTAACCTCCCCAGCGTCGGAGGGAATTCTCTCCGTATTCCAGGACCTGCATGTAAAACGAGATGCCAGGAAATATAGGAGAATGAAAAGAGGGAGGTTTCAAGGCAGTACACACTGATAATAATATGATAATCAACATTTTCCAGATATCCAGATACAGAGAGCCAGCCGCTAACACTGCTGGCATCAGTGAAAGCCACCTGTGAGAGAGGATGATGCAGTAGTTCAATCAGTTATAGTGCATCGTCATTCAGCCAGTGATGCTGCACAGTCCCACATTAGAGATGAACCGGGTCGGCTTTGCATTATAATATGCATTATCTACTGCACTTTGAATGGCGATCACATTGTGTTCTGCATCCTGTATCATAGCGAGCTGGGCTTTCATTTTCTCTGGTCTCCCCAGATAATTCGAATGTAAGAATTAACATGGTTACACTCTCTTTTCTCTCCCTCCACGCTGAACTTTTTTTCCCGCCTGCTCCTCAAAGCGTCTTTCCATCCCCTCAACCAAGTGGAGACTCTTTCATTATCTCCAAGGCAGATTAAAAGTAAAGAGTTTAATAGGCGTAGAGTGGAAAAGATCTGTCCTGGCCTACAGTCTTCACAAGGAACTCTCTCCCTCTCTCTCTCTCTCCTCCTTGCCTCACTCTCTCGCCTCTCTCTCTCTCTCCCTCTTTCTTCCTTTCCTCACTCTCTCTCCTTTATCTCTCTCTCTCTTTCTTCCTTTCCTCTCTCTCTCTGGTCACTCTCTCTCTTTCCTCACTCTCTCTTCTTTCTCTCTCACTCTCTTTCTTCCTTTCCTCACTCTCTCCTCTCTCTCTCTTTCCTCCTTTCCTCACTCTCTCTTCTTTCTCTCTCTGTCTGTCTCTCTCTCTCTCTTTCTTCCTTTCCTAATTCTATCTCCTCTCTCTCTTTCCTCCTTTCCTCTCTCTCTCTTTCTTCCTTTTCCCTCTCTCTCTTTCTTCCTTTCCTCTCTCTCTCCGTCCATAATTAAGGCCCTAACTTAACTGAATCACTGCTTTCTTCCCTTGTGTGAACTTGCGTCATTTTTCGCTGTTGATCAAGAGCAGAAAGCTCTCTGCAAGGCTTTTTATAACCGGAGAGGGTTATTATTTCCCTGCCATTTCCTCCTACTTTCATCAAGCATTTATTTTGGTGAAGGTTAGCACTCTCTTCCTTCCTCACTGACCTGTTATTTGGACTTTGATGGAGCAGTGTTCCTTTATAAAGACGTACAAGGAGACCGCCTACGTTTGAGGGACTGCCTTTGAAATTGCTGAAGAGAAGCTTCTATATTTACTTTAATAGAAAGTTTAGGTTGCTCTCTGGATTTATCATCTCCACAGGAAGCCCTCTGATTTATCTACCAGCCACGCATATTATAAAAAGAGGACTAGAGGGTAACTTGATTAGAGTAACCACAGTGGGTTTGCTATTGGATTAAGGCGATCCTCTTATCAGTGGATGAGACAAATAGCTTTGCACTTAGCTTTCAAGCTGAATCAGGAATGCCTGCTGCAGATCTAAGGGGCTGACTTCATTCTATCATGATAGTTGTCCAGGCTTGTTTTGATGAAGTGCTCTCATTACCTTGTTCTTAATTTAGTATCTCCCCGTGTTTCATTTTTTCAGGTACAAAGGCTTCATCAAAGATTGCCCGAGTGGGCAGCTGGATGCTGTGGGCTTTCAGAAGATATACAAGCAGTTCTTTCCATTTGGAGATCCAACCAAGTTTGCCTCCTTTGTCTTCAACGTGTTTGATGAAAACAAGGTGTGTAATGAAGATTTATTGCTCTGCCACAGAAAATCTTTTGAATGAACATAAAATAGCCGAGAATTGTTTTAATAGCTGTTTGGAAAAGAAAAAGAATGTTTATAGCTGCTTCTTGTTTTAGAGCCACACTCAGAGTGTTTTCTGACTGAGGTTTCACGCAATGAAAGAATAACCCGATGAACAAATCCCTCATCTTGCTGCTGTTATAATGCCAGCATTCCAACATCGGAGCATTAATACCAACCCTGAATAGATGTATGTAGGGCTGAGCAATTGTTAAATAATAAAACACAATTTCAACTGTGCGATCTCATTTCTGAGTTGCAGCAGTTCTGCAGCATTTTATTCGGAACACCAGCCGCATCAAAACGGTGTCTGCTGCAGAGCAGCAAAGACTTATGTGACGTCACACGTTCAGATTTCTGAAGGAGGTGGGTAAGCGAGTAGGGGACTAGCTTATCAGAGATGTCTGCGTCCGCCTCCCGTTGACGGGATAGAGAGGCCAATGGATCTGTAAGGGGAGAGGCTGTGTGCCATTGTGATAGAATACTACAAACTAGGCCTACACTGTCATCCCTGACTGCAAGGGTGTATCCCCCAAAGTTTCCAATCCCCTGCGTTGTACAAGCAATTGCCTTGATTTAACTATTTATGTCGGAAAAGTAATGTTTTTCATAAAAAGCTCCCACTAGTGTGTAAAGTATGAACTGTTTAAATAATATACGATATACACAAGACAGATCTCCTAGAGTTTGTTCGTATCCACCAAATTGGGACTAAATTGGACAAATGGTTGAGAAATTGTTGCCCGAAACTATGCCCCCAGTATCGGGAATTATGCAACTGACGGTTTCCATAATCAATCCAGTTCTGTTTCACACTAACATCTGTGTGGGTATCAAATTTGAAAAGGATCCATGATATAGTTTCAGAGTTATTGCATTAACACGAAGGATCTGCAGCAACGACGTTTCCGTAATATCCCAGACTAGTTTGGGGGATATAGAAGAGATCCCTGCCGATGCAGGTGAGAAAGAGATGAATCTACACACTGCTTCTGCCAAAAAAAGGTTCACATTGTGAGATTTAAAGTCTTTTGTATTCAGAGAAGATCCTCTATTGACTGATGTTTGTAACAGGAAGAGTCTGGGGCCATGACTCTGAATAGTCCATGGCACAACGGTGTTGTGTATGGATTAATAAATGGTAAGTATATGATGTTTGCGTCGCTGAAGATGAAAGCAAATTCATAGAAATCGTTCATGTGGTACTAAAACGTACAATTGTCTGTTTCCATCTGCTCCAATTGCCCATCCGAAAGAACAAATTTTAAAAATCCTTCAACACTGTTTTTCATTACACCACACAAGTCTCTTTTTAGGTTACCGTGAGAAAATCTGCCCCTTCATTTGGATCAACACCAAAATTGAATGGACTCTGATCTCAAGAACTAGTTCTCTTGTTCTCCTTGTGGGGGCTACCTAATAAAATATATCATGATGAAACTGAACGATGCTTGATGATCAGGTTCTAGAGAACTTTCTGATTTTTTTGCAGCATCATTTATTTTCTGTTCTTGCGGCACATTCTCATAAAGCTGTGACAAAGGTGTGTTAAAAACTGCTTTAAATCACCTGTTCTTTTGAAGAGTTGACCCAGTAGTCAAAAGTCTATCAATATCTGCTCACCACCATGCTGATGGAAATCCTGCTTATTTCAACAAAACGTTTCTGGAAGAAAAAAGTGTTGTTGCCAAACGACAAACACAATTTTTTTTTGTACAATTAATGTCTGTATAATCTGATACAAATACTTCATACACCTTCTGAAATCATTGTCAGCCAGTATTTGAACAGCACTAATGACTCTGTCCTCTGGAACACTGAAGATGACTCACGGCAGCAGTAAATAACACTTAATCGCAGCATAACGAGTTGTTAAGATGTGATGTGTTTATTTTTCTGAATGGACCTCTTGTCTCTGCCAGGAGGTTACATCCTGTCTCACTTTGAGGATGTGATGATAAAAGTATACATTTGTCTGAATCACTCCGCCTCACTACAGCTGGAGATGACTCAGCAGGCGTTTAAAAGATGAGCTGTAGAGGAGCAGCTCCTGGGATGGCGGCGATCCCTCGAGGTTAACGACTTCAGTTATACGAGCCTTTGTGTCAGGAATATCAGATGGGCCCCTCCGTCTGATCTTTATCTGCAACCTTCATTAGCGTTTAGCCCCCCGTAGTTAGACGCTGCATTGATCTTCACCGTTTTTATGACTTATGTAATTGGCGATGCATGACATCAGCATTGTCTGGCTGTCAGATGTCTGGTAGGGAGGAAAGAGGCTCAGCACAACGACATGAGCTGCACTTGGCTCCTCTGGTTCCACGAGTTTGGTTACGCAGCAAAATCCTTTATTGACTGCCAAGAAATTAAATGCATTGTCTTCCACAAAGTGTTGATGTTGCAGCCAAGGAGGCCAATGTCTCATCACCGCTTCTTTATTTGTGAGTTATCAGATTATCTCAAATTGTTCCTCCGTAATTTCAGTGGATTTTGTGACAGGGAACCTTTGGAATTCAGTAGAGGTCATTGTATAACAGATGCTATGCAATCCTCTTCGCCGCCATTTCCGCTGAGGCTGCAGATCCCTTCGTGTAAACACTATAACTGAGAAATGATACCATTGATCATTTTCAAATTTTAAACCCACATAGACCTGAATGTGAGGAAACACAGGAGTGTTTTGGGGAAAGTTTGTTTGTTTATTTCTAACACTAGGGGGAGCTAAATCTGCAAATCTGTCAGGCCATAATTTCTCAACGGTTGGTCCAACTTAGTTCAAACATGATGCGAATGGTTCGGGAGGTTTACCCTAATAGTTCATGTTTACGAAAAACACTGTTTTGGGGATTTAACTTCCTAACCATTGGTTCTATTTAGTCCAAATTTGGTGCATATGAATCGATACAAGGAAAACTATCTTGTATTTATCATATTTTACTCACTAGGGGAAGCTAGATTTTCTTTTCTTTTACAAAAAACAGTATTTTCCAGACATACCTCAAAAACTTTCATGGCTCATTTTCTAACTTTATACCCCAATAGACCTTAGTGTAAGCAAAGTGCATCAAATTTGGGAAAGGTCGCTGTTGCAGTTGGAGATAAAACTCCCCCTGACACTCGGGGAAGCATTATCTCCAAAAGTTTTTTGGACACAATCTCCCAACCGTTGTTCCGATTTAGTCAAGATTTGGTGCATGTGAATCAAATCGAGCAGCTCTATCACGCATACATCAAATCCTGCCCATATTAAAGTATAATAGTTCCAAATATCACTCAATTAAGGGAGCTTTGTTTTCTTTTACGAAAAATACTGTGGAAATAACTTCATTCACATTTAAGTTTTTAATTTGTCAATTAAGGGGTACTTGTTTTAGGTAGCTCACAACCTGCTAGAGGAAGATGCGTCCACTCCCACAATCCTTCAATCAAGGGGAGTACTTGTGTTGTACTTGAACGAAAGGGATGGGGGACTTTTGGGGGATTTACCCTTACTGTCGAGGATGGCAGGATAGGTCTAGTTAGACTTTGAGGTGAGCTCAGATTAAGGCGCAGACAGTGCCCACATTAACGTCTGGATTGTTAGCAGGGTGACACAGAACCTACTAGACCGGTTTCTGCTCGGTAGATTGATGGCCCAGAACGAGACACATCGAGTTTTGGTGCAAATCCACTTTTAAGGATGAATCCAGGATTCTTTCAACTGCCTTTAACATTGTGGTATGAGATGTTATGCCTTAACTATGCAAAATACTGCTGAACTGATTACCATAATACTGACACAGAACAACAATCACAATTTGTTCCAGATGGTGAGAGTGGGATGAATTCAGGATGAATTCCTTGAGAACTTTTATAACATAGTCTAAGTTTTTATCTAAGAAAGTATCCCTGATTACCATCACCAAGGAGGCCCTGTTTTCATGTTTGTTGGTCGGTTGCTTAGTTAAAGCCGACCAAAACTGTTGAAACCCTTCCATTGCACAGAGACGGTTGTAATCAATCAAATACTTCGAGCTAGAATGTCCCTCAGTAGAGCGCATACCTCCACCACTGCCCAACAGCCCCCTTTCATTCAGTCATGCCTGATTCAAAATTAAACTCACATCCAGAATGGCTGTTAGAAATCCTGTAAATTACTGGATTTATAAACGCCGAGCATTTAAATCAAGGTTTTTTAATTGGATTTTTTTCTGAATCTCCTTGGCGAAGCTAATGGAAAAAAAAAAGTATTATTCATATATTCGCTCGGTTATTGCGTTTAGTTCGTCCAACATAAACGTTGCGCAACGCATTGTAGACAATGGACTAACATAACAGTGACGGCTGATGTCATTCTCTGTTCACTGGCTAAGGGTGTAAGTCCGATCTTAGTCTCCTCCATCTGATCTTAGGGCTGTTCAGACTGTGCAGAGTTATCACGATCTCAGCATCTTAACGACACTTCACCCCTCTGTCCTGATCTGAAGCTAAATCTAATGGGTTTTTTCCCCACCAATGCTCCACTCCTCCAGAAGATTTTGTGGAAATTGGTTCCGTAGTTTTGTTGTTATTCTGCTCTGTGTGACCGTGGCGGTGGGCTGCGCTCTGCTGACAATTTTTGAATGGGATTCCATCCATGCAGCGCCTCAGTTAGATTTGACTAGGTCTTCTGCTGGTGCTGGAGACCAGAGGTTGATGAGTAAGCCTGAATGAAAGTATTGTGAGGGGAGCGCCGGAGGCCACAATTTAGTGAGGAAATTTCCAGCTCCTGTTGTAAGATTCAGTGCGTGAAATTCTAAGTAAGCTGAGAGGAAATAAGTGTCAAAGCGGGACATTTTCCGCTCTGTCGGACAGAGTGATCTGCCAGGCCCATTCTTGATGCAGAATCCTTGGGGAAAAAAATGAATTTTTATTCTTTGAGGCGGCGGCATCCATTTTCGTAATGACCAGAGGTGACATCTTTCCACCTCACTGGAGTGCCAGGTGCGGGGCAAAAATAGCCACAGACTTGGAGGGAAAAGACTGGCCCCGATTTCAGAATGCAGCAAGGTAATGAAGAAAAGTGTGAAGTACTGATCTCATCTCTTGGCACATTTCTGTCCCTCTTTCCTCTCTTTGTAACCTCGTAGGACGGACGCATCGAGTTCTCTGAGTTCATCCAGGCCCTGTCAGTGACGTCTCGGGGGACTCTGGATGAGAAGTTAAGATGTAAGATTCACACTCCACCTCACATTTAAAGGCCAGGATGTAGGATTGACCACCCTGCATTGCATAAGAAAGAAGCCCTTACTTTCCTAGAGAGCAGCAAATAGGGGATTATTTGCAAGATACAGCAGGACCCTTCAAAAAACCCCGTTTTTTGAAGGAAACACTAAAAAGAAACTGAAGTTGTAAATAGAAGTCCCATTAACTTTCTGACCGCACAAAAGAATGTCTCCTCCTACATGTGTTTTAACGTTTTTCCCCATGCAGGGGCTTTCAAACTATACGACCTTGACAATGACGGCTACATCACCCGAGATGAGATGCTGAATATCGTAGATGCCATTTATCAGATGGTGGTAAGCTTTGCCTCGCCACATCAGGTATTTGAGCAGTTTCAATGGTGCAAAAAGTGATGATGTGAAATCTTAGGGGAACACCGTGGAGCTGCCAGAAGAAGAGAACACGCCTGAGAAGCGAGTGGACCGTATTTTTGCAATGATGGACAAGGTTGGTCTTTTAATCAGCTTTAATTCAGTCATTTCCTACTAAAGGTGATGGAAATTGTATTTGATCGTATAGCATTGCTGGAGCTTCACAGCAAAACAGCAACCTCAGACGACTTCACACATCTCAACAGTTCTAATCCAGGTCTCCACAAGAAACCTTAATCCTTAAACCTTAAGGGTATACATAAGGTCTTTTGAAATGAGGCTTCTACAGACTTTAATTACGCTTTACAAGCTGTATGGAGTTGCTTTATGCTTGCTTTAAAAAGATCTCCCCGGCTTGTCCAGTTGGTAAGGGGAACGCTGTTCTGCTCCGAGGCTCTACAAACATTCTGTGGACTAGAAAATTGCCACTTTCCATCGGTATGAAGGCGAGTGAATTAAACTGTTGTTTTATTAGTGAAATTGTATCAAAAGACTGCAGGGGTGGGGAGAATGAGCCCGTAAACGTCTCTGAGCGCTGATCTCATCATTGGCTTTGCGTTGCGAGGACAGAACCGGCCTGCGGGGGTTTGATATGGACACAGTTAAGTTTAGAGCTGCAGCCATCGAAGCGTCACTAAAACATATACAGTTTATATATATATATATATATATATATATATATATACCCCTCTAGCCCCGGGTGCTGATGCCCCTCTCCCTCAACCACAAGAATCTACTTTCGTGAAAGATGAGACGCAGCCTGCCTGGGTGTGTTCGTCCTCCGGTTGGACTGGCGGTGCAGCACTCGGTGATTTGTATTGGCTCCTCGTGGCTCCCGTCCAAGCGTGCTGAAGCGAAGCTCAGCAGCAGCACAGAGCTGTGGCGTTCGTCTCCAGAGCCTCTCTTGCCCCCTGCTGGAAGCTCTGTGCTAAAGGGCTTCAGGCTGACTGAGGCTCCTCTTCTCCTTCCAGAATGCAGATGGGAAGCTGACGCTGCAGGAATTTCAGGAGGGCTCAAAGGCAGACCCGTCTATTGTTCAGGCGCTGTCACTCTACGATGGACTCGTGTAGGACTGTAAGGTGAGTGGGGGTGGGGGGGTTGTTAACGAGATGCAAACGTCTCTGCTCGAGTGAGTTCTAAATCCCAGCTCATGCCTCAGCTCCGAGATTATTGCACCGGAGCGAAGAATGAAAGGGAATTCAGTCCGAGAGCAGAAAGTGGAGGATCCACTTTCTGCTCTCAGTTTGTTCCTATGAATTATTCAACATGGCCCACTTGTGTCACTGGCAATCAAACAGTCTTGTAGCGCTGAGTGAAGAGCGAGACTCTCCTCTCAGCGCCTAATGTAGTGATGTGGCTGCTGGCCGCTGCCAATTGTTGCCGAAACCCGCTCAGTGTTATGTCAACTGTGAAGTCAGCTAGTGAATCCATGTTTTAGCTCTGTTTATGTTGCATGCTCTGCTCAGGTGTCATTTGCTCGCTGGTTCTCACAACTCCTCCGACGGATCCAACAAAGCATCCCTCCTGAGAGTCGTAACGCCAGTCCAGTACCGCCTCTTAACCGGAGGAGCGCCACGTTTTACTCACCCAGAAGTGGACTGCGAAACTTTCTTTGTCACGGCGAGCATCCGTGTCCAGTAGCCGTTCGTCTCGTAAGGACTGTGAGCAAATACATCCTCGATGTGACGAAAAACAAAAACTCAGTCATTCATCCGTGCTTCTGCAGCTTAGTGGCGCGACGGACACAGGTGGACTGTGAACGAGCTTTTCTGCAAGTGTCGTGATTCCCTCACGGAACTGAATTCCCGCTGAGAGCTCAGAGAAACTTCATCACCACAAGGAGGTGCGCCGACGCTGGGACCAAATGGAACAAAAACATGTTCCATGATCATTACGGAGCAGTATAATGTACATATATTTATTTTCTGCTTTGCTGTATTTATAGGAATTTCCCTCCTCCTGATACTGGAATGAATTTTTATTTATTTTTTTTCTCTGAAAGGTGTTGAGATGTATTGCACTGTATTTGCGTTTTCTTTTCTGACATCCGGAAGTTTCCTTTTCTATGGAGGTTTTTATTGTTGAAGGAGTTTTATTTAGATGACTTTACTATGTTTGCAGCCCATTGTGTTGAAGCCCCCCCCCCCTCAGCATGAGCGTCTGGCGTCTGCACAGTCGCATCCTGAACGACGCGCACCGAGCAACACCGCCCATTCCCACAGCTCACGTCTGAACTGAGGCTCCTTAAGTCTTTTGATAACATCCGCCCTCAGCACACACAAACACACAAAAAAAACACTCGACCCCCGAGAGGCACAAACAGACATCAATTCTGGTTGTAAAGCTAATTATGCGAGCTTGGTTGCAGTCGTCTACTTTGTATTTGTCCTGTGCAAGGCCAGAGCATGTGATGATGCCTTTTTCTGTCCGTTCCTGGACTGTTTTAGTTACAGCATTAAGATGTTTCTATCAGCTTCACTGATTTTATGCCTTATGCAAATGATAAATGTCATTTACCTGTTAAATAAGAGTATAAGAGCACGGAATAAAATGCATTTAAGTGGCTGACTTTGCTTTCACGCAGTGTTTTTATTTGTATTATTAAAACAAATTACCTTCCCTAGGAGCTTAAATTTTCTGCCAGAGTTGGTTTGTTTGTTTATCTGTTATTAGGATAACTCAAAAAGTTATTTTAATAGATTTTGGTGTAATTTTCTGGTCATGATCTCGATCCGGAATGACTGATTACCAAAAATCAGGCAATGCTCCGACAAAAATGACACAATGACATCCACATAAGATCAAACCCTGATCTGGATCCCAGTAATATTCTAGATCTGGTGATCCCGATTGCTTATATTTATAAGGCTCACGGACAATTCACTCCCGTGAGATGCTAACAACAAGCATGAAAGCCTCATAATCCCCTGTCACGGGTGCAACCTTTGTCCCAGAAAACATCCACTCAAAGAAGGAGCTAAAACCAGTAACCACGAAATGAAAAAAATTCAAATGATAAACATTCCTATGTGACAGCAGCTCTGCTCTCTGGTTTAGAGACTGAGGCTCTGACCAAAAGACAGCAGGCAGAGCTGGAGGTGACTGAATTGGAGATGTTCAGATGTTCTCTGGGAGTGAGGCAGATGGACAGGATTAGAGAAGAGTACATCAGAGGGACAGCCCAGGTTAGACATCTCAGAGACAAATGAAGAGAGACCAGATTGAGATGGTTTGGAAACGTGAAGAGGAGGATAGTGGATCTATTAGTAGAAGGATGCAGCAGAAAATGGGGAAGACCAAAGAGGAGGTTCCTCCAGTGGTGAGAAAGGAGATGAAGTCGGTTGGTGTAACAGGAAGATGCAGAGGACATGATTGAAACAGATGATCCGCTGTGGCGGCCCCCTATACTTAAGATTAAGAAACAAACCCGTGCCTTTAATAATAATGTTATTATAACAGCTTGATTCCAGTTTCTGGCTTTCATGGTCAATAATTCACGTTACGAGGGTCAAAGTAACACAGGTGAGCCAGTCTCTCCAGATATTTGAATGACTTCCACCACAATTACTCTCGTTAGATATAATTTGATTATTGAGATAGAAAATAATTGATATATTTGCAACCAACAGGACTGGATTGAGTAATTACAGCATTAACTATTCTAAGTGCCTAGCTAACTCAGTTAAACAATATGCTATTTCTTCTGATTTATCTAACTGTGTTTATTCTGCTCAACGTGAACTAGTCTGGGACAAACTTAACTGTTTGGTTGGTTGATCCACTCAAAACTGAATAGTTGTGACGAATCGATCATATTTTGTTGGTCCAACAGGTTTTAATTTTAAGTTTTGTCCACTAAAGTGGGCTAAGTTTAAAAAGCTACCACATATTTCTTAATTAAGTTGGATGTAAATATATTTACTGAATGAAATATTATATCTAGAACACATCTAAGTATGCATCTTATTTGGAGAACGTAGTCCACAACTCCACACATTAAAAAAAGCCTTGCTGTAAATGTAACGGAGGGATGATGTCGTGTTGAGCCGCATCAGGCTTTGAAGAATATAAACCAGCATTGTATGGATTTACAATGACTAATGAGTGAGTCCTGGCGTTGATGGGTGGGTTAATGAGGTGAGTCAGTTCCTCTCAGAACCGTTTCCTTCTCATGACAGTGAGATCTGGATGAGCAGGTCAGGAGAGTTCAGAGATCCATCTCTGATACGACTAGAGGTTTCAGATCTTGACCCAAAGGACGATGGTGAAGTAAAGAACCGCTTCTTCCTCCAAGAACATGCCCCACCAACGAAGAAGAATGAATTATTATAGTTGAAAGCTGCTTATTTATGACTGATCATCTGAGACAAATCACCCCCCCCTCCCTTTTGTGTATTAAGTTTATTTATTTAGTTTATAAAAATGTGATTTTTATCAGAGCTTTAAAGAACAAAGTCAATCAAAAACAGTTTAAATAACTCATCGCAGCAGATTCTTTTCAACACAAAATGCTACTTCTACTGACTTCTGCTGTCTCCATATGGATCAGTCCCATAAATATCAGGCCCAAGGTTTTAATTACAAGGAAGATCAACAACAGAACTCCAAGAGGAACACGGCTCCTGACTCAAAATCAAAGAAAAGTCGGTCCGAACAATCTCCATACAACACAGATGTTTTGGGATGCCTTAGAGTGATGAAAAAAAAACTTTAAGAAGTTGTATCCACAAAGGACTGATCCTAAGAGGACCTTAGAGTCCGCCAAGACCTGGTTTGAGAAGAAGTCCTGGAACATTCCAGAGTGGCCGTTATATTCAGCTGATGTGGATCCCATAGAAAATCTCATATGGGTTTTGAAGAAGGTGGTCGCAGCACATAAACCCAGGAATATAACGGATATGGTGAACTGGGCAGGTGAGGAATGGGACAGGATTCGGCAGAAGCTGGCGTCTTTCTTTGAATTCTATTTGCAGCAGGTCTTAAATGTCTCTAGTACTGGAGCCACAATTCAGTCAGGCAGGATTTATTTACACTCTTAGAAATGGAACGTGGATGTTTTTCACATTACACAACCTTTGTGTGCTGAAAGAACGAAATAGCTTAAATCTTTCACAAGCAGAACAAGGGCTTTTCATTGCATTCACGAAATGTTCAAATATTCTGCAATTGAATCATTTGATTTAGTCGAAGTCAGCAGAACTAAGTTTGGAAAATTCAACTTCATTTAATGTCCGGCTCGACTGTTTAAGTACATTTAGAGTCACTATTTCTGATTGTAAAATCTGTCCACATGACAGAACCTGATTAAAATAAGAGGAAAGGGGCAGCATGTATATGCTAAAGAGGAAGAGGCCAAGGATGGAGCCCTGAGGCTCACCACATGTCAAAGGGGCCACCGAGGTGGAAGCTTTAAATATGGCTATTGATGAAGTCGTATTCGATAAGAAGGATTGTTTTGGCCTATTAAAGCATGTGATGACTCACTGAACAGAATTATGTAACCAAAAGGTTGAATCAATCAAATTAAAATGAACTATTTTCCATGAAATACAAAGTTTCATCATGAGGTCATTTTATAAGTCTGAGTTTTTTTTAAAAACATGCTCCACCAAACGATCGCAATAAAAGAATATGCAATAAAATAATACGCAACAAGATAATAGGCAACAAAATAATTTTTCTATATTTTTTTAATCTTGGTTAGGAGATTAAAAGTAATATTTTTAATAATGTGGTTTACTTCATGCAACATCCTTGTGCACAAAAAAGGAAAACAAGAACGTCAAGTAAGGCAGAGGGAGTTTCATTGCATTGATGTAATAGTAAAGGGTTTTGGTAATTGGGTGTAAATCCAACGTAATGTGGAGCACATGGAACATCATCGTGTTTTCTAAAATGAAACCTAACTAATAAATGAATTTTAACTCTATGATAACTCTTAAGACATGTTCGGTGAAATCTGCTTAAAAACATTTAATGATTAGAACTTTTTAAATCCTTTTCCCCATTTATTCCATGCCTCCAAGGTGTGTGATCTGTTAATAAATAACATGTTTACACACAATCAGATCCAAAAGTTTTTTTTTTATTTCTCTTCCACCCGTTCTTATTCCAGGGGGATATTTCTCAGGATGGGCTATGTATAAAATTAGACTGGTGTCAGCTGAATATAAACTGTCTATTTCTAATAATAAAAACATGCTGCTGTCGCTAAAACAATGTTGTCCGGATTCAGATTTCCAGATCGGCTGCTCAGAGCTGTAAAAAGTTTCCTCCAGGGGCCTCGATTACGCAGAAAAAGGAAAGGGACGGGGGGGGAGTGGAAGCGCCGGATAGGGTTAAAGCCTGGAAGTCGCAGTGGGGTCGACACACACACCCACTCACACACACACACAGAGACACATGCACACAATCAGGTTGGGTCTCGGGAACCTTTTAATACCCATCTCCGCCCCCGTTTGAAGCGTCAGAGCAGCAGCTCTCCAGGGGCTCTCCAGCATAGAGCCAGTCCACACGCTCCTCCAAACTTTACGCACGGATGTTCTCCAGTGGAGGAATTCTACCCTCCAAATCTATTTTTCTACCGGCTGGAAACGCTCTCAGACTTTACACAGCTTTGAGAACTTTGAAACTTTTTACGTGCTTCGTCTCAATCCAACAGTCAGATGCAGTGAATCTGAAAAAATGATCTTGTTAAAGTGTTTAGTCTTGGCGCTCTGCGTCAGCGCGCACGGGCTCTTGGCAGTCCTCAGCGCCGAGGAGGATGATGGATCCGGTGACAGCGCCTCGACCCTGGCCTTTGTGTTCGATGTAACCGGTTCCATGTACGACGATCTCAAACAGGTGATAGATGGTGCCTCGCGGATCCTGGAGAAGACCCTCAGACGGAGGACCAGACCCATTAAGAACTTTGTCCTGGTACCCTTCCATGACCCAGGTACCTCTTCATCAAACACTGTTATTTGCATAAAAAGTGGCTATTTTAGAGACAAAATTTCAACAAATTTTTTTATAATTTTTGCATTATGACAAAGTCCTTATTTTCCATGTTCTGGCAGGTAAAATGAATCCTTGATTTTGTTCCCTGAAATTTGCAGAATTTAATCTCTCATAATCTGTAGCCTCATTAGTTTGCCTCATTAAGAAGCAGCACAAACAGGAATATGTGAGATTATGAATTGGGGACAGGTAGGACACCCCTGCTTCATCTGTCCTCCTGTATGTGAAAGACTCGAAAATAAGAGTTCTCTAATGGGGGGAGGGTGTTTGAGCGCTGATGAGAAGCATATGCTGTCTGCTTGTGTGTAATTACCCCAATCACCCCCACACCCCTCCTCCCTCTCCTGCATCCAAACCTCCTGAAAAACCCTCACTTTAGCCAGCCAGCGGTGGGGGCTGCACTAACACCGCGCATTTTGTCTGCGTTTAATGTGGTCGGCCCTCGGGGGACCTTGTAAACTTCCAGGAGTGCAGAGAGGTGGCTGCCGACGGAGAGGCGTGACAGCGCTGTCAGTGTTTTACGTTCACGAGGAGCTTTTCAAAAACCCAGCTATGGTAAAAAGAAAAGCTAGAAGGGAGGTCAGTTTGACCCGTGCCTGCGTGCTGACCCTTACGTGGTCTCCATAAAACACAATGCATTCCCCCTTTGTATTGGTTAATGTTTACTGTTCCGGCCATCAGCCTCCGGGATGCCTCCAAGTCAGCATCAGGCCCTCACAGGCTCCTATCCATCAAGCTGCTGCTCCACTCAAGAACTCTGCAGAAAGATTCTGCAGAACACATTAGTCTCCATCTGAAATCGGGCCAGATTGTCGTCTTTTGTGTAAGATAAATCCTCAACATTGCAACTTTATCTGCACAGGTCCGACCTCTCCTGTGCGGCCTCTGATGGAGATTCATCTCCTGCATAAAAGCTACCGGCCATCCCTCTGGTTCTGATAAATGAGGCCGCGGTTTCGAAGGAATTCTGATAACTTGTTTACAGATGCTGAGCAGCTGAGAGGGAATAATTGATGCCTTTGTTCTGATGAGTTGACCCTTGGGGTTGCCATGAATATTTCATGCTATTGTTTGACAACAAGAAACTTCTTTCTGATTCTCTGTAAATGTGAGATCTTTTTACCATAAACGTCTCCAACCTTGCAGAAATCGGCCCCGTGTCCATCACCACCGACCCAAAGAAGTTCCAGCAGGATCTACAGGAGATGTTTGTCCAGGTGGGAACCAGAACACATGCAATGATTGTCCTATGGTGCCAAAGCTGAGTTTACCAAACAGCAGGTTGTTTAGTGACACAGTTAGAGAGGAGTAATAAAGTCAGTAAACTGACTCCGGAATGTCAAACAGAAGTACGTGTGTTTGCCGTCAGGGGACATTTGTCACACCCGACAAGCTGTATCTACAACTGAAGTCTTCTATATTTGTATATAAATAAAGCGTTACACTTCTAAAATTATAATAGTGTGGCTGGAATGACTTCAGCCATGTTTTAACCCTTTCATGCCGAGTGCCAAAGACGCTTTCTAGTGTAAGCGCGGGTTTTAATGGTACAGCTGCACATCAGAGAGTGCAGTAGATGCTAGTGGGTCATTGGAGTTGGGGCAAAAGGGGCCTGGGGAGGGTCTGACCAATAAACCTGTTGGGTTACCAGAAGCTCTTGATTTTGATTTGGGGAAGCGTCTGAGTGAAACGACCTCTCAGGTGCAGTTCTGGATAAAAGTAGAGTATTTTAAATGCCATTCGGAAAAAGAAAAAGAAAAAGAAAATTGAAACGGCTAGGTGATATAAGCAGGTCAGACATTAAAGAATAGAGTAGAATACAATAGAATAGAACAAACTTTATTAGTCTCCATGGGGAAATTCCAGCCACTTATAAATATGTCAAAACACATATAAGTAGACAAAATTATAGAAATATGGGGGTAAAGAATAAAAATCAGTGATCAGAATGGACTGAGAGACATCAATCGGTGCACCTCTAATTCACTCCCTCTTTAATCTGGAATATCCACCATAGCATCTAAGCTAATGCTATTATCAGGCATCAAGTCGGAGAGAGGAGCTCAAACTTGACCGTTAGTACATGCGGCGCCAGACGACATCAACTTTAACTCGCAGTGTTTACTGCAGTACTCAAAAGAACATGTAAGGTCAGATCTTCAAACAGAGCAGATGTCGATCGTACTCTTTATTCTACTGAGCCCCAACATTTGAGCAAACACTCGGTGTCAGTGGCGGCAAAAACCTGCATCTCATCAGGCAGAAACTTCAAGAAGATCAAGACTCAAGGCGGGTGGCCTCCTGCCTCGACTGGTTGGGTCGAGTGAGGGATAAAGAAAGAGGGAGAGAGAGAGAAGCGCTCTTTGCGTGTGATTTGTTCTTCGTTAAATTCACTTGCTCTTAATCAGGAATACTCTCAAAGCAACCAATGATGAGCTCAAACTCTGCCCTCTGCTCCTCCAGATATCACTTTTATATCGCCAATCTGCTGTCAGTTATTCACTGGTGACACTAGTACAGTACAGCTGTGATTGGTCAGCCACTGGTTTCGGTATCGCTTGATTTGCTTTGCAGCAATGACTATGAACAGCGAAGCACGCACCTTAAATTCAATTTTATTATGGGAGGCCAAAATCAGAGAACGCGATTAGAATTGAATGAATGCTCAGCCCTATGATGACAGCACAAAAGCAGATGTCGTCCTTTTTATCAGACAACACCTGTGTAAAAATAGTCTTTTACCCAAAACAGAAATACCACAAACGCAATAAAGTCCTTTTCTTTCTGCATAATCACTCAAAAGTTGACAGCACATGAACGGAACAAGAGCTGTACAACTCATCTTCCTCTACCACAGTACTTATCAATCAAAGCTCTGAATAATAATGTGTGTCTGATGTCTTTTCCACAGGAAAGAGGTTTGTTATCCTGCTAGAAATATTTAATACGGCATCTAATCCTTCTTCTTTATTCCCACACCAACATCTATGAAAATGCTAAACCTTCATCGTTTATGTAGTTTAACAGCTGGACACAATGTCACGTACTTCACTGGAAAGTCCATTCTCAGCGTACGAGCACCACGGGTTTCAAGCTTGCACCCACACTTGTGTTTTCTGAATGCTGGACCAGGATCAGCTGCCGATATAAATCCTCCCCGTCTGTAGGAAGAGGTTTTTCAGTGAGCTAAGAGAAAATGTACTCTCTCCTCAATGAAGCTCCTTCAACAACAGCGACGCTATAACAGCCTCGAACAAGGATAAGAAACCCTTTTTATGACAGGAGAGGGAAGTTTTTCTACATGTGAAACCTTGTAGGAGGAAGGTTAAGACAATTTATTTAGAGTTAATGTCCTCCAGGAGTGTTTGCTCATGTGGGACTCATGTCTTCCAGGGTGGGGGCGACTGCCCCGAAATGAGTGTTGGAGCCATAAAGAAGGCCTTGGAGGTTTCCCTGCCTGGATCTTTCATCTACGTCTTCACTGACGCCAGGGCCAAGGACTACCGCCTGAAGAGAGACGTTCTGCAGCTGGTGCAGCTCCGTCAGTCCCAGGTACAGAGATCAGATGATGACATTTTCCTAAAACATCAATGTGAGGAATCTCACATGATGGAGGTGAACACGCACAATGGTCTGGGATATAAAACAGCTCCTTGTGGTTGGCATGTGTCCCTGTGATTTCATCTGGATCATTGTCACATTTAAAGCTGGGAGTACGTTTCCCAGAGTATTCATCACGTGGTGGAAAAAAAAAAGAAGTACGACTTTGAGCAGTGGTAACCGGAAGTGATTCTGTCACAAAGCAAACAGTGAGCGTTTGTAATCCTCTTAACCCTCCTTCTTGCCCCCCCCTCGTTCCCTCAGGTGGTGTTTGTGCTGACCGGTGACTGCGGGGACCGCTCCCATCCTGGCTACAGGGCCTACGAGGAGATTGCCGCCACCTCCTCTGGACAGATTTTTCACCTGGACAAGCAGCAGGTCAACGAGGTGAGAGCGTGACGGAGGGCGACCTCATTAAACCCGTAGGTGCATAATGGGGCTGTCATTAATGATTATTTGTCAGGAGGACCTTATTATCTGTCTGCTAGAAGGACTCCCATGAAGGATGTGGGACGTGGAGACATTAGATTGAAGTGCTGATATGGATGAAGGCATTAACATTATTAGATGATCTTGCAGTGACGTCTTAAATTACATTCATGCCATCCACCCATATCACCACTTTGTATTAAATGCAAACAATCTGATTGGATCATATGTTTTGGTTCTGCACCAGTTTAGGTTAGATGGTTCTTGTTTCTAGTCAGATATTTAAGGACCTGATCTCCATGGTAACTCAGAAACTGCCATTCTAGACCGGAAACAGCGACAAGAAACGCTAAATGACTGTAAACATTTTTTGAATTTTGTCAAAGCGATGTTGAAAAGTCACTGCAGAGCAGACTGTTTTAAGAATTAGAAAAAAGAAACATCCGTTTATATGTGGAGAAAGTCGTAGACATTCATCCACAATCTGTACGAATTGTGGATGAAGAGAAAAAACCCATTTGACCTACTAGAACATAGTAAGTTAATGGGTTTTTTCGCATCTTTGTATCTTTTTCACGGTGAAATGGACCGTGAGATGTTGCTGCGTCAGCAATAATGAGAGTGTCAGTTCATCATTTTACCTGTTGATTTATTATCCAACCCTCACCTTTGGGCTGAAACGAGCTTCATTTAGAGTCTGGCCGGGCTCAGCCTCGGAGTCAGAGTGACGAGCTCAGACATCTGGACTAGATCTCCTACGTGTCGAACCGAGCCAGTTGAGGTGGGATGTCCCCGGGCCTAACTGGCAGGTAGACCTGGAAGTGGATGTGGGGATTACACATCTCATTTAGCCAGGGAACGCCCCGCGGTCCCCTGGGATGAGTGTTGCTGGGACAAATCTGTAAGACCCTGTTAGGCCCGCTCACTCCTGCCACTGCAACCCAACCCAGAACAGCTGAAGAAAGTGGAGGGATGATAGAAAATGTTAGGGAATAAAAGCTATCGGAGGTTTAAGAGTTATGGCAACCGTTCCTTGTTTAAATTACAGCACAGAGGAAACCACTTCTATTCTGTTTAACACGTGTTCGTTTATCTACCTCTTTAAATACGCGGTAATTGTAGAAATGAATGACCGCAGAAACATATTTGGAGTTAGAAGGAATATTTCTGACATGTTTCTTTTGTTATGTTTTTTGCAGCCTTCATTCTCGGTTTATCCCTTCATTCAGATTTGTACCAAAATTCAATGTTGTTTGTTTTTTGGCACAGTTCCCCACCCGGCCCACCGACCTTTAGGGAAATCCAAGCATTTTTTTTCTCCACGCAGAAAAAAACAAACCAGAGACGGAAACGGGTGACAAGATAACCTCTTTGATGGAGTTAATTACCTCTTTAAGTGGAATTCCGCTGAGAATGTGAATATTAAACGGGTTAAATCATCCGATAATGGAGACGGGTAGGAGCAGGAGGTAAACAAACCCAGTTTGGCTGATTTGATAACAGTCTTTTCATTTGTAGTAATCCAATGATCCCCGAGCTGATATTAAGCTTCCTGGTCATATGATAGTGCTGAGTGACTCTTTCATATCGGATACGGCGTGTAACAGAAACCCTGTCTGAGAAGCCAAAGACAGCAGGGCTCCCGTCCCAGGCAGACCTAAAAGAAGCCAGAGTTTCCTCTGGAAGAGACACCGCTATCCTGCGTGTCAGCACAGGAGATGGCTGGGCAGCGCCGACCCGGGGCCAGCGGCTCGGTACACTGGTGGCCCACTGAACCCCTGAACTCAGATGTGTTTGTGTGGGTCTGTTTCCCGTCAAGTCATGCTTGCATAGAGCTTAACATACAGCGTCTGTGTGTGGGGCGCCTGGGTTCATTATCACTCCATAATCCTGCCCGCTGTTTAGGGAGTGTTTGAATGTAATATCTGTGCCGCAGTATTAAGTGAATAGGAGACCTAATTCACTTAACCGTCACACCTCAGCGCCACATGGTTTTGTGCACAAGCCTTCAGCTCTCGGTGTACTGCTCCATGTAAACATGCGAATACATTTTTCTTGGATACACGCTGAATTTGTTATTTTTAGGCCTCACAGGTGGCGTGCTTTTATCAAATGAATGCAAATCCTTTAATCCTCAAAAGTACTTCCCAACCAAAAAAATGTTCCCTCTTAATAGCAGTCGAGTAGAAACATAGCCAAAACAAATGTAGAAAAATCTTTTTGCGCTCTCCAGCCGGGGAGCGGAGGGAAAACAAGGCTGCTTATTTTGCGCTCTAATCCCAGGATAAGATCTGTCATGGCTGCCCTTTTCCTAAAACAGCTGCCGAGTTAAGAGTCCTCACACAACAGCTCATTGTCAGCTCTGCATGTCTTTAAACCTGATTAGTTATGATCGATGAGAGGATAATCTAACAAGAATCCAGACAAGAAAGCCTGGCTAATGTGCTGTGAAGTTGGACCAGATCGTTGCTCCGTGTGGTGATGATGCCATCCTGACTCATCGATCGCCTGAAGCGCCGGTCAGAAAGCGAAGCTTTCGCTTCCAGCGCTGTGCTGTCTGCCTGAAATGGGTCTGCACAGTATATCATTTCAGCATTGATGCTGTAATGTGCCTTTGTGCAATAATCCCATCTCAGAACACATGGTTTGATGGTGTTTGATAATGGACCTGATGAAAACTTGAATGGTTCTCATTTTTCATCACTGACCTTGAAGAAAAACTCAATGTATCTAAGCTGAGACATGAAAATCCTTTCGTAAAGTATTATCTTACCAAATACCTCGTCACCTGTTTATGCTGGATTGAAGTAGCTGAGGTAGAGCGATTGATGGATTTGTCAGACTAACGGCACCAGTGGGAGGTTCTAGAGCGGTATCAACTGACTTTGACTCCGGCGGTTACCAACGACTGCACAGCCTCCACCAGTCGTCTCCCAACTTTAATCACTGACTTTGAAGGAAAGAGATGGCAGACATCCACCGTCATGTTTTCACCTGTCAAAAACTACAGAACAGATTTCTATAAAACCTGGTGGGAGGATCGTTCTTGGGCCAGAATAGAATTTATTTCTACCCGTTTTCCTGAATTGACAAAATAATTCTGCGAAAGCTTAGCCTTGTTTGAGATAGATCATACACGTATCATTTAATCCGCTTTATTTGGGTCTTGGCAGGAGACAGAGGGAAACACTCCTGTCTGGAAGTAATTCATATGGTATTATGTGTTTGTCGACGCTACAGTTGTTCAGTTCTATTGGACCTGTTGGCAGTCTTTCTCCAGGATCAGATGAATCGATGTGGTTTCACAGATATACGACGATGAAGCTGAAATACATTCAGGCTGGCGACATGATGACTCGAAAGACAATCAAGGAATTACCGAAAATACCGACTGAAAATACTGGAATTAACAACACAATTATTCCGTCTGTTTTATAGTAAACAATTATAGTATGACATGAGGATTTATATTTGTTTTACTTGAAACATGTCCTGCATTATGGCTATTGCAACAATGTGGAAATTATACATTTTTTAGCCCTAACTTCTGAAAATAATCACTAACCCTCAATGTTTCTGCCATTGGCAGTCGTTGTCAACCCAACACTGCTATAAAGGAGTCACAAGCCTGGGAACTTTGCTTCCTGTCCCGGTCCCGGGGGGTAATCCAACGTAAAACCGATGCCAAATCAATAACACCAAACAGATTTTCAAACCCTAGTGATCGGGGTCCGCGTTAAAAATGACCAGCGCTGGCATTGCTGACCAGCAGGTTGGTCAATGTGCAGAGGAGAGATGGAAACAGATGTGGCGAGCCCCAAAGGGAACAGCCCAAAGAAGAAGAAGTGGGCGCTTGTTCTTACATTCTACATTTTGCTTATTTTTATATTTCTAGCCACATTTGAACTTGCAGAATTTCTATGTTTTCTTTTGTTTGTTTTTTTGGCTCACCTTTTTTTTTAGAGGTTTAGGTCTATCCATTTGTCCTTGGACACGTACTTCTAGTTTCATCTCAATATATATATATAGCTGAAAAAGGAGATTTTGTAATGTTTTTTCTTTCAATACTGTGCAGCCTTAGCTTGAACGAATTATCTAATGAAGATGGGAATTTTCTTCGCCACAAACTGCCTGCACACCGAACTCAAGTGCCTTGAAGAGTCCTTGTTCTTGTGTTCTCCACATTCACACGATGTAGTAGTGAGTTAAAGAGCTGGTAATGGCGGTCTGGCATAAAACATATCCTAAGTAACTTCTCTCCTCACGTTCTTGGGTAAACTAAACAGAGACGCCTTTTTTTTTGTAGCTGGTGAGGCCAACTTTTGACAGGCAAAGCTTTAGCAGGTGTGTCCAATGTCCACCGGAGAAGGTGCAGGGGGTCCATCTGGGACTGATTCGCTCTCATTTGTAGCAGGAGATCACCCTGCGAATGTTGGCAGTTATGGTGTTTAAACCAGGGTAAGGACTAAGCTGACCTCTTCCCACCGGGGGGTCTGGAGTCAAGCCGGTGCGCTTAACTAAAGCGTGGTCGCGTATTTCTTTTTGTAGTTATTGTACCTGAACGCGTGAGGGGGAAAATCAGCACTGCTTCAGATAGCCCCTCTCCCGTAGCCCGTCTCCCATGCTTCTATGAATAGCAGCAGGGGGTCCTTCCTGTAAGCCCCGCTCAGCTGAGACATGCCAGATGAGGTTTCACAGGACTTAAGATCTTCTGCATTCCCAGCGTTTGAGACAGGGGTGCGGCTGCAGAACACAGCGTGTCCCGGACAGCAAGCCGTCCGTCCCTGCGCTGCACTTCCTCTTATCTGAGGGCCAGAGTGGTGCGTGCGTTCTTGCATAAGAAGTAGACTCTATCCCGGGGCAGATGTAGGTCGCTTCCTCACAGTTTCCTGCTGCACTGGGGATGGCGGCACATGTGGCAGACGTTACAGCTGTTTCCAGTTGTAAAACGGCGAGAAGAACCAGCTGCCTTCAGCACCCGGCGAACCTGATAGACAAAAAGCGAAGGCCTGATAATTAAATTATCAAAGGATTCCCTTGTTTTAGATTTAGCTCGTCTTTGTCTTTAAACCTGTTGCAGTTGGCCCCATCTGAAAGATCCAGTGTAAAAATGTTTTGACTTTGTTTCGTTAGGACTCAGACTTAGTGCCTCTGTGTATGAGGTCAAAGAAAACAGCAGACAGCAGTTGCTTGTTAAGCGTTTGGAAGATGGAACACTTATCCCATGAACTGAGGCTCTGCGAAATGTCATTTGTTTTTTCTGCTTCTGTTTCCATTTTAGAGAAAACAAAAGGAAAACTGTGCTCTCCCTCGATAGCATGATAACGGTTATACTGATTCTCTCCCCACTGTCGGATCCCGTCTAAAAACCCCCCCGTCTTTTTAACTTATTTTTTACTTATTCCGTGGGATCGCTGTGTGGACCTTGTATTTATTGTTTAGCTTTTATTGCATATCCTTTCACAATTGTCCTGATATTTGGCAAAAAAGTCCAAACTAATTTAACGGGACAAAGTTACAAGCTGCAAGTTTGGTGGAAAGAGTTACTGAGTACTTAACACAGGAAGTGAGAGAAGCTCGTAATTTTGTCTCAGCGTTGATAAAAGTCTCGGACACATTGTTCACATATAATAGATTTATATCTAATGTTGTAATTTCGGATTATAAACAGCAATTTTCTACACTGTTAGATAATTTGAGAGGTTTCTGCGGAGACTCACTGAGTGCCATTAACATCTAAGTGGGGCTTTTTTTTTATGCCATCAAATATAATCAAACTGGCAACCACTATGTCATTCTTTGGTTAATCCTCCCTGCGAGCGGTGGAGTGACTCATCTGTCTGACCTGATCTGGCCTCCGAAGCTCAGCAGAAGAATGAGGAACAGCCAGCTGTTTCTGTCGATAAAATATCCCGCATTAGTCAGGTTGATGCTGCTGGATATAAGCGTATTTCTAAAAACAAAGAAAGCGCCTTCCTCACAGCATCCACTGTGTTCTATTCTGAGGAGCGGGCCGCATGATTCATGAAAGCTGTGCTGCAGGAGGGGGACCACTGCCTGACAGACGGTCTTCAGGGAATACATCCACCAGAGTGCAGAAAACTGTATGTTATCAGTTTGACAGTTGGGCTGTTTCATTTTTCCTTTGTTTAGGCAAAATCCCTCTGGGGGATACTATTGCGATGAAAGAACAGTCCATAGACAGAGAGCAGCCTGCTGCCGGCATGGAAAGGGTGGGTGGGGGAGCGTTTAGGGAAAGGTCACAAAAATGTCCTCATCCTGTCTTTCCGAGCTGAGACACCTGACAGTTTGAAGGGTCCCTCCCTCATCTCTGCTCGCGTGATGTATATCTCTGTTGTGGTTGATTGACGGCGTTCTTCTCCTCCTGCTAGGTTTTAAAATGGGTAGAGGAGACAGTTCAGGCCATGAAGGTCCACCTGCTGTCCTCCAACCATGACAGTGCCCAGGCAAACGAGTGGGAAGTGCCCATTGACCCTAGCCTTCGAGAGGTCACTGTGTCTTTGAGTGGACCGGCGCCACAAATTGAGCTCATTGATCCCTTTGGTAAACACAGCAGCCCTTATTTCTGTTTTATATTCTCTGCCTCCACGCAGGAGAAGACACTGAGAGGTTCTTGTTCTTTCTTCGCAGGCCGTGTAGTTGGTGTAGAGCAAGGCCTCAAAGAACTGTTGAACATTCCCAACTCTGCTCGTGTCGTCAACCTGAAGTTTCCCAGACCTGGGGCGTGGAACCTCAAGGTACTGCTCTTGTGAATACATTTTTCTCTAGCTACTTTATGACAAAGGGTGAATTGAAAACTATGGCTTTTCTTCTAAAGGTGAACTGCAGTGGGCGCCATACTCTCAGAGTCACAGGAGTCAGCGATTTAGATTTCCGGGCCGGTTTCTCGAGTTTACCTGTTTCAGAGTTCAACAACACCAGAGAGAGGCCAATAAAAGGTGCCGGAGAGGTTTCTGTTGTGTCTTGAGTTTCATTTGACTGAGAACACTTGAAGTTGACCTCTCATTTGACTGAGTCAATGAGAAGTTGACCTCATTACTACGTCTTCTTTGTCCTCAGGACTTCCAGCCCATGTCTTGCTGAAATGCACAGGCCTGAAGCCTCCAGGTCAGCTGAGTCATGTGGAGCTCATGTCCGGATCAGGCCGCTCGTTACGCACTATTCCTGTGCCATTGCCCCCTGACCTTGGCCAGCAGGGACTATGGACCCTACCGGAGTTCCGCACCCCCTCACAGAGCTTCTTCATCAAGGTAACTGGGAAAGACACAGAAGGCTACCGCTTCCAGAGGCTTTCTAGTGTTTCTTACACCAGCACAGTTCCAAGCAAGATTACCCTCCGTTCTGCAAACGCGAGTCAGCAAAGTCAGTATGCAACATCTCTCAGACCTCATCGATCACTCCGTTGACCTCCGACCTTTGTTACCTCTAACCTTTGCTTCCTCTAACCTGTAGATCACCCAGTTGTGAGCATGCCTGATGTGGTGAAAAGCTTCTACATGCAACCCGCTGCGATCGGCTGTACCGTGAAGAGTGATATTCCCTACAGGCTAAGATTTACCAGAAATGGGATTACAGTTGGAGACGAGAAGTTCTTTCAGTGAGTCTCTATTTGCTCTCTAACATGTGGCCGCCTTCCCTCAGATTCTGAAGCTTCAGCCGCCCGTTAACTGCTGTAAAACTCACTAATTGCTCACTCACTACTCGTACCACTGAGTGTGTCTGCAAAGCATTAGTGCAGCTTGAGTTTTATGGCTCATCTGTCAGGAAACTAGTATACACACTCTGTTTTGTGAACATTACATATGAGATTGTGTCATCTTGAAGAATGAACAAAGTGCCTTTTCCTCCCTCGTGCTGACGCTCCTCTTTGAATTATATTCATTACACGAAGACCGTTCCCCTCATAATATTTATGATACATACCAATCAGGTTTCAGAACCAACTGCTGTCTTGAAAGAGACCTTGTTAAAGTAATCAATGACATTAAAATCAACAGAGACTGTTGCTTCATCTCACTGCTGCCTTCAACAATGCATGATTAGAACATTTTGATTAAAAGCCTGCTTGAATCATACTGGCTTCGCTGGTCTTATTCTTAACAGGTTTTCACTTTACTGAATATTTTTTTATTTATTAAGTCATTTTAAATCTTTCAAATTGAAGTCTTTTGGCCACTGCTTATAAATCCATGCATTTCCTAACTTCAATATGAAGATGACACACCGTTGTACATTTCTCTTTGACCTGGTGATCTGTTTGTGGTAAACAGACTAGTGGAAAGGTTAACTGCTGGATGTTCACAAACTCTTTGCAGCTGAATTCAGACAACAGATTTCTTCACACCTGGCATAGCTATCTCTGAAACACACTGAGGACATCAGAATCCTTGGAAAAGGACGACTCTGTCTCATTCAGATTGTTGCAGCCAGAGCGATTACACATTCACAAAAAGTTGAACATATTACTCCAGCTCTGATATCACTTCATTGGCTCCAGCAGAATCAACTTCAAAATACTGAAGGTGGTCTCTAAAGCACTTGAAGATTTGGCTCCTCAGTATATCCCTGAATTTCTCACGGATTACAAACTAATCAGAACTCCTGGGTCATCTGGTCCTGGTCTTGCAGCTGTACCGAGAATGAAATCTCAGGCTGGTGAGAGTGCCTTCTGTCCCAAACTGCTTGCTGATCTGAAGTCCATCACTATCACTACATCTCAGTGTTTAATATTTGCATTTCTGCGTTATACTCCAACAGTCAAGCCAAACATGTCTTTTTTTAGGAGTTCTGCCACAGCATCATGGGAGATTGCCCATGTGTCGGCTGAGGATGAAGGCCTGTACGAGTGCATAGCACAGAGCAGCACAGGACAGGGACGAGCCATAACGTATTTGACAGTTAGAGGTAAGTTACTCTCAAACCTCTCCTCACATGTTTTTCCTGCATGAATGACAGTCACAGTAAAACTTTGAACACGACTTTGATCATTTTATTAAATTTTTTTTAAATGAGAATCGCAGGTTTTTTGGCTGATATTGTGATCATGATTCTACCCCAGATTTTATCGATTCAATTTACATCATATTGCACTTTGTTATGATCATGAGAAATCAAAAGCTGCCGTGGGCTGTCCTTTTGACCCCCGATACATGTATGAGGGCGCTAGAGGGTTTTAAATTCCCAGCAGCTCTCTTTCACATCTCTTCCATGTAGCTATGGGAGAGAGAGATGAGTAGCCTTTGTGAAACAACCGAGAATAAAGTCGTAGAAAGACAAAAAGATATAAGTTAAGTGACCCGAAGAAGGAGTTGAGGATTGTTGAGCAACTACCTTTCCTGATTTTACCTCTGCCACTGGTGTTAGCCCTCCAGCTTCTCAGATCCCTGAACTAGGCACTGTTAGCGCTTAGTTAGGGTTTTAGGTCGCTCAAGCTAGTTAGTGAAATATATAGTGGAACTAGTGTCCGGACCAACGCTGAAGCAAAGAGCGGTCAGCCGGGATAAATTCATAGCTTTTATACTGAATGGCTCCAAGTGACGAAAAAAATGGCTACGCACGTAAGAACAAACTACAACTCGCATAATCCCATACATCAGAAATACACAAGTTCATCAAAGGACCTATCAAAATCCTATCAAAGGACCCCCGGCTCATCGAAATATAAGCTGCAGCGAATCTAGCGACTTTAATTGCAGCTTGTGTTATGAACTAAAATGCTGCAGGACTGAGATCACATATACGTCTGAATTGAGATTGTGATCTTTTTACGATTAATTACCCGACCCTATTTGTTGCCTAAAACTATTTCTGCACTGTTTGTTTACACTGATAACACGGCTTTGATATTTCGGTTAAACAGAGCCTCCTCCGCTCCTGAAGCCAGCCGTCAATGTGACGACCTCTGTGGGAGGCGTGGCCCTGATCTCCTGCCAGGTCGAAGGGTCCATGCGTCACAACTTGACCTGGTACCGAGTGGGTCGTATCATCCGGGCCCGCGCTGGAAGGGTGAAAGTGCTGTCCGACTCATCCCTGCAGATCAGCGCTGTGCGGACTCAGGATGCTGGGCAGTACAACTGCGTTGCAACTAGCGACCACGGAGAAAGCAGGATCGCCGTGTGGCTTGTGGTCCCAGGTACGGTAGCACGATACTCTGCAGGTCATCTGCTTAAACGCTTAACACACCAGCGCCTCACTGCTCCGCACAAACCCCCGCCATCTGTTTTCCATTAGCCTCCTCGCAGACAGATTGAGCCACTTCCTTGTCAGAAAAAGTTTCTCGTCAGCCAGAGTTGATTCCCGTTGAAAAGTGTTGCTTCTTGTGTCGCTCTGATGTTTTTAATGAACTTCAAAAACAACCAAAAAAGAAAATGGAAGTCTCACACATTGTTAAAGTCGTGATCGGGAAGTTATAGATGACAACATGTGGCGGTGGCACGGCTCTGACTCACTGTCAGCGTTTTGTCTCCGATTGTAGTGGCTCCTTCTGTGGTAGTTCGCCCCCAGAGCCGGGCTTTCGCCGCTGGGGACGAGATTCGCCTCGTCTGCTCAGCGTCCGGCTCCCCCCCTCCCCAACTCATCTGGAGCCATGGAAACATGCTTGTCACTAATCGGCTGAGGTAAGAGAACCCTCAGCCCACTCAACACCTCCGGCACAGAGGTCCCAGAGAGTCATCATATTCCACTTCATCTACATGCACGATGCCACATATTGTTTGCATCATAATGAAGATTTACATCTTCTGTTGTTAAACCAGGTTTCCAAACCACAAGCGTTTTATGTGTCTGTGAAAAATTCGTATCCAAAGAAAACTCTCATGACACCCAAGAATTGTAAGTTTAGTTTCACATCTGCGCATGTAATCAAACATGGATTCTGTGGATCGCCTGATACAGGTTCAGTTTGAGCGAGCACGGAGTTCTGATCGTAAGACGGGCCATCCCAGAGGATGCTGGGAACTACACATGTTTGGCAACTAATGAGGCTGGGACCGCCTCTCAGTCTGTGACACTTACTTTTGCAGGTGAGTCGAGAAGTCGCCCCTGGGTTCAAGACGCAGCTGTGATGCTCTTGATTTCATTTCTACTATGGTTTCCTCAGAACAGCATCTCTCCTTTAGTTTCGCTCTTTTGCAATTTATTTTCAGAAACAATATGATACGCTATTTTTAGGTATACAGTGATCAAAATAAACAAACATTACAATGTTTGTATTTGCAGATCTTCCCAAAAATTCATAAGCTAAAAAAAAAAAAACGAATTTCTTCTTTGTCTGTAGTTATTTGTTGTGTTACACTTCAGTTAGGGACACACTGCCCCTATCTGTTGGGGGCGGTACTGCTCCATTTGCATGTATTATAATAATGATAATAATAATACATTTAATTTATAATGCACGTATAGGTGAGAAACCAACACAGATGCTTTTTTTTTGCCCAGTGTGTTTTTCATTGACTGGTTTGAAAACAGGATTATGCAAAAAAAAACTATTGAACATATTTTTTTATAGTAATTGGTGGAGGGTTTGGTCTTTAATTTAACTCATATTTTGAGACTGAAAAAGGGGAAAATACAGATTTTTTTTTTTGGAATAACTGTCTTGAACTATTAGCTAGATGGCTATTTAATTTTTTTTATTTAATTGAATTGGTTCGGTAGATGTCTGGAAGGCATGGCTAACTCAAGAAATCTTTAAAATTTTCGTGCAGATCGGGATAGCAAGGCGGACGTAGGAATTTTTGACAGTGAAATTCAACTCATGAATACCTAACAGGGTTCTAGAGGTTTGAATACAGAGGTTATGTTACAACAATTTAAAAATGGATGTAGCCTTGGCTGTTAGAGGAGGTTGTATAAAGGGGGAACCAATCTTCATGGAATGTTCCGACTATTTAGGATCGTGGTTCCCCTCCTGGCTAAATCTCTGTGCAGCGAGCATGAATCACTCCTGCTGCAGTGATTCTGGGCCTCCCTGGTCCAGGTTGTCTATTGGGACGTTATACTGCAGCGGAAAGATTCAGAATTGTTCATGTAGGTATTTATTAGTGTGATTTATATTTTCACTTAAAAGATTTAACCTCTTTCTTCAAATTCACAGTTAAACACAGACTTTTTCTGACATAGTTAAATTTTTTTCAAATTGATCATATCATTTGAATAATGATATGATCAATTCTCATCTTATCTTATCTTATCTTATCTCATCTTATCTTTCCTCGTTTATCCTGTCTTATCGTATGTGTGCTGTGAAGTGGAAGCCATATAATGGGGGTAAACTCTAAAAGACTAAGCGTTCGCTCATGCTTCAGCTATGGACTGTCAGCCCCGATTGCTTATGACTGTCATCACAGTCATCACAGTCATCACAGTCATCACATCTCGCCTCCCCCGTGTCTGGCAGCTTACATTTCAAATGTGCTGTGCACATGCATGTCCTTCAGTGCTGTTGACTGTTTCTTATCGAGTGTGAGGTGAGCTGTGCACAGGTCAGTGCAGCAACATGATGCTTCTCTCCTCGGGTTGAGCAGAGGGTTGTAGGCCCGGAGTTTCTGTCACAGTGTGCCAGTTCAGCGCTTGAAAGAAACCTCCACTCCGATGGGCTGCAGTAGCCTCCTCCTGAGGAGCGCTGGTGTTGGACACAGCATCTCAACATCTCATTGTCTCAGCTCAGCCTGAAAAAGCATCTTTCCCTGCTCTCTAATCTTCAGCCCAGGTCTGATCTGATGTCTCTGTGGGTTTAAATCAACTTTCCTGTCATCTTTATACGGAAGACGTGTTAAGCTGTGAATAAGTATTGGACACTCCTCCTGGTGTCTCCCTATTTCTGGGTGTGTTTGTCCTTCTGAACTGTCGGATCTTCAAAATCTTCAGTCACCTCCTCTCTTACATAGATCATATTTAGAAGCAGGAAGTTGTTGATAGCTCTCACCAGTAGCACATTATGCCGAAATCAAAAGAAATTCCATAAGTGAAGACGAAGATGGTGATTGAACACATCAAACTGGGGAGGTTATTTTCTGGAACTCCTCAGAACCACAGTGAGACAACTTATCTACAAATGGAGAAGACTTGTAACAATCGTGGGTCTCCCTAGAAGTCGTTGACCCTCCAAATTTCCCCCAGGAGCAGAGGGAAGATTGATTCAGGAAGTCACAAAAGATCCAAAGAAAACATCAGACTTCATGGCTTCACTGTCACACTGGTCAAAACTGCATTCTGAGAGTGGCGAGGAAACAACACGAGTCCTAACTAACCCTGAAGAACTTTGAGGCTTGTTTGAATTATGATGACCCTCAGAGCTTTTTGGAGAATCTCCCATGGACTGAAGTGTTTAGATGACAGGGGTTCCGTTAAATAAACCAAACACAGCATTCCACAGTTTCCCTCAAGAATTTAGGGAAATATGATTTCTGATGACTTCCAGAAAGTTCTTAAGGAGAATTTCAGGTCAATCAAGCTGTGAGCTGATAATCAAGCACAACTAAGCCTTCCAGCAAGATTCTAATCCAAAACAGAAGAGCAAGTCAACCTCTGTTTGGCTCAACATGAACAAAATTAAATGTTTACCGTGTCCTAATCAAAGTCCCGACCTGGACCCCATGGAGATGCTGCGGTGGGACCTGAAATGAAAAGTCCATGCATGCAAACGCTCCAATGTGGCTGCACTGAAGTAGTTAAGAAGAGAAGATGGGGCCAAAATTCCATCCCAGTGATGTGAAAGACTTTGTTTTATGTTAGATTTTGTTGAAGATCCAACAGGGTTTACACACAGAGATACACAGACACAAATATAAGGAACCAGAATGCGGTCAGATTATTATTTTTTTCACGGCACAGTGCGTGCAGATGTTGAAAATAGCTGGAAACTCAAAGTTCTCTCATTTGTTTCCTTCAGAGGTGCCGAGAATAACGGTAGCACAGCGGGCGATAGTTGTATCTGTTGGTGGGGATGCAATTCTGGAGTGTGAAGCCACAGGGGTCCCCCCTCCTCTGGTCCGCTGGTTCAGAGGTGAGTGACGGACAATGATGGAGTGGACGCAGAAGTGAGGGAGGAAAGACACCGATGGGCCTTTTTCTCTGTGTTCCCAGGTGAGATCGAGGTGGGCTTGGCTCCTTTTGTTGAGCAGGATGTTCACCGCGGGACCCTGCACATCCGTGGGGTGCAGGAGGTCGACGCCGGCCGTTACAGCTGTGTGGCCAGCAACTCTGCTGGAACCTCCGCTGGCGCTGTCAGTCTGGAGGTCGGAGGTGAGACCACACCAAAGTGTGTCCACATGAAGCTTATTTTCACTTTAATATATACACAAAGGAAAACTCACCCTTCCTTCCACAGTGGGACCATTGTTCTCGGAGGCACCCGTTGACAGGACAGCCAGCGTCGGGGAGAACATCACCCTGCCCTGCGTTGCAAGAGGATTCCCGCAGCCGACAGTGACCTGGCACAGACGGGACGGCGGACAGATTCTTACAAGAGCAAACAGCCTCAGTAGAACAATGCAGCTGGAGAGCGGACATCTTCTAATCCCCAGTGAGCTCATGGTGAAACACTATCACAGCAGGCGGCAAAGGCTCGCACGGCCTCATGGTCGCCTCATGGTCGCCCCACGCCGACCGCATGACTGACATTTTCTGAGTGATTATATATAGTCGAGGTGCAGCCCTTCATATTAAATTCAGCTAGCATGTTTTTTTTTAGAGACGCAGCTACAGGATGTAATGGATGCAAATACCCACCAATGTGATGAGGAAGAAGATCCGTTAAGATAGCATGAGGAGAAACTCGGAAAATAATCAGAATTATTATAATTTGACACACACACACACACACATTCTTTTTAGAACGCGTCTCATCCTTTTATCACGGATTCTCATTATTTTTAAGGTACACAATCATTATAATGCAATGTAAACTCATTAATTTGAGATTTCTCATTATTATGAGAAGGTTTCTTGTTATTTTGAGATACAAACTAATTTGGGAAGGCTTCTCAATATTATAAGATACTTAATCATTATTATGAGATAGTAATTTATTATTTTGAGATTTCTCATTATCATGAGACGCTTATTTATTATGTTGAGGAATAATATTATTGGTTATTATGAAACACTAACTTATTTTTACAAGGTTTTCTCATTATTTTGATATGATATGTCATTATGAAAATTGTAATTCATTATTTCATAATAATGAGAGTATTATGAATTATGAAGTGCTAAGTCATTATTCTTTAGGCACCTTCTCATAATTTTGAGATATTTCGTAATTATTTTGAAATATCAAATTCTTATTCTGAGATATACAGAAAAATTCCTCATCAGAATGAAATATTAAGCCTTTATTTTTTTGATATTTGGGCATTATTTTTCATATATTTCTCATTATTTTAAAATACCATGTCAATAATATGATAGGTAAGTATTATTTGTTATTATTATTTATTATTTGACATATTAGGTTACAATTTTGAGAAAATGTTTTTTTATCAAATTGCATTACATGATTATTTGGAGATATTATGTGATTATTTAAGAAGGTTTCTCATTATTAGGACTTTGGGCATCTTTTTTTTCAACACACTGATGGAAATAGACCAACATAGGATGTTATTACCATTTGTAAAGTTGATATGCTGAGTATATATATATATACATATATACACACTCACACACACACACACACACACACACACACACACACACACACACACACAGTACATGACTCTCTGTAAACCTTAACCTTCCTGCTAAAAACACTTTCCGTCTTACCTAATTAGCTCAATCTGTCGTTTTATTTTCCACCTGCCCTCGTTTTAAAAACTCGCCTTAATGCTTAATGTCGTGTCATCACCTATTTAAACACGGGTCCGACTGTGTAAACAGCAGAAATGAATCTTCCAGCACGTGATCCCCAGTGGATCCAGCGAGTGAGGGGAGTGTGTCCGAGGGCTGGCAGCTGAAACAACCCCGTTAATCCTGTTATTTTCTATTTTTAACTCTTAATTATAGCGCAGTCAAAGCAATAATAACACTTGTTATTGAGACGGGGGCTTAGCGGCTATTAGCTTGGACTTATTCTTCAGGATAAATTGTTTTCTTTCTCGCGGCCAACACAGAGATGTGGATTTACCATGTGATTGACTGCAGGTGTGTGGCTGGACGACGACGGGCTCTACATCTGTGAGGCTAAGAACCAGTTTGGAACCATCAGAACCGAGGCCAGAGTTAGCGTCACTGGACTGGGTAGGCTTTCCTAAGCTTTGATTTTTAATCTCACTACTATATATTTTATACAAATGCACCCACTCCAAAGCTGACTGTGGCCCCGCCTTTTTCCCACAGAGCCCCCTCTCTTGGCCCAGGGTGCCCCTGTCATCACCACAGGCATCGGTCAGTCCCTGACTATTCCCTGCATGCTGCTGGATGGAATTCCCCTTCCTGACAGACACTGGTCCCAAAATGGAAAGCCTGTAAGAAAGACTAGTATTCAGATTTCATATACACAGAACGTCTCACACACGTCGGTGATCCCGTGTGACAGCAGATATTTTTGTTTCGTCGCAGGTTCAGCTGAGTGGGAGGATTTTTGTGAGGAGCGACGGCAGTTTGTACATTGACAGAGCCGTCCCAGAGGATGCTGGGACATATGTCTGCACGGCGGTGAATGTTGCAGGCTCCGTGAACATAACAGTCAGCATAGAAGTCCACAGTAAGAGCTGCTGCTTTTAAACACGTCATTCAAAAATGTACGAAGGAAAATGCACTTGAAAATTAATATGTTAACCCTGTGAGCAAACGGCAAACTAGCTCCTCACCTCTTTTGAGCCACAGACACCTTCAAGCTCTTGCTGCTGCACTGATGCTGCAGATGACTCATCTACTCCTCTCTCTCTCTCTCTCTCTCTCTCTCTGTCTCTCTCTCTCTGGTTCACCCTGAGTTCTCCCAAATGTGCTTTTTCAGTTGTTGTTGATGCAGAATGCTGGTGCAAAGATCAGTCAACATGTAGATGTGTACAGTTTTAACAGGACAGATGCATTCACATAAATTTGCTTTTTAGAGCATGTGAAGACTTACATAACAAAATTATATTAATTCATACATACAACAAAAAAAATGTATAAAGGGTCAAATAGTTCTCTAAAAAACTTGCTTGACGTACATGTTCAGCTAAACTAATTAAAATTGACTATTTCTTTTTACTATTTATAAAAATGAGTGAATAAATAATTTGTCAATTTATTGTTAAGTAAGAGAAGAGAAAAATGAAGGATGAATCTTTGAAATCAGGTTAAGCGGGAGTAAATATTGAATCCCACCTAGTTCTGCATGCTGGATCCAAGTATACATAATGTTTTCAGCCTCTATGCTAAGCTAAGTTGAGCTAAAAGTCAGCTTAAAGTTAAGCATACCAACACCATAGTTCTCAAATCAGCTAATTTCCTAAAATGTTACTCATGTGGATGTCGGCTGTCTGGTTCAGATCCAATTTTATGGCGTGGACAGTTATGTGCTGACTCAGCATTAAAACCAACAATTTTGCCGGTGAATTGACCTCAGCTGTCACCCTAGTGACAGGGTTCAGTGACTGCGCGCTTTGATGAGAGGGTATTTTGTGCGTAATGACAGACAGGCCAGATTACTGTTCATCATCGGTTTGTAATGAAGAAATGCCTCCAGGACGGTGATAATGCTCTGGACCCGCTTCCCTCTGACCACTCAGACAGCTGTGTTCTGTGACCTACTTCTCCCACAGTGCCCCCTGAGATCAACGCCGGTCCGTACCACTACATCGCCAACGAGGGTGTATCCATCACACTAACGTGCGAGGCCAGCGGAGTTCCCAAGCCAAATGTTATCTGGTCCAAGGTAGTATATCACACGGATGATTGCATGAGCTGTATCCCATAATCCCACCATGTATCCAATGTATGATTTATCTCCCTCTTCTTATTCCCACACTATCTGGTGAGGGTCATACTTGGCATTCATCTTAAAAATAATCACCGGCAAACCTGTTGAAGTCATATCCATATCAAACAATAAAAAAAGATCAATATCCAGTCATGCGGTCGTGATGGGATCCAGATTTTTCTGAAGGGGTTGTGTGCATTTTTCAGCCAAACCGCTCATCAATTGGCAATTAATCGGTATTAGCAATGTGATAGCGATGACATTAAGAGACTTAATCGAATAATGCATTCTTTTTCACCTGAGAACGAGAATTCAGACGTCACCTACTCGCCCCTAGCTGATGGAATGTCAGGTTAAGTTTCTTGGTTCTTAAAACATTTGTGAAGCTTCGCAGCGAAACCTCATCACAGCGCTGAAGATGGGGACTCATCTTCAGACATGAAATGACTCGATACTGGGCTGATGTTCAGCTGTCTGGAGTCATTTTATGGCTGTTTTTGGTTGTTTGGTTGCTTCAGTTATTTAGCAGAATGTCACGATGCTGTCAGGCTGAGAAGTTCCAGACATCGTCTTTGGATTAAGAAAGTACTACTGCAGGAACCAATAAAGTTGTTCTTATTCTGAAACTTCTGCCAACTTTGCTTTCCATCGGTATGTGGGTTAATAGACAATGACTGGATTTCCAAATTTCCGTTGAACTGCTTATTTTACCAGGAGATTACATTTTATTTAAAATTTTTAAAAACAAACATGCTTTGCTAATAATACTAACTTCAATTGTAACTTATTCTCATCTCATTTTATTCTGCCTTACCTCTGCACCAGAGGGTTTCTTTTCCACCTTTGAGTTTCGGTTTGTTTGTCTATTAGTGACATTAATCAAAAAGAATTTACTGAATTTTCTTCGCCATAGCATTTTTAGACATTTTCCCCTCATAGTGCAAAAACTGCTTGAGCAATTTCAATGAATTATTTTGCAGGAATAAACAAATTTCAACCAGGAGAAACAGATCGAATAAAGATAGTTGTTTATTGCAGCAGATGACATGTGATGATTGGTCTGTGCTCAGACTCTTAGAGATAATAATAAATACTTCCATCAAAGTCCATACCCTGGTGGCGGTGGCTGAAGACTCTGCTGACACTGATAAAGTGATGTTGGTGAATCTGCAGTGATTGGGCGGTGATGTGGAGGTGGAGGTAGAGGAACTAGAGGTACAGAGAGGAGAGATGTTAGGCTAACAGTATTGGACAGGTGTGACCAACTAAAGAGAATAGTTAACAAAAGCCCAGATTACGTAAGCAAGAATTTAAGACTGGGTCAAGTTTTATGTAAATATATTTTTTCTCAGCTTTCGAAAGATTCTTTTGTTTCATAGCTGTTTTTTTTATTGTTAAACAATCATTCGTGTTCAACTGTAGCCTTTGTAAATGCGGTTAAGAAAGAATATGGCTTTCAGACTTATTATGTTAAATGTTGAATCAATCATTTAGGTGATCAGACATGTGCAACATGTCCACTGCTCTACTCGTTGTTCTCTGATCGGTCAGAACACTCCAGAACACCACCAACGGTTTGAATTGCAATCAAGATTTGATTAGCCTGACCAGGAAGGCTGTTACCACGGCAACCATAACCAGTGAAAAATCACTCAGGATGTTATTGTACCTCAGGGGGATATTCAGAACCTCCGCTGAAGCTCCTTCCAGTGAGTAGAAATGCAGAATCGTATCATGAGAACAAAGCTTTCATGTCAACGGGCTGAAGCGGTGCAAATCAAGCAACCTTTACTTACCCAGCATGCAAGTTGTGAGCCTAATTATCAGACATGCGCCACAACACTTTACCTCTATAGAGACTTTTTTATGATCATTTTCATGATTTTTATGATTATTATAACCATTTCTCATGAATAAATAACAATACACTCAAAAGCATCAAAAAATGTTTACTGGATGTTCCTGCAAACCACTGACATGTTTGCATTTAACATTTTCTATACGCTTAAATTTCATGTCATGGCAGCACTTTGCACCGGGTCTGGATGGGTTTAGACACAGCCTGTTAAGGATTAGGCAAACCCCTTTAATTGTAATGCATTAAAGGAACTGTTTTACTGTTTTTCTACTTTAGCAGACTTCAATGTTTCTATTAACTGTAACGTAATTAGTGCAGTTCTTTTAACCAAAATGTTCCCACCCTCAATCTTCTCAGTGCGTTTGGCATGAGGCACCAACTCACAACATCTGCTGTGAAGAAGGAAGGAAGTTACTGTCAAGAGTGAAGGAAGTTTTTCAATTTGTACACTTCTGAAAAGCCCCCGATCCCCTGCATTGAGCTCTTAAATTAGATCCGAACTTTCGTCGGAAAAACAGTGTTTTGCGTGCAAAAAATCTCCTCCACGTAAGTAGAATAGTAACTATTAGAATAAAATACAAGTTGACTTATATACACCAAATTTGGAATAAATCGGATCAATAGTTGAGAAGTTATGGTCGGAAAACTTTGGGAGATAAACCCCCCCATAGTGTCAGAAATATACAACCAACTTTTCCCAAAATTCCTCCAGTTCTTCCTCCCAATAAAGTCTATGTGGGTGAGAATGATCCATGAAACGGTTTTTGAGTTACTGCGTCACCACGAAGGATCAGCAGATGCCGTCAGGATCATGACGGTCCCATAATATCCCTGACTTTTTGGTGATACAATGACTGAATAACAAGTGAATGATTCAGTGTCTTGGTGTTTTGTTGAACTATTTGGTTTCACCGATTGAAGTTGTCTCCCGCTCACCTGATTGGTTCGGCCCGTCTTCCTCCTGACAAGAACATAAGCTTATTTCCGAGCAAGATAGCGCAAAATCTATTCCGGTGACCGGGCTGAGAACTAACCAGAACAAAACCATCCCAACTGTCATAATTGAATACATAGTCATGGGTTCTCCGCGAGGTCAGACCGCCGTTGTTTCTTACATGCGGTCGATCTGAGCCAGGTTTTCTTTTCCTTGCTGTTTTTCCCAAAGAAAACTCCAGAGTGAAATAAATTTCTTTTCTTGATGGATAAAAGTGAATCTGTCGAAGCAATTCTATGTTTGCTAGCACTTTCTGTGAGCAGCCGGCTGCGTTCTTTGGTGCACATATGAGGGACAGAGTTAAGAGAGTGCTTTGTAATTAGATTACATATGAAAGACTGCGCCGTAAAGCCGACACTCAGCTCAGTGTCCCTGCACCGCTCCATCTACCCTTCATTCTGTCTGCTCTTCCTGCAGGGGAGGCAGCCGCTGCCCAGGGACCATTCCACTCCTCAATCGGACCCCAGTGGACTCCTCCACATCCCCCACCCCACCGGTGACGACGCAGGAATCTACATCTGCACCGCCACCAGTCCTGTGGGCTACGCTAGCCGGGAGATCCAGCTCAGCGTCAACAGTAAGAATAAATGTCTGACAGCAGTCATCCAAACGGAGCAATGTTTGGTTTAACAACGCTTGACCTCTGTGGACAGAGGGCGTGATGTTTGAGCCTGTTCCAACCCGTTCTGGTTCCCATCTCAAGTGGACTGTTTGAAATTTGGCACCTGGCGTTATGCTGCGTTTACACTGAACCCAAATCCCCTCACTTCACCTCACAGTACTGGAATACTGAACATCACCGTGTGATCGTTTTCAGTTTGCTCATTTCTTGTTCATGTTTATTTCTGACTTTTGCTACCACCATCAGCTGAGGCCAGAGCAACTTTATTAATGTAGACCAGTTCAGCAACAGAGCAGTTCTACATGCTACGCAAAACAAACAACAATATGCAACAAAGCACAAAAGAAACAATAAGACATAGTTAAAACCGTTATAAAACATTAAGAAAGATTAAAAAAGTTAAAACACAAGCTTTTAAAAAAAAGTTAGAAATGAAGAAAATCAGCGGTCTAAGCCCTTTTGACCTTAGACATCATTCAGTATTTTCCTAAACAGTACTGTATAGGAAAGATAACAATAATTTTAAAGTTTAAAGATTTAATAAAAGGCAGCAGCAAATAAGAACATTTTAAGCTTTGATTGAAAGAACTGAGAGTTATGGCGGTCCCGCAGGTTTCTGGAGGCTTTTTCCAAATGTTCGGAACAAGCCTCCATGTTTAGTTCTGACTCTGGGGACGCTGATTGGACCGGACAACCTGAGAGGTCTGGATGGTTCATGACATAAAAGAGGATCATTGATGTATTTTTAATCGTTTAATGCTTAAAACAGCAGGAGGATTTTGAAAACAGTTCTTTGAGAGACAAGAATCCAGTGTAAAGCAAAAGTAAACAAATTTCAGATTTTTTATTTGTTGTTGTAATCACAGACACACGCACAGACAGTTCCAGGTGTCCACATACTTCTGCAATCCAAGTAGGACCTTCTGACTACCCCCAAAACAATTCGCCCAAAAATTCAAATAATTGGTGATTGTGCCTGTATTTGTAAGCAGGATAAAAAAAATTCTTTGGGTTAATTATGATCAAATTCTGTGGAACGGCAGCCCCTGCTGAGGAGAACATAGCGGTATTCTAAAAAGCAGGTTTAGTGGAAACGCCGAGCTTGTTTTATCCTGAGATGAGGGAAGCTCTGGGTTTTCCGTTGCAGTAAGCGAGGTGTGTTAAAATCTGTCTGTTACGATGGTAACTTACTCTGTGAGCCTAACCTACTCACTGACAGTTTTCCTCAACAAACCCCGAGTTTGTTCCTCATTCTGAGCCAAAAGCGGAGTCGTCAGACGTAACGTCTCGTATTTGTCATATTATAGATGGACGCTGGTTATGCGAGCAAATTGCTTTCACCAAACAAAAAAGAATTCAGACACCTTACCTCTGAGATCCGGATCTCATGATTACGAGACCAGGATCCCGACACAGTTGTGTTTGGCCACGTTTTAAGGTTTCATTATTATTTTCCACCCTGAGCGAACTTGTTCTACTTATTTTGTTGGGAAACCGGTGTTTTGTATGAAGTATGGCGACCATAGTGTCTCTCTGGTTGCCATGGTGAATCATCGTGTCTGAGATCCATTGATGATTTGACAAACTCAGAGTTCATTGAACCAGCTCAGCTCAGCTGATCACTAAAAAGTCAGACTTTCTCCTCTCAGGGTTGATCAAACCTGAACTCAGAATTAAACATTAGATTAGAGGTTTATGCAGAAGGTGGTATAAATCCAGATTTCTTCTTTAACGAACGACATCATGACCTGTCCTGCTCTCCCTCGGATTGTCTTGGTGTGACAATGATGTTTCTCATGCAGTTGAAGTTCTATCAGTGAGAGCTGCAGGAGGAACGTCATCGTCATGCTTGGCCAATCTGTGGCAGAGTAGTGAAGGTCTTTGCCAAACTGTATTTCACTTCACTGCACTCTGCCAATCTCAGTTTGGCAATTTTGGAAATATTGCACTTTGGCTTTGTTAGTGTCCTTAAAGTGTGTTTAATGCATTCAGAGTAGTCCACTAGTGGTCGGATCACTCAGGATGGTGGTTGATAACAAATCTGAACAGGGCCTTCCTGTCTGGAACACACACCTCACTGCTCTTCTTTCACCTCCTCTCCAGCCATGCCGAAGATAATGGGCGTCAGCGGCCACGACGACGCAGTGAAGATGGCCGCGGAAGTGGGGACTGAAGTTGTACTGCCATGCGAGGCCCGGGGGAGCCCCTCACCACTGGTAACATGGAGCAGAAATGGGCAACCCATCCCCCCCGTCACAGCTGGGTAAGAGGACGTCTGGTAACGATGCAGTGCAATTACTTCACATAGCGAACATTCTCACCATACCTCACCTCGGATTTAGCCAACTGGGCTCCTACAGAGGAACCCCAGAGTTCATTTAGCCTTTTATAGAGCAGCTACGCAGCGCCGGTCTGCCAGATACCTGTGCGGGGGTTTCACTTGTGGGCTAATCTGTGGAGGAACATCTGGTCCCACATGGCTCGCTGATTCCGGCTTCTATGTGTGGTCAGCCTGGGTGCAGACAGGCTGGCTGAGGTTGGACACAGACAGGACTGATGACAGACGGACAGACACCGGACTGAATGGTTTTGGGGTAAAGAGAAGAATGACAGAGTGGGCTGAAACCCTCAGTGACTCAGACACTCTGTGAGCTGTAGTAAGAGGGAAGAGGAGGGGTTGGAGTGCCAGGAAGAGGGGAGGAAAACGACCTGACAGAGGAAGAGATACAAGCCCCGTCTGCCTGATGTTGGGATTCCCTGGGGTGCTGCAACAGTAAAACAACATGCTGACTCTTTACGGGTCCTGTCTGATGAGAATAACACGTCTCTGTGAACAACCCCCGCATCAGCCCCCCCCCCCGCATCAGCCAATGCTTTGAATATGGGCGACCTGCGGAAACGAGCGCGCTGTGTGAATTCATGCTCCTCAGCTACACAGTGTGAGTCAGAGGAAGCGGCCCGGGGGTGCTGATTGTTGAAATAGCTTAAATCAGAGGGCAGTTAAGCTTTCCGACATAGCATGTAATAGGCTTGAGGCGGGTGGTGGAGACAGATTTGTTTGCTCGAGACTTAATCCCGATGAGGCCAATTTGTCCCGTTATTCTTCGACTTGACGCTCCGCGTGAGGAAGGATGGAAAGATGACAGGGGGTGGTCCTCATCTCGACTTTGTGTCAGTGGCACCATTTACGTAGCCTACTCAATGCAGGGCTTTGTTCGGAAATGGAAATGCAATGAAGGTGTAAGGAGGGAAATGTGTTGTTCCGCCACTTTCACAGCGGCAGAGGTAGTAACAGAGGGGCATCGGACATCTGCATAAAAGTGAAGCAGAAAGGCAGGGGGGCGGGGGGAGTTCAATCCTGAAGAACGCAGTTTTGCAGCTAGTGTCTGGGGTGATGGAATCCGTTTAAGGAATACATCCAGACATGTTCAGATTTGCATATTTATGTTGAGCCAGCGTTCCAGGCATCTCACGCATTTTAACGTTTGACAATAGGTTGAGATCATCATTACTGACTTCATCAGATGAAACTGTGAGACTCTGAGCTACAGCTATCCAGAGGGGAAATTCAACGGGAACCAACTAGTAGAAGGTTTCAGATTCTTTAACACTCATTCATGCTCTGCCTCACAGACGGAGCGGATGAGACGGGCTGGTGGTGCGTCAGTGGATCCCACCTCCATCTGCAGAGCATACTGCTGCACAGGCTACCCAATCAAAAGTATAGTTAAGGGATCACTTTTCTGTCAATCCAGATTTGAGATGCATATTAACTCAGGGCTATTGTTTAATTTATTATATCCTTTAATATTTGTTCAATTAGCCATTAAATCCTTCATTGAAACAAGTAAAAACCTTGTTGGGATTAAGAATCTCTTTTCCAGGAGGGAAATGCCCAAAGGGGCAGCCTAGAAATACTACAGCAGTAGATAGACGTTGTACAATGTATAAATATGTACCGGAGCATATATACCGTCATACACGACAAACGAAGGAATACGAAGAATGAAAGATGTTGGTGTCGTCTCGTCTCCCAGCCTCAGGAGAAACATTTTCATTTTTAGCAAAACTGTTGTCATTGAAGCAGAGCCTCAGAGTGATTTCTGCAGAGGCAGTCTGTTGGTCCCACTGTTCGCTGTCGCTGCCTCCCCTCAGGCTGTTTGAGGAGGCGGGGGTGGGCAACATTACACCATATGTGCGGCTGATATATAGAGAGCTCTTTGTGTGCTTCAGCGTCTACTTACACGAACATGTTATTGTTATATTGCAGTCGCTTGGCAGACGCACTTATCTAAGATAAATCACAGAGGTGTGTTTACACTCATGCTCATAATGCATTTATACAGCTGGATAGCTTTTGCTGCAGTTCAGGTTACCACACACCCACTTAAAGTGTCTGACCTACATATTTTACCCTGCATGTGGCCGCTGCATGCATTTTTTTTTTCTTCTTCTAACAAATCCTGTTTTTTTCGGAGTAGAGGTTAGTATATATGATCACGTCTCTCTGTCCAACTTGTTTGCCATCAATAAGAACCACGGCTGCTTCAGCGTAAACGTTCCTCTCTGCGTTGTTGCTCTCAGGAGCATGTTGAAAATGGAGGCTTTCCAACAGGCCGTTCGACTTTTAAACGACCTGCATTTCCTCGCTTTAGTGGTAAACACACACAACAGTTGCTGCATTTTATTGGTGCTAACAGGAAGAAAGGCACACATTTTTCTGTGAGCCTATGACCTCTCTCGCAGCCTTGTCACAGGGTCAAACTTTGGCTACCCTTTCCCTCTGTAATTACCCCAGACAATAGTAATTGTGAAAGTAATGGCTCACCAGGGAGATTACAAGTCCCAGGATAAGGTCCAGGCTCTTATTTAGTGCTTTTTTCCCTCCAAACTTCCATCCATTACAGGCAAACAAACAACACAAAAGCAACAAATTTCAACGCTGTGAAAGAAACAGACCACCCAAAATTAAAATTCAGTCATCATAAACGGACTTCTCCAGTTCTCAAGTTTCAAAGTTCTTACAAAGTTCTACAAAAGAGAGTAGTACCAGAACCTCATGGGCTCTAAAACATCCTAACTTTTCATAGTAGGGATTTTAAGGCCTAAAGACTAATATATGTTGAGGTTTTATTCATAATGTCCCACGCATATTTAATTAGGTTGAAGTTTGAAAACTCAATTATCTCTGAATAATTTGCAAGAAAATTATCTTTGCAAGAAACTGCAACTACCAAATAATCTGTTATTCATCATCATTTCTGCCAGCGCAGATGTGACTCTCAAATTTGATTTATAATATTATATAAAAAAACATTTAAATTAAAATTGTTGACACTTACAGAAATCCTGTCCAGAACCGCAGATTTTGAAAACAAACAAAAAATTACCCCATACAGTTCTGAGAATGTTATCCAAGTCCCAAGAAGCCCCAAGATCCAGATTTATTAGAAAAGACACCCTTTTCTTGAGCAAACATCTTCACTGAAGCGTGTTAGCATAAAGCTTCGTATATCCCAGGTGCGTGAACACGAGCCTCCAGGAGAGAATGAGAACTTTCAGATCTACAGACTTCAGGGAAGGAGGTTAACATTTAACTGGTATCCAGAGAGTTTTCATTGCTGTTGTCCACCGTGTGCATGCTAATACTTTTAGCTTACTGCCTGCTGTAAAGATTTCACCTCAAAGAAGGGCATCAATGAAAACGTTTCAAAAAAGTCAGTGACTTGAGCATTCATGTTAATTTTTCTCTTTTCTTAACACAAACCCCCAGCTTCTGTTAGGGAGGGGTGCTACAATGCTGAAATGTAGATAATGGAACAATTTCATACACACATCTCTGCAACAGAGACCTTTCTCTGCAACGCCTTTGTTTACACTGAGTAAAACAACAACGAGGGAATGCCAGTATGTGATTTGTCAATTAACGGCTGGCATTCCATGAGCAGAAGGGGTTTGATGTTTAACGCAGCAGCGTTGACGTCTAGTGCGATGTTTTACGTCTGCATCAAACATTCCTTTGAAAACAGTGGATTAACACAGCAAACACAATCTTTTCAACCCCCTGTTTTATGTTGTTTGATCTCGTCCTCTACTCGGAGGGAAGGAGCCTCCTGACCGCGCACCATCTCCCCACAGAAGAGCCGCTTAAGCACAACCTGCTGAAAAAGTTAATTTTGGTTTTGATGGGTCGGTGTCAGAACACACGATTCATTACCGAGACATTTTGGCAGGAAAACAGGGGCCGACACAAGAAAGGCAGCTTGTTTTGAGATTGAGTTCAGTGTAGAGCTCTTCCAAGCGCCGTTCTCTTCACTGCAAGGCGATGCACACGGAGTAATGGGGGGTCTGTGTTATTACAAGGTGTCATCGTCAGTAACTCACACACCAATGGAACAACCATTTGGAGCAAATTGGTACTTTTTGCTCAGGGAGACTATGACAGGTGTGGGGGTAGAATATCTGTGTTTCCGATAAGTGCACGACTGCTGTTCCTCCTGAGCCCTACCAATGATATAAATACCGATCAAACATTATCTATATATTCCTTTCTATGTAATTATCCACTCATCCATTAACTACACACAATGTGTGTTTCTGCTTATTGCACAATTGTGCATCTGCACCTGGACTAGTTTAATTTATATATATATAAATATGTATCATGTCTATAGTATGTCCTATAACGTAGTGTGTCTTACGTCGTTGTCACCTTTAGAATGTGGGGATTCATTAAGTTTCTATCTGTCTTGTATATCCATGCTCTACACTATAAATGAGACACTAAATGAAAATACTGCTTGATTACAAGATGTTCTCCGCTCCCAAAAGACAAGCGGCTGCAGGTCTTCAGTGACTTAAAGGGTTTTGTTTTTTTCTCCATCTCTTTGCCTTGACCCCTAACTACTCCCCAGGTTCACTATCCTGCCCTCAGGCTCTCTGAGGATCACTGATGTGCGTCTGATTGATAGTAAACTGTACACCTGCACTGCAGAGAACCCGGCAGGCAACGTGTCCCTCAGCTACAATTTACACATTCAAGGTAACTCTTGGACACTTTTTAAAAACCTGCATTTTACAGTTCTGTCCGGCTCAAAGATTCCTGAACAATGCATCACTCCTAACACATGTAAAATATGTCAGCTATGTGAGTATATAGGTGTTTAACAGATGTCATGAGGTGTTTGCGTCTGTCCTCAGCTAAACCTAGAATCCAGCCAGCACCTCCCCTCCTGAGAGCCCTGATTGGCCAAACAGTGGCTCTACCATGTGTGGTCCAGGGAAAGCCAAGCCCTGAGGTCAACTGGTTTCACAACGGACGTCCTGTTGGGATCAAGAATGCTACGCCGCTCAGGATCCGGCAGGTCAGCCTCGCTGACCAGGGCACCTACCAGTGTGTGGCCAGCAACAGCGCTGGACAGGAGACCTTGGAGATCAATCTGGAAGTTCTTGGTGAATATCTGCAGCTGCATCTCAAAGTGCAGCTCCCTCTAATCAAACTTGAGGGGGAGGGGGCGTCCAAAACTATTGAACTACCTGACAAATAATTATGACGTAGTATACTGACCTGCGTACACATGCAATTATAACATATGATCCCAATTTCATTTTAGAAAAAGCTAACCTTACAAAAGAATGTAAAGGAACAGCAGCTCTGATGTTTGTCAGAAATTCTTTGAGCCATTTCGTTCTGTACAACCAATTTGAACCCCTAGTGCTGGTCCGATAACATAGCCCCCCTCTCGTCTTTTACTGTTTAGTCTTCACATTAGCTAAAAAACTCTGATTATGTCATAAAAGGAATTAGCTGACTCATTAACTGAAGCAACTAAATATGTTGGCACCCGCTGCTGTTGCACGACTCCATCCCCATTATCTGTAATTGAGCCTTTGTGCTCATGCCTGGAGTCAGTTGTTTTTGGAGCCACTTTAAAATACCTGTTTAATATACATTGGTATCCCCTCAAGTCAATATGACCAACTGTTTGATCCCGTTCTGGCTTCCAGCCATGTCTGCAGGAAACCCGGTTGAGCTCTGGTACTCGGCTCAGGACTTATCTCCATGGCTAATGGAGCTAGCAGCAGCTAGAATGACAAAGATAACTACAAGAATCAATATTGGGAGAATTTGGCAGTTACTCTGGCAAACTCTCTAACTTTGACTTTTGGGTATATTTTATATTGGGTATGTAAACAGCTCAGGCCTTCTTGCCATCAGCTGAGGACCCTCAGGGGTCTACTCTTGCTCCATTACTTTTTATATTCTACATAAAGATTCTTCTTCTCTCTAATCAGTGGTTCAATGTGACCTTTGAATGAAACCACAGATTTGCATCCCCTCCGTATCCCACTCACCCTCTGACATTATGTAAAATGATCCCATACTTACCGCCATGTCTGGATTGAAAACGTTAGCTGGAGGTTGTACGCAGACGGCTGTGGGTGACCTTATACGGGCTGTGGTGGTATGGACCTTTTAGTTTAGTATTGCGGTATCGTGGTTATGGTCCACCTACAGCGATGAAGAAGTTGTCCCTTCACTCCAGCATCGACCTCCTACTTACTTCTATTGATTCTCAATGCTGACAGGATTTCGCATCGCTGTGTCACTCAAATATCTTACCCAAAAATGCGGAAATTTGCAGAATTCGAGCAAATTCATGCCTACTTGCAGCTTTGCACCGACTTCCCATGTAATCACGTCGCCCTAAAATTAGCACCAGGTCTGGTGTGAACACGGCGTCCCCTCACATGCCTTAAAATCTTCCTTTCACTTCATTATTTATCTATCGTCTAACTTAAATTACTTTCATTAACTTTCATTTTGAACTCATAACTAATACTTTACTTCACTGTATCAACTGCCCTCGCGCTTTGAGGAGCACTTCAAATGTTTTTCTGTCTTCGCAGAGCCGCCGTCCTTTGCAGAACCTGGAGACGCCACTATGGAGAAAGTGGCAAACAGCAAGGTTGTCATCTCCTGTCCTGCTGAAGGTACGGAATGATTCACCGATGAGTCAGCCCTAGAAAGGAATCACAGAAGCAACGGGAGATGAAAGGTCTTGGTTAGAAGAGACACAATTTCCAGGATAAGACAAATATTTTTAGAGCTGGAAATGGATGTGTCTGTTTTTAGTTTGTGATTATGACACATGATGATATTCTGCTTTAAATGTAGGGCAGAACTGTGCAGTTGTTTTGCTGTCATGGTTGTTGTCAAAGCTGTAAAAAAAAAGAACTTCGCTATCTCCGGAGGCGCAGCTTCCTTTAATCGCAGCACCCAGAGATGTGCTGCTGTCTCTACATTTAAGCACCTCATGCAGACAAGAGGGACATGGAGGTCTGGTAATGCAGCAGGCACAATGAGCATCTGTCTGCAGAGGCAGTGATAGGCACCTGAGGCGGCCCGTGCAAACAGGTATTGTTTGTGTGGAGGCCAAGCCATGGCAACCACCATGGTGAGAGAAAGTAAGGACTCTGTCTAATGTAGAGCAGCAGCCGGAACATCGGTCTGCCGGCTGCCTCAGTGAGCCACATCTGCTTTCCTCTGCGCCGGGGCCTGCCGAGAGAAGAATCCTAATTACAGGCTGCTGCTGGGACATGAAGGACAGTGATGTTTGAGGTGCACCGTGAAGCACAGGAAGAGGAGGATGAAGCCGCTCTCGCCCTCCCTCGCAAGTATTACAGCCAGGAAGGGAGGACTCGTGAGGATTGTTTAATGTTTGGGAAGCACTGCTCCCAAACATTAAACAATCACCTGCCCCCTCAGACATTTTTACATCCACTAAGAAGAAGAACCTTAATGGTCTCATGGACATGGACACTACTGCTCAGTACAACCTTTTCAACCCCCCCTCTGCATTCAAGCCCTGTATGGCGCCCCGGAAGAAAACTGGGGTTCACCTAAAGGACACCTTGGCATTTACTCACCAATAAATGGACGACAAGTCCACTTTCTGAGTTGCAATCAACCCGACCCCCAGCCCCCCCATTATTATCATAACTTCTTACTCTAGCTCTCCACACACACACACACACACACACACACACATCGCTGTTACAAACAGAGTTGGCAGCAGAACATTTATTATTAAACACTTATATAGACCGGCACAATTAATTAGTTTGCTCCTGAAGGTAACATTGTGTACCTAATTTAATTTATAACTAACAAGGCGAAAGGGGTTGAACACTTCTACGAATGATGGTGTTCCATTTTTCGTTTTGTTAGCAGACTTTGTGTGGGGTAAAATTCAGAACACTAATTAGCGATTAATTCAACTTATTATTGTGGCAAATTAAATCATCATAAGTGGAAACTGTTTAATTGTAATTCAGTGAATTAAGTAATCACACACTTCTGCCAGGCACTCTATGAACGAGGGGGAGGGTGGTCAGCACCCTAAACCCCTCAATGTCATCACCAATAAAAAAAAAACACTGGACTATTACTATTATAAAGAATTGTGTATTTTATTTTTTGGGGGGCATTTATTGATTGAACATCTTAGAAACTCTAAATTTACCACAAAATGACAAATTATTTGGTCATGCATGGTTTTAAACAGTAAAAAAAAACGTTAAAAAAAACAACTAATCATCCCCTATTAGACTTATCGGGTCGTATCAAGTTACATAATTCAGTTAAATAAGTCCTCACATGCTTACATATGCAAAATAAAATCATACTTATCTATAGGATTCTCTCAATAACTATGGCTAATGCCCCTTTGACCTGTGGTATCCATCAGGGCTCCATCTTTGGCCCCTTACTCTTTAGCATATACATGCTGCCACTGGGTCATATTAAAAACACGTTCAGTCAAGTGGCACATTTTCAACAAGAAATCAAAATGTTGCTCAACCAAACGAATGAGCAGGACATTAAAGGGTTTTAACACAACATGAAGGTTCTCTGTTCAAATCCACACGGAGACCCGGGGCCTCTCTGTGTGGAGTTCCCATGTTCTCCTTGTGTTTGCATGGGTTACTTCTAGGTGTGTCGACCTCCTCCCACAGTCCAAAAACATGCTACATAGGTAACTCTAAATTGCCCATAGGTGTGACTGTGAGCGTGAATGATGGTTTGTGTGAATATCTTCGCCATAGAATCCTAGAACAGCACCTGGGTTGTGTGCAGAGGTGTTTCCCTACTTCACATTCGACTCTGTCCACAACTCTGAGGGCTTTTTTTGCACCCAAAATGACGCAGAAATTGGAACACTGGAGTGTCGCTCCTGTTGAAACAGTCAGAACAGAGTCCAGGCTTTTTACTCATGGCCTCAGTTTTCTCCAGCACATTGAATATTGTCACTGTACAAAATCAAATTTGTACAAAATCAACGAAGGGTCCGTCTTTATCCATCAACGTTTGAAAGGTTGAGCATGAACAGGTCTCTGTAGTGCTCAAGGATCGCTGCCCATTTCTTTGCATAAGGTGGAAAAAATGTTCATCGGTCTTGTTTTAACAAAGATAACCTTTTTCAATGTGTCGTTCAGCCTTTCAGTCAGGTCGTCAGAGCTTCACCTGAAAGCGAGCGCCACAAACTGAGTGTTTGTGTATAGAGTGTTTGCTCACTGGTAGAAACACGCATATGGGGTAACAGCAAAGATGAAGATTAAACAGCATGAAAAGGCAGTGAGAGTCATTCTCTGCTGCCAGTAGAAAGAAAAGAGCAACTTGAATGCAGTCATTCAAGGTTACAGCTGTGGATTTTGTATGGTACTAGAAAAACGTACCTGTGCTCCTGCATAAAACCACAAGATTACGTCCCCCCCCCCCAGAATGATCCTCCTGAGGGGGCACATACCCCAGTTCAAAAATACGAGGATCTAGAGGTTCCAATGCTATTACCTATTTCCGATTTATCCATAAGAGGAGGATAAAGCACGGCGTCTGCCTGAATGACGTTTCTAATTCACCAACAAACGCGTAACATATTATAGAGGTAATAATATGGGAAACACATGAAAGAGAAAAGCCAGAGCAAATAAAAAGTCCGAAAGCGTACTGTAATAGAACATCTGGATGCTTTTCTGCGTTGCAGTGAGATAATGAATTTGCCTCAGTGTGCTCTAACTGTAACTGTAAACATGTGTGCAGCAGACCATTGAATCACCTGCGTCTCCTTCGGGTTTTTTTTGTTTTTTTCGTCGAGGTGCCGAGTTCCCTGCTTGGTTTGTGGTGTGCGTATATCTGACACCTCTGTAAATAGACAGAGCCGTGCCATTTGGATGGTTCCGCCGCGTTGCTGTGTCACTGAGACCTTTGAAACATTTACTTACAGCGCGGTACTCATGTACACCTTTGAGGAACTTTATTTGATTATCTCCACTTTGTGCTACTTTATATTTCTGCTCTACATCTCAGAGGGAAATATTTCTACTCCACTACATTTGTCTGACAGCTGTAGTAACTTATTAGATTACACATTTTTATAACACACTATTCACAACAGAGTCAGATGGAATACCTTGTTACTGTGGAAGAACACAAGAATGGGCCAAGAATGAATGATGACGCGACAATTGGGTCGGAGCATCTCAAAAATTGCAGGTTTTGTTCGGTGTTCCATGTCTACAGTGGTTAGCACCTAGGAGATGTGTCTAAGGATGGACGTCTGGTGAGCTGGTAACAGGGCAAGGCCTGTTACCTGTGGAGAGAGGGCTAGCCCATTATGTATGATCCCACAGAAGCTACTGTAGCACACATCGTTGAAAAATGAATGCTGGTTCTAATAGACTTCAGAACAGACCATTAAGAGTGAACTATATAGCAATGGAGGAGGTTGGCCGGATCTAACCGGACCTACGCTATCGTCCTCGACAGCGAGGGTATATCATACAACGTTTGGAGGTAACGCTCCTGCCAGATATTTACCTTTTCCCAAAATCAATGCAGTTCTTTCTCGCACTAAGGTCTATTAGGGTATGTGAAGTTTGAAAATGATTCATGAAAATTATTGAGGTGTGTATGAAAAACAGTGTTTTTCGTAAAAAAAGGCTCCCCCTATTGAGTAAAATCTGAACTTTCATATTCATGGGGATTCCATGCCTCGACAAAAAACGGCCCTTAAAAATAATTGGCAGGTTATTTTAATGTTATGGCCGATTGCTGACTTTCGCACGTAGGGCAGTATTTTCACGGTGTGGTTTCATTACTTCTACCGAAGTAAGGGATCCGAATAGTTTGTCCACCGCGGACTGAGACTTTGTTTAGCTGCCTTGTGTTTGTGCCGCCTTCATTGGAAAGTCAACCATTCCCTTTTGGCCATTGAGGCGTCTCCAACCAGTCCTCCACAGGTAACACCTGTTTGAGCCTTTTGAACTTCTCCTTCAGCCACTCCTACTCCTACTCCTCAAGACTCTGGCCTCAATGTTTGGTAGTAAATCCTGGTGTTTCTGTTTTACATTCTGCATCTCCCATCTCCCCAGCCTACCGTGTCTTACTTCCATGCGTGTCTGACCTTGAAATCTTGCAGGATACAAGGACCGTAATCATTTTGGCAGCTCTCCCCTGCTGTTCCGCTGTCTAACAGATAAATATCGTGCTGGCTTTTTCTGGTCTGGGCTCCCTGCCCGTTAATTTCTCTTGTACAGAAGAAAGCGGGGAGATGGTAGCGACTTTCTTTTTTGTCAGACGTGATCAATAAAACTGATTTAGAATCCCCAACCCCACCCCACCCCCTCTCTCCCTCCTCCATCTGCAGGTTCACCTGGCCCAAAGGTTCGCTGGTTCAAGAACGGCCTGGAGATATATCCCGGACAGTCCGAGTTTTCTGTGGCGAGGGACGGAGCTCTAGTAATTAGCACCGCGTCTGCCAGCCACAGCGGAGACTATAAGTGTGTGGCGACCAACGAGGCGGGTTCTGTGGAGAGAAAGACCCGGCTGAAAGTAAATGGTGAGAACTGAGTACCTGCCGTTCTGCCCTCTCCTCAGAAATTGAACTTTTAACACAAATCTGCCAACGTTTTCTGCAAAAAGTTCCCCCAGAGCTCCAAGATGACGGCCGGCCACTCAACCTCACTGTCACCTTGAAGCAGCCTCTCACGCTCGGCTGCGATGCCTTCGGGATCCCCTCTCCAATAATCACCTGGACTAAAGATGGTCATCCTGTGAGTATTTTCAACCAACATCCCAATTTGCATGCATCAATCTGGAAGCTACGTGTTACCAGGCATCGTTAATATCTAGCGGCACAATGCCACCAAGTGGTTATCGGTCTAATTACGACTAAGCATTGAAAGATGTACGGTGTTAATTCATGCACATCCAGGTGGACAGTTCTGGGATGTACCTGCAGAACGGGAACAGGATGCTGAGGATCTACAGAGTCCAGCCAGAACACGCAGGGAGATTTTCCTGCACGGCTCAAAATTCCGCTGGAGAGGCCCGGAGAGAGTATAACATTGTGGTGCAAGGTGAGCTCATAAACCAGCTGTCACACGGCTGGTACGAATAAGAGTAGAGACAGTTTTAAAGGGATAGTTCACCCTAAAAATAAATCCTCTACTCATCCGCATTTCCGTGGAAAGTCAGGGGAAGTTTTTTTTTGTTTCACTTTTTTGATGCTTCGCTGAAAAACTACTTTACAGCGTTCTCGTAAACAACTAAAGAAGTTGGGGGGCTTGTTTTAACTCAAATATAAAATCACCAGATAGCTCATACAGCTCTAATTTGAAGACTTATTTACGCTCCTTTTTAACCCTTTAATGTCCTCTCAAAGAAAGAAAACGAATATTATGGTATAATGCATATTTTATTATTAATTAATATTTAATATGTTAATTTAATATCTTATTTTAGCCATGTTTTAGGACAGTAAAGAGAAATCCCACTTAAAAAATATATTATTTGTGTATTTCATGGAATATACTTGGAATATAGTCCATTTTTAATTAGATTTGCTTTACCTTTCGGTAAAAGATGTTTTTCAGAAAACTATTCTACCTCCTCAATAGACTTTTTTTGTTGTATCAAATGACATAATTGTGTTTAGTTAGTCCTCACAGGGTATAAAAGGCCCAAAAAAGGATTTCTGGAATAGGACTTTTTCCACAGCCAGGGTTAATGCCTCCTCCTTGGTGGCCCCTTCTACCTGAGGTATTTTACCGAGGTACCTTTGACTTCCACAACAAATACAAACTAGTAGTTGTGTTTAATTGAGTCCTGGTTGATGATGAGGGGAAACAGTGGAAATAAATGTCAGCATTGTTCACATAACCTCTTATGATCCTGTGGCATTGCATCAGGAAAAGTAAATCAAAATGAACGATGACACCATTCATCATGTTCCGTGTGAACACAGGGATAAACCAGATGAAAATGACAAAAGGTCCTTTTACACTTGCACACAAAGATGTCTGTTACGAGGATAATCAGCCCAACCCCACAGGAGGCGATTCGTGATGGCTAGGATGACCGTGGATATCATCACAACTCTTGTCTTATTTCCCTTGGGGAAAATTCTCAGCTGATGTCATGATCCTAAAATGTTCTTAGATTTTCATCGCTGGGAGAAACTAGGAGGCTGTTTTGAATTCATCTCCTTGTGTGTTTGTATCCTGTTGCAGCTCCGCCTGTCATCTCAGGGACATCCCATCTGCAGGAGCTGACCGTGGCACTGGGCCAGGAGGTGGAGTTCCAGTGCAGGGTTAGTGGGCGACCAGCTCCCAGAGTGGAATGGAGCCGTGATGGAGAGTAAGCATCAGCTCATTGATGTGACATTTTGTGACACACAGGACGCTGTGACAATAGTTTTTATTGGACGTCCCATTGCTTCCTCTCTCCAGAGTTCTGTCCCGTAACGGAGACCCACATGTGAAGTTTCTGGACGACGGCCAGCTGCTGAGGGTGAAGTCGGTGCGAATGAGGGACCAGGGAGTTTACCAGTGTCTGGCCAGTAACAACGCTGGAACTCAGATGCGCCAGTTCAGACTCACAGTGCAAGGTCCGACCCTTCCTCCTGACTTTATCTCAGACACTTCATCACACATTCACAGCTACTCTGGCCACAACTCTGCTTCCACACTCAAAATACTGTCAAAAGAAGAGATCCAAAGAAAACAGACATTCAGTCATTTAAAAGTTCTCAGGGTATTCCATGTTGTTCTATTTAGAACAACGTGGACCGGTTGGGCTCCATCAGCGCCGGGTTGCGGTTTGTAAACTCACAGAACAGCAACTTCTGCCATGTTGAGTTCCAAACCATGTTTAAAAAAGTTTTGTGAAAATCACTTTTATGGAAATATTTAGGATTTTAGTCATGTTTACCTCTCTTGTAAAAAATCTGTAAAACAAACTTGAATGCTTTAATGCATTGATGCTATGGATCATGTGACTTTTAAATCTAAATCTGGAGTCTAAATCAAAATGTTGAATCAAAACCAAAACTTTAATCTAAGTATTAATTTTAAGCCTGATTTTTTTTTATTTCAGAAACTTTTTTTAATGTCAGTTGATAAATCAACAAACTAAATGTTACATCTACATTTAGAATCCAAATTTTAATGTTGCAAGTTAAACTTAAATGTTAAAATGAATGTTGAGTATTTAGTAAAATGTTAAATCTAAAAATGTAATGTTACAATTTTAACTTAAATGTTAAATATAAATGTTGAATATTTAGTATAAATGTTAAATATGAATGTGGAATATTCAATATAAATGTTAAATCTTAATTTCAATGTTATAAGTTTAACTCAAATCTTTATTTTAAATGTTAAATATTCACTATAAATGTTAAATCCAAATTTCCATGTTTCAAGTTTTATTTAAATGTTAAATATGAATGTTTAATATTAAGTACAAATGTTAAAATCTAAATTCTAATATAAAAAGTTTAACATAAATGTTAAATATAAATGTTAAATATAAATCCCAATGTTACATGTTTAACTCAAATATTAATATAAATGTTGAATATTCAGTATAAATGTTAAATCTAAACGTGAAATATCAAATATACATGTGTATCATGAAACTAAACACTAACAACATGTACATCCTCCTTTTAACAGAAGTCCTGAAAATAAATGCTATCACATGTCTGTTGATCCAACTTTAGCTTCAGTTCAAAAAATATCTTTAAGACTGAACCTTTTAAACTTGACGTTTAGTTGTTAGACTTTACATTTATATTTAAAATCAACATTTATTTTTCATTATTTAGATTAAGCATTGGCATTTTTTCCCCTTTAAATTTCACAAGCGTGCGGTCGTACACACACACTCTAAACGTGAAAGCAAAAATGTGGCCTATTGTTTTTTTTCATTTCAACACGCACTCATTCTACATTCCTTCTCCCGTAATTAGCACATGCTTAATTTCATTCTTTATTACAGGCTCTGGGGAACTCGGTCTACTTAAGAGCCTGTTCTGTAATTACCTGACTTATTGCACACTTGGTTCCTGTTTTAAAGGGTCTCCAGGGGTCAATCCCCTGAGGGCCTATTCAGTTTGTGCTATGGGCCAGAAACAAAACCTTCTAGGCTGTTAGACTTCAGCACATTGTCTGAATTTCTCTCCAGCTGCTCCGGTCATCAGGGGACCCAGTGAGAACTCGGCGGTATCAGTGGTGCTGGGGTTCCCCACAGTCCTCCCCTGTGATGTTGAAGGTTCCCCCACACCCAGTATCACCTGGTTAAAGGACAACCAGCCCATCGTGTCCAGTCTCCAGCTGACGTACACCCGTGGGGGACAGGCTCTGCGTCTGGGCTCGGCACAAGGAGACAGTGCCGGCCTCTACACCTGCAAGGCCACCAATCCAGCTGGCACTGCTGTCAAACATTATTTTCTGAGTGTTCTGGGTAAGACCCAAAAACACCACGCATAAATTAAATTGGCCGAGACGGAGCTTTTTCATCTGTTTATTTTCTCTCTGCAGTCCCACCTCAGATAGAAGGAGACTCCTCCACGTTTGATGAGCAGGAGGAGAAAGTTCGGATCAATGGGAGTTTGACGCTGTCATGCCTGACCAAAGGTTTCCCTGAGCCTGAGGTCCAGTGGTTCAAAGATGGACAGGTTGGTGTTTTTAATGGAACAAGCTCAGCCTCTACTGGCAACCAAAGCAAATTACACCACCCTCCACAGAACTGGAAGATTTTATTGTGAGTGAACCAGTTAGGTACGGGGATGACTTATAGAAGGAAAGGTCCGGTGATTAAATATCATGATGTGAAATATTGGAATAATAATACTTTTCTTGTAATGACTAACACTTGTAGTCTTTTTTTTTTTTTTAAAGTGAGACGAAACCATACGACTCCAGCTGTTCAGGATTGCACTGCTTCAAAAATAGTCAGCCACACAATCCTTCAGAACCAGAGCTATAGTCTCTCATATTTACTACAGTCACCCTCCTTGTCACAGCATGCTCCTACATTACCCATAGTGCAACTGTAAAGAAAAAAACTCTGAAAAGAAAACAATCTCTTTGCCCCGCTGTGATTCTGAGGTCTTTTCTGGTGTTGCGTCTGACAAGAAAAGATACCTGTGCCGTTCCGTCTGAGTGTGCAAAGATTATGACCAATGTCCATGACCTCATAAGAATAAAACGGTGTGTTGAGATCTGATTGACGGGATTCTGGGATGAGAATCGCACCATATATCTAAGAAAGACAACTGATACTCCTCGAGTTGATTCCTTTTCCTCAAATGATCAGAAGACAAGATTTTTCTTCATCTTCAACTCATCAGTATTGTATTTTCTTTGTCTTAAGTTGCTGACAGGAAACATCCATGCAGACGTTAAGGAGAGCGGCCACCACCTCCTCATTGAGAACGCCATGTTGTCCCATGAGGGACAGTACACTTGCGTGGTCACCAACTCCGCAGGAGAGGATAAAAGAGACTTTCGTGTCACCATCCAGGGTGCGTTCAGTTAAATCTGTGTATTTCTCCTACCTATCATTAATGGCCTTATTATATTAATTTCTTGTAAATGTAGTTTTGATAAATAACGCTTCTTAAATAAAGAAAAACCTTCTCGAATGAATCACATGTGATGCTGTTCTCTGGGCAGTTCCTCCGATCTTTCACCGGGTGACTAACAGAGAAGCAGCCTGGGGTCTGGGTCATGAGGGCGACGATAAAGACGGCATGGTCGAGAAGCTGGAGGTGGTCCTTGGCCATCCGGTCAGCCTGTCCTGTGAGAGTAATGCCATCCCCCCGCCCAAACTCAACTGGTACAAGGACGGACAGAAACTCACCTCAGGCAATGGATTGCTGCTGCTTCCAGGTCAGAGGGAACTCCATCACTTGTATGTTGGTGGAGCGTCACATGCATGGATTCATGGATTTGTACTTTCAGGTGGGCAGGTTCTCCAGTTTGTTCGGGTCCAGGAAGGAGATGTTGGAAGGTACACATGTCAGGCGGTTAATGAAGCTGGAGAGGACCACATGCACTTTGACCTCGAGGTCCTAGGTGAGAACATGCATGCTCCTAATTTAGTTGTGATTAAGATGTGCACCATAACATTTTCAACGGTTCCACTGATGTCAACTGTTTATCTCCTCAGTCCCTCCTGTGATCATGGGAGCATCAGAGGAGTTCATGGAGGAAATTGGAGCTGTGGCCAACAGCACTGTGGTCCTCCACTGTGATGCAACCGGATACCCGGATCCGGTCGTCTCCTGGCTGAGGGACGGGCAGCCGGTGCACACGGACTCACAGCACCACATCAGCGAGGATGGAACTCAGCTCCAGGTTTGTCACTCTTGTCTTTTAGAGTTGGTTCTAAGTGGGAGTGTTCACACCTGTGCAGAATTCAATAAATTCATTTAAGAAACTTTTACTCCACTTCATCCAACAAATGAGGTTTTCATGTGTAATGAGGCACAGTGTCAACTCTATAGTTATAGAGTTGTGCTAATAGCAGACAGAGATTATTATTTTATTCTTTTTCAGGATGTTATTTTCACTCAATTTGGCTGAGCAGATATTTTCATTCACGCTGCTATAAGAATGTGGTCTAATTTGGCCCAGACCACCCCTGAATCTGGTCTGAGGATATAAATATTGATTCAGGACTGTTGTTCAGGTAAAGCGTGTTTACAGACCCAGCGGTGACATGTTTCTTGATAACTAACATCGGAATCCTACCTTTCAGCTCCTCAGTGTCCAGGTTTCAGATATGGCCGGGTACGTGTGCGTCGCTGAGAACAAGGTTGGCACAGTTGAGAAGCTCTTCAGTCTCTCAGTACAAGGTAAGAGAAACCATGACCTGTTTATTCAGCGTCAGGGGTAAAGCATTCCTTTCAGGGGTAAAGCATTCCTTTCAGGGGTTTGGTAGCAGTAGTAATGGTAGTAGTAGTAGTAGTAGTAGTAGTAGTAGTAGTAGTAATGGTAGTAGTAGTAGTAGTAATGGTAGTAGTAATGGTAGTAGTAATGGTAGTAGTAATGGTAGTAGTAGTAGTAATGGTAGTAGTAGTAATGGTAGTAGTAATGGTAGTAGTAATGGTAGTAGTAGTAGTAATGGTAGTAGTAGTAGTAGTAATGGTAGTAGTAATGGTAGTAGTAGTAGTAGCGGTAGTAATGGTAGTAATAGTGGTACTAGTAGTAGTAGTGGTACTAGTAGTAGTAGTAGTAGTAGTAGTAGTTGTACTGATAGTAGTAGTTGTACTGATAGTAGTAGTAGTAGTAGTAGTAGTTGTACTGATAGTAGTAGTTGTACTGATAGTAGTAGTAGTAGTAGTAGTAGTTGTGGCAGTGGTTAAAGTAATGCTGGGTTCTGATAGATAGGTGTCAGAACACACACGGATGTTTTGGTGAAAAAAAAGTAACCCACTTGATGAAAGGCAGCTAGTTTTAATGTTGTGGCTAATCGGTCTATATACTGAAACAAAGTGCTGGAACAATAGAGATCAGCTGAGCTATACCAAATGAGAATATCATATTTTCTTGACACGTGATCCTCATTTGTAACAAAGAAATACCTCCCTGAGATGTACAACTGGAACCACTCTAGAACCCAACCCTGTTCTAAAGCGGATCAGAAAGAATGTAGACGGCGCTGATCGTTTTAAACACAGTACCTAAATCCAAAAGTCTGTATTAATCCTGATATCAATCAGAATGTTTTTAAACCCAGCTTTTCTTTCTGGCAGTGCCTCCTCGATTAAATGGCCACAAGGAAGAGGAGGTTAGCGTGATCGAGGGTCACATGATGTCTCTGCTGTGTGATGTCCAAGCGTACCCTCCTCCAGAGATCACCTGGACCAAAGACGGGCAGGTCCTCCACTTCAGCACCGGCATCCACATTCTGCCAGGTCAGACTTCGACAACCTGCTATTCCCAAAATAATCAACATAATTTCCCTTGTTTGAATGTATTTACCGCAAAGATATTACATCTCATAAAAAATAAACGGACGTTTTGAAGGTGGCCAGATGCTGCAGTTACCACAGGCCAGACTAGAAGATGCAGGGCAGTACGTTTGCACAGCCACCAACTCAGCCGGCCAGGACCAGAAGAGTATTCTCCTCAGTGTCTTTGGTGAGCGAACACATGGCAGCACAGCTCAGCTACATCCACAGATGATCAAATCTCCAAAGATTGTACAGGCAAAATTCTGTTTTGCCCGCCCGCTGCGACTGAGTGGATCAAACTGAGATCATGACCTCTCTCTGTGTGTGCAAACCATCAGTCGTGCCCACCCTGAAGCCCCGCCCGGACGCCGAGCCAGATCTGATCACCCCGCAAGTCGGCTCCGCTGTCGCTCTCAGATGCGAGGCCCACGGCTTTCCTGAGCCCGAAGTCACGTGGTACAAGAACGGGCTGCAATTGGCTGAAGGGGACGGACTCACGATGGATGGTCAGCAGCTGGAGATCATCGGAGTTCAGGTCAAGAACAAATGTCTGGAAGATGGGAGAAATATTGAAGCTGCAAACAAAACAAAAAAGAAGGGTTATGGTGACTCAGAGTGGGTTTGGATAGGACTCCAGTCGTTACGCACCAACATATTAAATATCTCAAGTGTAAATATTTAACTTGCACACATTCATTCCATCAAATCAATGGGCTAATAAAATATCACAAAACTGGAGAAATGCATTAGTGACAGGGTTTATTTGAACTCACGTCTTTTCTTTGCCTCAAGGTTCCCAAATGTGCTTGAAAATCCGGGCAAATAAATCAAAATAGACCTATAAGACTGACCTCATATTTACACTTTAATGTGAAAATGATTATAATTAATGCAATAAGTTGAACCATAGGTTTGACTTATCTTAGGAATGTAAAGTAAATGTTTGAATTTGATATTAATGACATTTTGTGAACTCTTAAAGCCTGTGCTCACCAGCCATCATCACGACTATCCTCCTATTTTGATCCTAGTTAGTAGATGATGGCACCTACACCTGCAAAGTGTCAAATGTGGCTGGACAGGTGGACCGGACCTTTAGAGTGAACATTCACGGTGAGAACACCTCATCAATCATCTCAATCTATGTTGAAAAGAAAGTACTCGGCCTTTTTTAAATTATCACCCATGTGTATTTTCCATAGTTCCGCCTGTCCTGGACGGATCTCTCCAGGAGTCCCTGAACTACACCCTCGGCTCCCATGTGGCCCTGCTGTGCGAGGCCTCGGGGGTCCCTGTGCCCAGCATCACCTGGCTCAAGGATGGAACTCCTATCGGTAAGAGAGAGAGAGGCGGTGATGGGAGAAGTGGAGCAGAAAGGATTCCGGGTTGAAGCTAAGTGGATGTGTTTGGTGTCCAGAGAGCAGTCTGCAGTGGCAGTGGTCCGTTCGGGGTAACAGGCTGGAGCTGGGGCCTCTCACGCTGTCGCATGCTGGGACGTACACCTGTGTGGCCAAGAACAGCGAGGGGCAAACGCAGAAGGACTACATTCTCATAGTGCAGGGTAGGGATGAACTAGAAGCGTCCTAGAAAATGATTCATATTCATGTCAACCATGACACCAATGATTTTCAGGGTATGTAGATCCATCGTGTCTGTCCTCCTCAGTGTCACCTACGATCCTGGACTCTGAACGCCCGTCTGATGTGAGTGCACTCATGGGCGAGGAGCTGACGCTGGAGTGCAGAGCAAACGGAATGCCCACGCCACGCCTGAGCTGGCTGAAAGACGGAGTGACGCTGGAGGGATCCGATTCACGTCACATCCGGTAAGTCATCCCATGTTTTCCAGCATTTATGCCTACGTATTTTTCTATACAGCAAAATCCTGCCAGTCGATCTTAAGTGAGTAAATATGTATTAATAGGTGATCCATGCTATAACAAAACAAAGTTTACTCTGTCAATTATCTATATTTGACTTTAGCAAATTATTAATGAACACTGAAATAGATTTATTTTTATTCTAATTTAAAATATTTATTAATTAATGAAGTCTCATTTACAATAACATCAAAGGTAAATACATTAACTGGAAAAATCCTCTATTCCTGTTCATGTTCCACATGTTATTTATAAGTACGTTTGTGAAATAAAAAATAAATTTATTAATAAAAGACATAATAATAATATATAAAATATGAATAACCTGACTAAATGACTTATGTATATATATATATATATATATATAAAAATATGTATATTTTTTAAATAACCTATAATGTTGAAATGACCAAACCAACAAACCGGTGGATGCAGGCGGAGACACAAATTTCCACGGGTCCATCATGATTCCTGGCCTGGTTTGTGAGGCTAGGCGCTGACTTTAAATAAACAAAACTGACAAACACCCCGTGAATTCCTCAAACATTAAATTGTAAAAACATTTAGCTCTGCTTGTTTGGAATTCATCAAATCTTTTGAAGCGTGTTATTCTTCTTAAACAATTTTTAGTATTTGTTTTGTGAGAATTGATCAACACAACGTCTAAATTGTTCCCTAAATGTTTGGAATTAATCATCATCGTCACAGATAATGTGCATGCGATTGCATCATGGGGAAGAGCGGGAAGAGCAGCTGCGGCACAGCTGTTCACGTGTGGTCATTGCATCCGCATCAGCCAGAGAAGGCTAACGTCTGTGTCTGTCTGTGTGTGAGAAAGCCGTGGGACGATGACGATGATGGGGAGGTTACGCTGAAGTTCAAAGGTGGCCTGGGGAATTTAGAGATGCTTCTTGGATAAAGTAATATATGGAGTTAATATGATAACATGTATTTGTAACCCGGCAGTGTGACCCCTGAAGGTAGCACGCTAACATTACTGAGGCTGACTCCTGACGATTCTGGGACCTACACCTGTTTGGCCGCCAGCCCGGTCGGTCAGGAGAGCAAAATCTACACCCTCTTTGTTCTAGGTCAGTTTGAACCTTTAATTCACGATTCTGCCCCAGTCTTTGCATTTTTCTCACTGGTTTTGATTTGGCGCAGTCCCGCCGTCCATCTCCGGCGAGACCACTGTCCCCAAGGAGGTGCAAGCCACGCAGGATGGCGTTGTGACTCTAGAGTGTCAGGCGGCAGGAAACCCTCCTCCTCAGATCAGCTGGCTGAAGAACGGCCATCCTCTTCTCCTGTCTCCTCGTGCACGCCTGCTCTCTGCTGACGCTGTCCTGAGGTCCGTTTACAGAGACTATAACAAACAATCATTCATGTTTCAGGTCAAGTAACGTTGTGTCTTCCTCTGTCTTCATGCAAAAGGATTTCTCCCGTGCAGCTGTCTGACTCGGGTGTTTACACGTGCCTGGCTCGTAGTCGAGCTGGTCTCGCCGAGCTGAGCTATGACGTCCAGGTCCAAGGTATGACATGACACCACTTCCTGATTAAGGATTGTTCTGAAAAGTGAGGTCTGAAGGGTTCATACTATGTATACGGTCTGCAGTGCCCCCAGGTGTGGATCATGTGGAACCAGTGGAGCCAGTCACAGTAATCCTGGGGTCCTTGGTGACGTTGACCTGTGAGGCGCGGGGCGTCCCCCCTCCGACACTTACCTGGTTAAAGGACGGCCAGCCGCTGTCCCTTCACCGAAACCTGCTACTGGACGGACAGGAGACTCGGCTGCAGCTGCCCGATGTGGCGACATCAGACGCCGGCCTCTACAGCTGTGTGGCCAGTAACCAGGCTGGAAGCAGCACAAAGAGCTTCAACCTCACTGTTCTTGGTAATCCCAGAACACATCTGTACAATTATGTTAAAGTCACGGTGAACAGCTGAGCCAAACCCGTCTGCTCTCTCATCCAGAGCCCCCAAAGATCTCCGGCTCCAGCTCTCCAGAGGAGCTGACCATTGCACTGAACAGCCCGCTGGAGCTGGAGTGCTCTGCCGTGGGGGTGCCTCCCCCCACCCTCAGCTGGCTTAAAGATGGTCGCCCATTGGAAGGCACTGAAATTGTTCAAGAAGATGGACATTTTGTCAGGATCAGTAAAGTTCAGGTATGTCTCACACAAAGGAGCAGCAATAGTCAGGGTGTAGCTGTTGGCATACAATGATAGTGGATTGTATAACATGTCTAATAAATGTTCTTAATTTTCTTAATGTTTTCTATGTCGATGCCTTTCCAGATAATATTTTCAGAACCAAATCAGTATTATTTACACCATCAGTGATGTTTTAGAGTACATGTAGTAGTACTAGCAGTAAAATCAGTGTGAAAGAGGCCATAACAAAATTACCAAAAATAAAAAAAATATCTTAATTAATCACGCCCTACTAAGAAACGTTAGTAATTAGTAGTTCTGATACTTAATATTGAATTATTATTTATTAATAGGCCTTATTCTGATTAGTTACATAAGACAAGTCTCAGCTTGTCCTGTGCAACTGAACAAAAAGCTGAATTTTGGACGGACCAATCAGAACTGAGCTGGAACCTGATTGGAGGACTAATCAGCCAATCAGCACCAGCTGTGTTTCACTGTATCTGGGGCGTAAAAATGCTGACTCACTGAGGTTAAGCCTCCAGATGCACAATTAAGACAACCGGGTTCAAAAACTGTAGGTTGTGAAGTTAAAATGGGCCTGCCGTCAGTATTCTAAGAAATTGCTGAACATTTAGATCTATAGTGAGTATGGATATAATTAATTTGTTAAAATTACAGCAAGAAAGAAAACTGCGGCTGTCCGCTTTGTTCCATGACGGTCGTCCAAAGTTGAAGTGGTAGCTAACGAGGCAGCTGGCTGCTTGCGTTGCAGAGCCATAAATTTAAGTGTGTTATCTTCTAGTTCAACAAATTTTATTTATATGATATTTAAGATTAATGGACGTAAAGTCAAAATTTATGGAGTAAGAACAATTCAGGGAGACGCTCCCCTCCTCTCTACATTCTACATTCCTGCATTACACAACCGTTATGAAATCTGAGACTGAAAACTGCCCACAAATGGAACAAAGAAATAATAATCTGGGTGCATATGTACAAATGTAAAAAAAACTTAGTTGAATCAAATACAAACGTGCCATGTTAGAACTGGTCAAATTAACTCACATGTTGTCTTTAAAGGTGGAAGATGCAGGTCTCTACACCTGCCTGGCCAGCAGCCTGGCTGGAGAAGACGGCAGAAACCACTGGGTTCGAGTCCAAGGTGACGCAGGCGCTTCTTGTTTGATTTGGAAGAAACAAATCCCATCCCCGCTTTCGCTTAACCTCCTCTCTTACTTCCACCTGGAACCCGATGAATAAACCTCTGTGAACACTCAAGAGTGCAGATTCTGCGCTAAAGTAGAAACAGACTTTCCGCTTACAGTCATGCCAACATTTATATGCACGCACAATGATGTACATTAGGGTAATTTCATGCATGTGTTTTGTTCGGTGATGTATTGTGCAGCATCCTGACCCCACTCCTACGTTTGTTCTCCTTAAGCTGTCTGCTGAATGTAACATCTATTAATATCACAGAGCTCAGAAACTGTTGAGACTTGTTTTACTGCCGGGATTAATGCTCTTTCTAAATTCATGATGTTATCCTCCAGTGCATTAGCATGACAAATTAGTAATGACGAAAGCCGGCCTGATTTGGATTTAGCTGTTCCACATTGTTATCTTGCGTTTTTTTTTAAACGCAGTTACTTTTTCACCTAATAATCAATGGTTGTGTTTCAGTCCCGCCAACGCTCCTTGGCTCTGAGGATGTGAGGACGGTGATGGTGCCAGTTAATGGACATCTGACCTTGGAGTGTCTGGCTGACAGCGACCCTGCTCCCGATATAGAGTGGTACAAGGATGAGACCAAACTGCAGGTACAGAGTTTGCAGGGGGAGAAATGAAAAGAGGTATTGAACAACACGCAAACTCCTCTCACTTTTTGTTTTTCACCCTTTCCTCCTGTCACATCAGCTGGGTGGTCGTATCCAGCGGCTGGCGGAGGGTCAGTACTTGGAGATACAGGAGGTCAGGCCTGAGGACAGCGGCCAGTACAGCTGTGTGGTCACCAACATGGCCGGAAGCACCAGTCTGTTTTTCACAGTAGAGATTCTCTGTAAGTTTTAAATGCTTCTTCACATATAATGTTCCCTCACCAGAAACAAAGTGAGGAGGGGGAAATAGGATCAGGTTTCATCTGTCATATTTAGTTTCTGGAGCGTAACACTTTTCAATGTTGTTTCTGCAAACTTTCTGCACACAGCATCAAAATAGCTAAGTGTTGCCTTTTGCTCTTTTGGATCTTATCATTTGTACTTTATTAATTTTAATGGTTAAAGATGAAACTTTATCTCATTCAATAGATGAGGTTTATCTCCAAAACAACTTGACAACAGTTGTATCAACATCTGACATGTAGTTTTATACTTTTTTGGCTATATGCTGCATTGAAAAATCACCCTATCTTTCTCAGACTGAAATAGGCAATATTCTCTTCACATATTATACTTTTCCTCTAGTGCATAGGGATAGGGACTTGTCAAATGATGTTATTTTTTTTTCATTTTTCACTTTGAATTTTTTTCCCTAAAGCGTATTTATTAAATATTCTATGATCAATGAGAATAGATACTATTTATTTGCCTTGGACCTCATTGATCATGACTCGTCAGCTTCTCCGTCTTTCTACGCCTCATTCTCCTCACCTCCCTCCCGCTCTCATTCAGGTCCTTGTTGTTCAGCCCTCCCCCCTGCTTCACCCTGTTGAAATATAAATATTTCTTATAACTCACAGTTAATCCACTGAAGCTGTTACTGATAAAGCAAACCATCAAAAGCACCATTTTTTATTGCTATACGCTGTACTGACCTAAATGTGTGAAAGGGCGGAAATTGTCTGTCCATGGAGGATTCAAAAAAATAACATAAGGCAGGGGTACTTATTATTTTAACTTTATGTGTAAAAGATGACCCCCCTTCAGTGTTATATATAATGATGCTCTTCTGTGGAAACGCAAAATGGAATCGGTATGAAATTAAAAAAAATACATAAATACTGGTTGTGTGTAATAAATCTGTAAAGTTTGGCGAATCTTATACGTGTAGTTTACCAGAAATACTCAAGACCGAATGAAGGCTCATCTTAAAATCATGTTTCCATCAAAACAATAACAAGAACATCTGTAAAACTTCACAGCTGCTCCTCATAGTTGTTGTGCTCATAAAGCTGCTGAAGCTGTCCTCCGGACGAAAATGTATTGCGGATGGAAAGACCTACCAGCGACTACATCCCATTCCAGAGTGTAATTTTTAAGAGTGGTGGGATAAAAACTGTCAAATATTTTTTCACTAAACTTTCTCTACAGGTCTTTAATGATCTGTAGAGGTGCTATTTGATATTTGGATATTTTCGTTCCGTCTTTCTTCATTGAGGTGCACCTATGGGAGGGGATCCTGAGTGTTTCACGTTTGTGTCACTTTCTTTCTGCAGTACCGCCAATCATAAAGGAGAACAGTTCGCCGGTGACCGTTCACGTCGGAGAGGATGCAGTTTTACCTTGTGAATTTGAAGGCGACTCTTCAACTACAGTCGTATGGAGGAAAGACGGCTTCCCCTTAACTAAAGATGACAACAAGTAAGCAGAAAATATCTGTACCATTCCCCCAAAAACATGAACACAGCTTTTGTTTGTGGTTGGATTTTTAATTGTGTTTTTTTTTCAGGTACACCATGTTACCAGAAGGCTCCATGCGTGTACATGAGGGTCAGCTGAGTGATGCTGGACGCTACTACTGCACGGTGTCTAACCAGGCTGGCTCGGATCACCGGGGAGTGGATCTAAGAGTGTTTGGTAAATCACTTTAAATTTGAAAATGTTATGAATTATTACAGTTTTTCTGAGATTTGGCTTTTCACCCTGAACCATTCAGTAAAATTGGACTTTATCTACTCACCCCCACATCAATATTTAGTAGACAATGGGCATTTTTAATCCGTTCTTATTTTGACGGGACTTTCAGGCTTTACATTTTGATATGGACCTACATGTTCAGGTGTGACACCACCTTCAAACCAAGGTCCGGATCAAAGAGCTGGACTGTGGTCGACTTAAAGATGTGGTCCCAGCCTGGATCAAACTGAAATGTGTCCCGCTTAACTCACTCTGAGAAAACTGTCTTTGGTGGTTCATACTTTTGGAGCGATTACAGGAAGTTCTTTTTCTTCTTTCAGCGCTTCCTTTTAGAGGACGCCACAGCAGATCAGCTCTTTCTGCATATTGATTTGGCTATGGTTCTACGTTGGATGTCATTCCTGACACAACCCTCCCCATTTATCTGGGCTTGGGATGGATAGAATTAACATTTAATCAGTGAAATTCTAATTTATTTTCTGAGGAAAAGAGAGAGAGGATAGGTGAAAGGAGGAGGGTGACATCAGACACACACCAATCAATCATCAACAACAGGACTTATCTGTGTCATGAATATTTCTTTATCGCGCTTGAACATATGGAATGGGAAACCAAAACTGCCAGGATCAAAGGCATAAAATGAAAGATAAACCCCTGGTTCGGACATCCCGGTGTGAAAGTGTTAAGAAACTTCAAATGGCTTTCCATCTGTGTGGGTGTGAATAGATAAAAGCTCAATTTTCATTTATGGATGAGCTGTTCCGTTAGGTGCTGTGGTTATAGCAATACTTTCATGCTTCTTCTGACGTCTTGTTGCTTAGACATGTGGCTAACATGTGTGATTGTATTCTACCTCCGGTCAGTTGGTCCGTCAATCAGTCCTGGTCCCTTCAACGTGACAGTAACCACTGGGGTTAGAGCTGTGCTGAGCTGTGAGACCACCGGGATACCCTCACCTCAAGTGTCCTGGAAGAGGAATGGTTCTCCGCTTGATATCAGCCAGCAGACGGCTGCATACAGGTGAAGAAAATCCAATAGCCTGATTCCCAGCAATGTGTTCACACAGAGTCCAAATCATATATCCATTAAAGCTGATTGGCTGTCCCGTGCAGGTTACTCTCCTCTGGGTCGCTGGTTCTTTTATCACCATCGAATGAGGACGAAGGTTACTTTGAGTGCACTGCTGTCAACGATGCTGGCGAGGAGCGCAGGGTCATCGAGGTCATCCTGCTAGGTATTGATTCTGGGATGTGCACAATCAGTAGAGCCATTTGAGGTGATTGATGCAGTCTCTTTGTGCTCCTTTAGTTCCACCGTCCATTGAAGACGACGTCACCACAGTGACAGCTGTGAAAATGTCTCCTGTGGTGTTGCCTTGTCACGTGCAAGGACGCCCTCGACCCACTGTCATCTGGTCCAAGGGTGGAGCCAAACTGGGCTCCAGAGGAGGAAGTTATCGCATCCTCCCCACTGGTAAGACCTCTCTGAGGAAGCCTTTATGCTTTTACTCTTTAAATTATTCCCTGTGCCTGATTTCCAGAGAAAAAATGATTGCTTGACAAAATAATATTAACTTCAATCATAAAAATTATAGATCTACATGTTCAAAAGCTGAGAGTGTAACCAAGACAGTTTTTTTTAATCTGTTCTGTCTCAATCCAATGATACTTTAGTGGCAAACTACTTCAATGACTAATCATTGTCAGGCCCTAGGCACAGTCACACACAGCTGATGTTGATTGGATGATTAAACCTGCAATCAGGTTACTTTTCCATTTTAATTGGTCCATTCATGGTTCGCAGTTTTTGACAGTTGGGGCCTGACTTTTAACTGTGATTAAACCCTCACCAGAAGCTGGAACTGCTGCTAGTACTTCCAACATTAGTGTACTGGAACAATGAGACCACAGGGAAAATAATACATTTGTTCTCATTAGATATGACTTAAACTAAGTATCTGTACGTTTGTCCTTTCAGGAGTGTTGGAGATAACGGCCGCTATGCCAAGCCATGCTGGCAGGTACACTTGTTCAGCCCGCAACACAGCCGGAGTGGCCCACAAACACATCTCTCTCACTGTGCAAGGTAGGCCGACTGGACCCGGCTGGAACGCATACGGTAGAACGTGGAAACGCATCTAAAACAGGATTTGTTCTCCCATGTGCTTAAGAGCCCCCAGAGATCAGGCCGATGGCAGAGGAGATACAAGTGGTGCTGCATCATGGGGCGGTAATGCCCTGTGAGGCTCACGGCCTCCCCAGACCATCCATCACCTGGCAGAGAGAGGGAGTTCCCATAGCAACAGGTAACAACACAAGCTAACCTTTGAACATTCCACATCTATTTGGAAGCAGTGTTTTTTTGGTGGGGGGGCAAACAGACTTTTGGAATCTGAGAGGAACATAAAACCTTCAACGTAGTTTTACATACATTTTTGTAACTACAAACTTTTATGGTGTAATTCAAACTTTTTATTTTTTTCTGTATGAATTACACAATGAAAACAACATTTTAAAGATTGAGAGTATTGTGTTTTAATTTTGCAAATGAAAGAAAATCATACTCATGTCTATATACAACCGGGTATTTCCATGCTGACAAGAACAGTCAGAGTGTAGAATGCAACTAGTAGACGGTGATATCTTTTGGCCAGATGTGATCTGATTTTCATGCTCATAAATGTATTTATTTTTATCTAACCTGCAGTCGTGGACAGAAGTTTACATACTTGTATATAATGGCGATGTTGAGTTCCAGTCATTTACACTAATCGTTTCTTCTGTGATGGAAGGAGTGGAACATTACTTTGTCATAAAAAAAACAGTCATTCAATTTAGTTCAACAATGAATTCATTGTTTGTCTTCTGAATATATGACCAAACCTGCTGGGTCAAAAATACACATGCAGCAATGTTCCATGGCTGTTCTGACCTCATTTAGAGGGTTTTGATGGCCAACGATGAGCATCTGGCTGAATTTTATAAGCATTTCTCTTGATAGAATCCTTGCAGTTCTGCTCAATTTGTTAACCTCCTGGCACAGATTTGTTCCCTCAGGACAGTCCACAGGTTCTCCATGGGGTTCAAGTCAAGACTTTTGGAAGGTCATTCCAACACCTTAATTCTAGTCTGTTTTAGCCATTCCACTTTTTCATGTGTTTTGGATCATTGTCCTTTTGGAAAACTCAACTGCATCCAAGACCCAATCTTCTGGCTGATGACTTTAGGATTTCATGATAATCCTCCATCTTTATTATTCTGTTACTTACTTTAAAGCATTGGTTCCTTTGGCAGCAGAAGAGCTCTCCTGCATAATAATACCACCACCATGCTTGACAGCAGGTATGGTGTTCGTGGGGTTAACGGCCTCACCTTCTCGCCTTCTAACATACTGCTGGTCACTGTGGGTCAGAACTCTCTGACAGAAGGTTTTTTCTTTGTCATGTAATCAGCAGCGAACTTCATAGGAGCTTTTAGGTATCATTTCTGGAGGAAGAGCTTCTTTCCTGCATGATAGCATCTCAGCCAATGGCGATGCAAAACACATTGACAGGAAAAACTTGTGTTCCAGAACCTTCTAATTCATTGCAGATGTGAATTGCTTTGGTTTTCAGTTGATATCTGACCATCCTGACCAATTTTTTCTCAACACCAGGTGATACTTGGCGTTTTCCTCCTGAATGTGGCAGTGACATAACTGTGACAAACACTTTCTGCTTATAAGATTTTGCATTGTTGATCTAGGGTCCATTGGAATAGCTCCTAGTGACTTTCTTGACTTTCTGATCTTAATAATGGGCTTTTCAGACCAATGCTGAGCTTCTTACATTTTCTCATTGTAGTGTTTGTGGTTTTGTCTAATGTGTGAGTCAAACGAGTTTTATCTTAGGAGACAAAGAAATAGTCACAAACTGCTATCAATTCTAATCAAACAGAAGAATTTAAGAGACCATGCAACAAAGCAAATTTGATTAAAACAATAACCAAAATTGTTGATTTAAGTGGTTGTCTGTATTGTTGTATGTAAGTATTTGACTCAGCAGATTTGGATGAATTTTGAGAAGACCCACGTTAAATTAATTATTGCTGTTAACATTAATACAGTTAAACATAATGACTGTTTTCAGTGACAAAGACGTATGCGTCACTCATTCCATCAACAAAAGAGGGAGCGTTGTGGAGATCTTTTAAGTTTATGTAAACATCTGACAATGACTTTATGTTTCACCAGAAACAATGTCATTTATGATTATATTATTTGGTTCCAGGTCACAGGCTTGCTCTACTCTCAAACGGAGCGCTGAAGTTTTCCCGCGCCACGCTCGGTGATGCGGGGACCTACCAATGTCTGGCCAAGAATGACGCAGGTGTAGCTGTGGGCAGGACCACATTAGTCCTTCAAGGTATCTTTTGGGAAAGAATGGAAGGGAAATTCTGAGTGGCATATTAAACAGATTTTGTATATTCATGCATACATTTGCTGCTCATCTCATTTGCCCCCAGTTCCACCGGTGCTGACGTTGCCTCGCATTGAGTACAGTGTGGTGCTTGGCAAGCCGGTCAGCCTGGAGTGTGTAGCCGATGGGCAACCCCAGCCTGAGGTCAGGTGGCACAAAGAGAGGAGGCCCTTAGTTGACAGCGCTCATATACGCATTTTTGCCAATGGTACCTTGGTGATTACTTCCACCCAGCGCAGTGATGCTGGCCTGTACACATGCACTGCCAAAAACCTCGCCGGCAGAGCCAGCCATGATATGAGGCTCCTGATTCAGGGTGGGCTCAGAGTTTTGTCTTTCATCAACACTGAATGTAGCAGGGTTACCCTGTTTTAATTCAATGATAATGTTTTCGGTTTACAGTCCCGCCCATGATCACTCCTGCTCAGACGGAGCTCTCAGTCGTTCAAGGATTTCAGGCACTACTGCCCTGTGCTGCTCAGGGCACACCAGAGCCCAGAGTCTCCTGGGAGAAAGACGGCACCCCTGTGCCCAGCCTTCCAGGCAAATTCACAATCCTGCGATCAGGAGAGCTAATCATTGAGAGGGCTGAGGTTAGTCTCCACTTCATTCTGAACTCATTCTCTGGTTTTGGCCGCACCAAATATCTCTGATTGTTTCTCCACACAGCTGGGGGACGCTGGAGTGTTTACATGCGTGGCAACCAACGTAGCAGGCTCAGTGAGACAAGATGTCCGCCTGTCCATCAACATGAGGCCTGTCTTCAAGGAGCTGCCAGGTGATGCCACCGGGAACAAAGGGCAGAGTCTGGCTTTGTCCTGCCACGCTCAGGGAACGCCGTCTCCGGTCATCTCCTGGACTTTCAACAACAGTCCCTACGCAGGTATCATCTTTCTTTACGCGTCAAGACCAAAGATTCTGTTGGCTTTTACTGTCAGAGTAACATTTGTATGGTTCTACAAACCACACCAGAAGAACTAAATATGATTGCAGCTCTTAAGGCACATTCATGCTAAGTCTGAAAGATGCATAAAGGTATACGGACGGAGCCTTGTGTTGTTTGCATGTATTTGTGCACATTGTCTTAGAACATAATGTGCACAGACGGAATGGGGCAGTACCACAGGAGAATATTAGGGGCAGGGTAGCTATGATATTTACATAGTTATATATATATATATATATATATATATATATATATGTCCACAAGATGAAGAAGAAAAATGTATCATGGAAACTTAATATAAAAGTCTGTGTCTGCCTGTTGCAATGTATTTAATGACCTCTCAGACCATCGCTGAGCAGAGCACTACCTCTGACTTTGCTACTTTTTATTAATTATGTTCATTATCACAACATCCTGGGTATTTTTTTGGGTTTTTTTTCCATTATATTGACAAAATGTTAAAAGAGGGACTATTTCACAATGTTGTAGAAAGAGTTGTAGATAATCGATCCTAATCATCACTGATTCCTGCATTCATCTCAACACTTCCTAGACCCAAATGCTAACAAAATCCCATTAAACTGTTTTGACACACTTTTGAGATTCCTTGCAGATAATAAAACCAATTTAGGATGATCACGTTACCACCTCCAGCTTCAGTAGGAGGTAAAAAAACAAAACAACAACATGTTAATAAAACTATTGTTGACATAAGTTGTTCAGAAATTACGTCACTATATCAACCGCTGGCCAGCTTATATCGCTTCAGAGTTCTCCTTGGTGGTGCAAATGCAAACTAAAAAAAAGGCCTTTGGGGGTCTGTAGCGGCTGAGGAGCCTCAGGCTAAGTCTTCAGAACTGTTCAATAAATCAATAAAAACAACTAATCTTGCTTTTTTCTAAACAAATTCATGATTTTGACTTTATATAGTTTATACATCCTATCCAAGGGTGTATGGGGAAATGCTGTGTTATAAATACCAGAAAATTCTGAGGTTTGTTAGTTGAGACTGCTCTAAAGTTTATGACTATTGTTAGATAAACCATAATTCAAGTTCTAGAAAGACCCGACTTTGTCATATCTTTACTCTAAGTCCGAGTTAAACCAACCTAAATGTTACACGATTGTTCCAGGTGCCACTGTGGACGAGGCTGGTAGGAGCTCCGTGATCATCCACAATGTGAGTGTGAGCGATGCTGGGACCTACGTATGCATAGCAGAGAACAGCGTGGGCTCCATTCGAGCGCTCTCGTTTGTTCGCATCAGAGGTGAGCTTGCTGTCGAGGCTTATTCAGGGTCGTTCATTCAACCTTCTGCACATGTAGATATGAAATTGTGTTTGTCTCCAGAGCCTCCGGTTTTGAAGGGCGAAGCCCACATGTCTCAGACGGTCATCCAGGGTGGCTCTGCTATGCTCGACTGTCCAATCCATGGAGACCCCCGCCCTCTGCTCCGCTGGCTCCGGGATGGAAGAGCATTGATCCGCTCCCACCGGATGCAGGCGCTTCACAACGGGTCCTTGGTCATCTACAGCATCACTGTAAATACACACTTCTCTTTGTTTCTTTCAACATTTTAGAGCAGTGGCCTCGCTGCTTGATTCAAGGTTGAACAATTAAAGGGATAGTTCACCAAGAAATAACAGTGGTCATTATCTACTCATCAACATAACAGTTGAAGCTAGTTCATGAAACATTTTCAAGAGCTTTATGACAAAACAGCAACGCTGCATTCTCCTAAACAACTTGGGCAGTTGGGGACTGGTTATAAAAATAAATCAAACAGGAAAATAGAACATAAAATTAGACATAAAAAGTACAAATCTTCAAAAAGGCCTTCTAGAAAACCAAAAGAAAAAAAGGTCACGTGTGCCCATTCATCCAGATCTGCTCTGGAATATCAAGGTTTCTTCCATGGTACATGCAGCACACTAACAACCAGCTTCATGGTACTCTGACAGTCAAAAACAGTCTTTCAACAAAATGTTCAGCTCAAGATGCTCAACAGGAGTCATTTTAAGATGACAAATGACAAAATGACAAAAAAGGCCTTTTTATTTGACATATCCTCCATTCCTTAGAATATATGGATTTGGATATACTGTATGCTATGGAAAAGATGACCAACCTTCACAGTCACCTTAAATCATTCATTAAAAAATGAAATTAGTATCAAATTCCAAATATCAGACTACACAACTATTGACTAAGTTTGTAGAGGCTACAATGAAGGTTTCAACTTTAAAAATGTCATAAGGATTATGCCTTGTCCTAATTTTTCTTCAGTTTGCTGTTGCCGTGCTATTTTACCTTGAACCTCCAAGGTAAAATAGCATTTTTTACCTTTTATAGCTCCATGATTTTTTTGTAGTCGTACAAGGCCTCTCTAAGAGAACAGTGGGTCGGCATTCATCCTATCTGGCCTTCATCTGCAGTCCCCCTTGGGTAGAGGAACACTGTGTGACTGTCTTGCAGCATCCTTCTTCCACCTAAATCAGATTCAGTACAGTCAGAAAGGATAACTGCATTAGGAAGGGAGGGAGGAGGTGAACAGAGGGCTGGATGTTACCAGGTTTTGCTCCTCTCTCCTTAGCCTGTAACCTTATTAGGTCTCTAACTGCTGCTATAAATGCACAGCCTGCAGTAAAACACTTTCTCACAGATGGATGAGCGTCGTTCCCACTGACCGCTCTAATGTGAGGTGTCCCATCTCTGGCCCAATATCTATTATAACAAAGAATGCAATGAAACAAAGTCTCAGCTAACCCTGTAGATAGGATTTTTTATTTTTTTTTGCTCTAATGTCATATTTATTTAACCGTTAAACTTAATGTGATTTAAGGCACAGTTTTGTCCTGGAGGTTTGGTGGAAAATTGTTCCTCAGAGTGGCGATTAAGCCAAAGTGTCCTCCTTGACCTGTTTGATCTACAGGCAGCGGATGAAGGGGAGTACCAGTGTGTGGCTGAGAGTGAGGCGGGGACAGCGGAGAGGACCATCACCCTCAAAATTCAGGGTGAGTCCTGTGTTAAACTTAGACACATTAAAACTTGGCTCCCCCCTTTCTAAACTAGAGTGGCAAAATCCTACAGGTCTCTGCAGCTTTCTTAGTCAATGCCCCACCACTCCTTCACAAAGTTCTGTGGAAATGTGTTAAGTAGATTTTTTATGATTTCTGAAAATGTTGGAAATCACACTTTGGTAGCAAAATGTTATCATATCTTTCTTGTGTCATGTTCCGTGCTTCAAGTTTAGTGGAAATCTGCTATGAAGTTCTTTTTATCATCTTCATAACAAAAGAACCAACAAAGAAAGAGAAGAGCACTTTGAGAGTTTATAACTCTGCCTAGCGAACACAAGAGAGCATAGACTGCAAAAACTGTAAGTTATGTTATCTACATATACTCTGATCAGCCGTTATATTATAACCACTGATAGGTGGCAAGGAAGCAAATAACATGCATTTCTATTAAAAGTGGTGCCTGCCAGTTAGTCGGATTCTTCTTCTTCTTTCGGCTCTTCCCTACGGAGGTAGCCACAGCGGATCGTCTCGTTCCATATATTGATTTGGAATAGAATTTTCGTTGGATGCCCTTCCTGACACAACCCTCCCCAGGTGTCTGGGCTTGTGAAACCCTATTTGGCTTGGTTATGTTAGGTAGCAAGTGAACATTTTTATCCTGAACTCGATGTGTTAGAAGCAGGAAAATGGGCAAACATAAGGATTTTAATGACTTTCCATGGTCCAAATTGTGATGGCTAGATGAATAGGTCAGAGTGTCTCCAGAACTTGTGAGGTGCTCCACGTCTGCAGCACAACCCTTTTAGGAATGGACAAGAAAAAACTCAAATATGGAGACAAGACATTAAGACAAAATTATAACAATTAGGTATTGACACATGAGTCATGATATATTACACTATAAACACAGATGAAGCCTTCGCCCAGAGAGGATTAGATGGACATAATCTAAGTGTTTGGATCCTTAACTACCAAACACACACTAGAAATGGATTGTTCAGCAGCAGTGGCCAAATCTCTCATTCCTCCAGCTACTGTCCTGACTCTGCTGCTGATCCGCTTAATACATTCCTTCCTCCGAGCTGGCTTGGATGTCATTGTCATCACTGCAGGTTTGATGTCTTTGTCCTCAGAATGTTCCTGGTTAGATGCAGGCACTGAAAGCTCTCTACACATCCTTGCCCAGAGAACTCCTGCATCTCACCAGAGAAAATCTTCTTAATCTATGTATGATGCTCATGAATTCCTACTTGGAATTGGGTTGCTCAACCCTTTAACCTGCTCCCATAAATCCTTGCTTTCTTGCAATGGCTGCAATGGCAGTTGAGTCTTATCCTGCAGGTGAGCATCTCTCCAGGCTCACAGATCCTCCGTCGTTTGCATCCAGTCTTTGTCCCACTTTTCTCCGAGTGTTCAGGTTCGGAAGATTCAGAAATGCCATGACACAACAATTAAAACATTTTTTTTTTTTAAATGTAACTCCTTGAAACTCACAGAAACCTTCAGTACGGTAACAATCCAGACAATAATAGTCATGAAATGCTGGAGCGAAATATAAGCGGTATTTCTGAGGGGATGATTTTAACTTTGCTGTTGTACGATAAGAAGTAGACTTGTGTGTGATTGTTCATCCTGGTGTTGGTGTGTGTTCCACAGAGTTCCATTCTGGTTATTGTTCTGAATAATCTAGACTCACAAGTACAGCCTTTCTGTCTCTCCAACAGTCAATGGAGGCTACTCTGACTGGGAGGAATGGACTCCATGCAGTAGCACCTGTGGACAGGGCTTCCAAGAACGTATCAGATTGTGCAACAATCCCAAGCCAGCTAACGGTGGTCGTTCATGCAGCGGTCCAAGTGTAGATTCTAGGAAATGTTACACTGGCCTTTGCCCGGGTAAGAATTAAAATTGGTTTCCTTTCATTATCAGAAATGTATTTCACAGAAATAATAGTCAAGGTCAAACTGAATAAACAGATTATGACTCAATACGCGTCTGTCTGTTTGTTGTTGACAGGAGAGACTCCCCGTAGGACCAGAGGCAGTTTGATCGGCATTGTGAATGAGAGGGAGTTTGGAGTCTCCTACCTGGAGGCCAACATTACAGACAGCGAGGAAGAGGGAAGCAGCACTCTGCAGGCACGGCTGGACAACGTCCCACCCAGTGTGGGTGAGTGACTCCTCGTTAGAGATGAAGGGTTGACACGAGTGCACAAGTTTATTTACTCACTTTTTGGAAAAATCAAGCTTGGTCCATGCAGTCTATACCGATGAGCCTTAACATTAACACCACAAGCCTAATACTCTTTATGTCCTCTTTATGATACTCTGTGTATCAGAAAGAAGAACACCCAACATGATCTGCCGTTTTGGAGACGACCACTCAACACATGCTAACAGGGGCCATGGTAGCAATATAACCTCTTGTGGCACATTTTAAGTGTTCTTGGAGGCCCTCCAGTGGCTGCTAAGGACTCTGTGAACATGAAAACCTATTTGGAATCTCTTTGCACTCATCATTAATTTCGTAGTTTTTCAACAAATAATAAAGCTAAAACATTTATTTATGTTGCTCTTTTTAAACAAATTTAAAAAGTTTGTTTAGGCTATGTGAAAAATAGTAAAACAAGAAACATATAAGTAATTATAAAATAATAGAAAATATTACAAAACAAGGAATGAATAGTACTATTTAAGAAATGTCGTAAACAATGGATTTCAGACCAAAACCCCAGTCAAAGCACACTTATAGATAAAATATAAGGAGTTAGCCAGTGTGATTTCCCCAGAGAAGGTGTTCCAGAGGGAAGGCCCAGTGACTCTGGTCCTTAGCCTGGATTGAGCGACGGTTAAGAGAGCGTCTGCTGAAGACCTCAGGTTACGATCGGGACAGTAAGGTGGGGGAAGATTGGAAATGTATTTGGGAGAGAGTCCAGAGTAGGCCTTTTAAATTCATTAATAAAATCTTACAATTGATTCTAAAAGTAACTGGAAGACAGTAAAGAAACAACTAATGTCAGATATGTCATATGTGACATCTGAAAATCAGCAAAGTTTAAGTTACAGTTTTATTTAGTTCTGTTCTGTGTCTTTAGTATTTATTATCTCACAGTAGTGAATTTTCCTCCTCATCACCAAATCTGGAATATTACCTTTGATTCAGATTGCTTGGCTCTATACAAATCTGTTCATATGTTTTTACCTTTGTGTCGGATGTAACTAGCCTTTTTGGTGGAGTAATTTATTGTATTAGCAAGTACTGTTCTTTATTATCTGGATATGGAATGACTGACAGCTGTATGTGATTATATCATACTTCACAGCTGTGATAGCGATGCCTTCAAGAAAATAATGATGTTTTCCCTTTCAGAAGCCAAAACAGAAACTCATTTTTGGTCAACTACTTTTGCCTTGTTGTAGGTCCCCTGCTGAGGGTGCTGGTGTCTGTTTTTGCTCCCATCTACTGGACCACAGTGCTGCAGAGAGGAGAAGCACGAAACGGCTACGCTTTCACTCAAGGACAGTTCCGACAGGAGTCTCAGCTGGAGTTTGACACCGGTAAGTTCTTCCCCAGATCTTTTTATTCCCAACATGCATCAATAACATTTGTGAAAATTTCAGACATTGTGTGAACCAGATGCTTAACTCATCTGTTGCGTCATGCAGGCGTTCTAAGTTCTTTTGCATGAATTATCTGTATGCAGAAAAAAAGACAATTGAATGGAAAGAAATAACTTTTGACCTGATGCTGTTGTAGTTTGTTGAACAGCCAGCAGAGGGAGCCAACGACAGGAGTTTGAGTGTACTCCATGTGCTTTCTGATTCCTTTAAACAGGGGAGATCCTCAGATTGACCCACGTTGCTAGAGGTCTGGATTCTGAAGGAATTCTGCTACTTGACATTGTCATCAACGGATATGTTCCACCTTCCTTGACATCGTCTCATCTGAGCCTAAAGGTGCTTTCAAACCTCAACACGTCCCTCTAATAGCATAATTCAACACGCCTGAGTTCCTCTTTGACCTGATTCCCTTTGCATCCTGCAGGAGTTTGATGAGTCATACATGCAGACGGGCCAAGGTAAGCTGTACTCGTGGTCATCGCAGACCCACCAGAGAGGAGGGAACCCCATGGTGCTGCGCTGCAATCACACAATTATTTACGAGGGCCAGAAGGAGCGCGAGGGCCCACTGCTCCAGCTGCTCAAGGTCTCCGGGATGAACAGTGTGTACAACATGTTTACCCTGACGCTGGACTTCCACATCACTGCCAGCCTCCTCGTACCAGGTCTGGGAAAATATAGTTGAATGCAATATTGGATTCAGATTGTGTTGCATCAGCTGTGAAGTGACTTCTCTGTTTGCAGATGGCTATGGAGACGCATGCCCTAAAGGTTTCAACCTGGATTCAGCCTCCTACTGCTCTGGTATGCTCCTCTTCTTCCTTATGCCTAATTTACCTTTGAACCTTCGAAGTTTTTCATTAGGTTGAAATTTGTCCTCACCAGATGAAGACGAGTGTGCGCTCCTGTCTCCCTGCTCTCACTCGTGTAACAACATCATGGGCGGTTTTTCCTGTGCCTGTCCTTCTGGCTTCACAATCTCCACAGAGACCAACATGTGCCAAGGTGAGACCAGGACCACAGACTTTATGTGTTTACCAGATCTTCTATGAGAATGTTCTCCTTATGTAATGGAAAAGTCTTCTCTTTTAATCCTCATTCCCCTCAGCCTGATACTTGTGTTCCAGTTAAAGAAACAGTTCCCCCAAAAATTAAATAACCCTCTCATTTTATGATCTACGTTTTAAGGAAAGTTTCTCCACAACATTTTCTGCAGCGCTGCAGCAAAAAAACATTGATGTAGCATTCGTCCAAATCACATGGCATGTTGTTAACACTATTAATTAAGACAAAAAACTTCTCAGCTAAAATAAGTTATTATGAATACCTCAGAACTTCTTGCTCCCCTAGAACATCCAAGGGCATGCCCCAGGGATCAGTCCTGGGACCACCTCCTATTTATCATACATGATCTGCCATTACATTAATATCATATAAATAACATTAAAACCAGCAGCTTAAAATTAGCTAAGTTCCCTTTTTACTGCCCTTTTCAGCAATTTGTGATACAGTAGCTCTTCATATCAAAGCATTCGCTCCCCTGCGTATCTTAGAGTCCTGGGTTTATATCAAATTTTCACCAGCTCATCAGTTTTCCATCCTTTGACCCCTTTGGTAGGTACCAACCACTGTAGACACTGTATTTCCAGATATTAATAAAGAAATATGAACACGGATGAGTAGATTGTTATTAAATTTTCACTTCTGGTTGAACTGTTCTTTTAATCCCATGCAGATATTAATGAGTGCTCCCAGGATTCACACATGTGCCACTACAACCAGCAGTGTATCAATACGGTGGGCACGTATCGCTGCCAGGCCAAGTGTGGACCAGGTTTCAAGCCCAGCATCACTGGAACCAGCTGTGAAGGTGAGTCACTGCTAAACCCATTACACAATACTTCATATGGAGGTTTAAAGAACACATCCTGGTGCTGCTCCTAAAATAATCAATCAAGAATTGTCTCATTTCCTACAAGACGGTATTGGATGTCCACAGTAGAATGATAAGCCAGATGTTTTTTTCAGATGTGGATGAGTGCCAGGAGTCCGCTCTCTCCCCATGTCAGCACCAGTGTTTCAACACCCTGGGCTCATTCCGCTGTATCTGCCACCCTGGATACCAGCTGTCAGGACATCGCTGCATCGGTCAGTCACCTTACCTGTTGGGACTCGAGCATATGAGGTTATGTCAAAAACACATCTGAGTACTTCAGAGCTAAAGATACTAAAAAGCTCTGTTTCTGTGGGCCTTTGTTTGCAGACATCAACGAGTGCATGAGGAACGTTTGCCCGGCAAACAAGGAGTGTCGTAACACTGATGGAGGATACCAGTGTTTCGACAGCTGCCCAGTTGGCATGACTAAATCTGAGAGTGGAGCCTGTGTGGGTCAGTACCTGTCAAAATACTGGGATTTTCTTTTACTTAGAATATTTCTATGAAGATCACATTTATAGTTCCCTCTGGAAGAATTAACACATTATATAATGCATTCATAAGGCTTTCTGATGCACTTTAGCAACAGTAGATGTATAGACGGGAATTTGATCTAATTTACTACTTTTTACATTTTACTGAATTACTTAGATTACCTGAGGGGACATATAATACATTCTAAATACATCTACTCACCTGCAGTTAGAAACGAAAAATCTAAACATATGAGGCATGATTGACACGTTATAAGCTGTTTTCCTGATTAATACATCAATATAGCAGATATTGTTGTCTCTAAATGCTTTGAGCATTGAAGATAAACATCATATGTACTACTAGAGACCCTTTTGCTGCAATGATCTGCTGCAAATGTGATGAATAGTAACTCACCAGGTTCTGGCAGCATTCCTGAAGAATCGTAACCCATTCCTCATGGACAAAATCCTCAAATTTTGTAATATATGTGGGTTGACGTGCAGCAATCACCTTCTTCAATTCCCACAAATCTATTGGATTCAAGTCTGGTGAACCTCGAGCCTCCGCTGTAGAATGTTCCAGGACTTCTTTGGAAACTTATACCTCTTGGACTTCGGATCGCTGGGACCTTTGGGACCTTTGGGACCTTTTGAGTGAAACGAAGCTTCAGCTTCCCCACAAATGGCAAGACATTTTCTTCTAGGACTACCTGATGCTTGATGGAATCCATCTTACCCTCTGCACACTGCTGGTTTTCCAACTTCCAAGGAGGGAAACCGCCCCAGGGCATTATCGAGCCACCGCCCTGGTTTTCTTTCATCGCCCCACAGGACGACAACCCAAAACTTCTATATATTATCTAGATGGCTCTGAACAAACTTTATCTGACATTTTCTTGTTCATTTGACTCAGTGTTGGAGTATTTATTGGAGTTTGGGCATTTAATAGTATAATCAAAGTTACACACTTCACCTGTCAGTGGTTGTAATGTTATGGCTGTGTTTGTGTAATATACCAAGAATCCCTTCATAATGCCATTTAAATGTGGCCCTCAAACTATTTATGCCTCTTATACCGGGCTCAGATCCGGTTCCAACATGACAAGACACAAGACATCACCTGGGATTCATCATCCACCACTTGTTCATCCACCCTCTGACTCTGAACATGTGGCCCGTCTTCTCTACATTCTTAGTATCGGTGGAGGCCAACAGGACAGCTGCTGATAATATTTATGTTACATAACACCAGGTTCTGATTTTACAAGATCCTTTTAAGTTTCTGGTTAGGCCAGCACTTTTTGAACAGTCTATTAATTAAAAAACCTTTGACCGCAGTGATGAAGATCCTCTTTATAACAGGATGCAGTGAAGTTTTTGGTAAGAAACTCTTAAATCTGAACAGCACCAGTGGTAGAGATTAAGGAAAGCTTCGGCTCAGTCATGAAGAAGTGATTCTTTTACACATAAAGTTGACTGGAGGATTTATAGGAGATGCAGAAGAAATTCTGTCTCTGATTAATTTATTGTTCTTTCTGCAAATTTTCAGATATTGACGAGTGCCAGGATGGCAGTCACATGTGTCGCTACACTCAGATCTGTCAGAACACCGTCGGAGGCTACGGCTGTGTGTGTCCCAGAGGTTACAGATCTCAGGGTGTAGGCCTCCCGTGTCTGGGTACGACATCTGTTGTGTGGATGCTACAACCCACCAATGATCATATGAGGATTTACTTGACCCTTGTTCTCCCTTCCAGACGTCGACGAATGTATGCAGACACCAAACCCTTGTGCCTTCCAGTGCCGTAACGTTCCAGGAAGCTTCAGGTGCCTGTGCCCTCCTGGTACCGTGCTGCTGGGAGACGGCCGCTCCTGCGCCGGGCTGGAAAGAGGCCAGACCTTTGCCAACACAACGAGGGTCAGAGCAAGACTCCGCCCACAGCTAGTCTCGTCTCTGGGACGGCCAATCCTATCCCGTTCTCATGGGGTGTCTCGCATCACCAGACAGAGCTGTCCTGTCGGGTACACCAACAGAGACGGAAAGTGTGTCGGTGAGTCCATAAGAACTGGTGCACAAATAATCGAAAGTACAAGCATCATACTGCTACGACTCTTGAATCCTTTTAATTTAATTCTTTGCACAGATATAGACGAGTGTCTGCTCAGGAAGCCGTGTCAGCACGAGTGCCGTAACACCGTTGGAAGTTTCCAGTGCCTGTGTCCCACAGGTTACCAGCTCTTATCCAACGGCAGGAGTTGCAAAGGCGAGTTTAACTAGACTATAATTTTTTACATGGGACAAAATAATGGCATAATAATTCTGCTCCAATATGTGATTATCTGACACTTTATCGAAGAAAGAGTGGTGTCATGTGCAAAAACTCATTGTTAAAGTATTCCTATTTGTGTCGGTTTTCTGAGAGCATGTGCACAGAATAGAGAAACACCAGTGGAAATAGTTTGGACAGAGTAGCTATAATTGGATGAAAACACGACAAATGTCTCCTGACATGGAAGAAACAAAAAGTAAAGTTTAAAAAAAAACCTCCTTCCACATGTTGTGATGTATTAAATGGCCTCACTGCGGATTGAATCTAGCCACAATAACACAACCTCCTCTTCTGTTGCTTAACAGCAGCTTCAGTACCTTGATAGTTAATAAGGCATACTTAATAAATACAAATAAACAGTGAGTCCATGTGGAAATGCAAAAAATCCAAAATGTGAAAAAAAAAGGATTAATTCAAAATGCTAAGGCAGAGAGGTAAGAAATGAAACTCAAATTCCAAAAGTAACTTAAAAATCAACCTAGGAACACGAGTGAGGACAAAGCTTGAGGACATGGAAAAATCCAGACATAATCATAAACAAACTGACAAAGACGGAGAAAGGCATGGGCTGAAATATGAAGAGTAATGAAGACAATTGAGAGCAGCTGAGGACATTCAGCAGACGGCGAGTACGCCCATGCGCACACGCACACACACACACACACACATACACAGACATACATAGACATTAGCTGAAAGGACAGAGACGTAAGGAACAAACTTAGAATTTAAAATAGATAACAATAACAGCAAACCTAGAACCATGACCTTTCAAAATAAGGTAAAACATAAACTAATACAACAACCGTGACACATCTGGTACAATATTTTACCTAAGCGTCAAACAGCACTCTCAAAACTTTGGAAAATAGTTCAACAATAGTGAACTGGCAGTCTGTGTGGCTCATTAGCTGGCTAGCCGCCCTCTTGAGAGTCCTAACGACCCACATTAGTGATGAGTGGTCAACTATTTCCATGCGACTTAACAACTCTTCATGTACTGACCAACAAATAGGTTGTTAAATTGAAAAGAGACATCAAAAAAAATGTTCAGTTGATTCTGATTCAGCCTTATAATTCAGAAAATGACCATGACCTGAATGAATGAGAACAATGTACCGTTAAGCTTGTATCCGGTGTCTTTTTTCCTCTAGACATTGATGAATGTGTGGAACATGGGATCAAATGTGGACGCAATCAGATGTGTTTTAATACCAGAGGGGGGTACCAGTGCCTGGACACACCCTGCCCCGCATCTTATCAGAGTGGAAGAAGCCCCGGGTAAATTTCACTCATGAAAAACATTATACACACGTGTGTGGCTGTTGGGATGCATCAGTGACACCTTCCTCTGTCCTGTTCCTCTACAGGACCTGCTACAGGCCCTGCTTCCGGGACTGTGCCACAGGAGGATCTCCTCTGCTGCTGCAGTACAAGCTGATCACACTCCCCTCCGGCATCCCGGGCAATCACAACGTAGTACGTCTGTCTGCGTTCTCAGAGTCGGGTGTCCTGCAGGATCGCACGTCTTTTACCATACTTGAGCAGGAGTCAGAGACGGGTGTGAGGGGCCAGGTGTTTAGCATCAGGGACGAAGCAGGAAGGGGAATCCTCTTCACCCTGCGCGCTCTGGACAGACCAGGACTAGTGCGCCTCAAGGTACAAGCCACCACCATCTCGCTACAGGGCCGCATTACTTACCGGAGCATCTTCATCATCTACATCTCCATCTCAACGTACCCTTACTGAGCCCCTTTACCGATCACTCTGGATTACCCTCAAACCCCCGTGCCTCAGACACTTTAGGCCATGGACACTAATATCCAAGATTTGGTGGACATGGCTGTTATGTGGATCTTATGAAGAAGCCCAGCTGTGACTGAAATGTCCTGCAAGAGAAGGTTCTGTTGACTTACAGTGCAGAACCCAGTCTAGAAGAAGAACTGATTTATATGCTGGAAGAACATTTTGTTCATTTATTAACCACATGGCCGACGAGTCTATGATCTCAATATCAATATCTGAAAATGCAGAATGTAAAGAGTGTATCCAAGCACTGAACCATTTAGAGTCCGTTAGGAAAAAACAGAAAGTTTGTTTTCATATCTAAACTTTTATATGTCGAATGTCTCTTTCAATAGTTTTGAAATTCTATGTTTTCCCCAGTTATTTTAATTTATTTAAGTCCTACAAACACATCATGGGTTCAGACGACCTCCTGTCCCAGACGGTCTGAATTAATTAACGTTTTAAAAACACGGAAACAGTGGCTTTCTAGCAATGTATTTTTTCATCTATGTGTTTTTGTACTCTTTTATAACATTTTTATCAGCTGAGAAAATGTAAAGGTGCTATTCTGAAAATATTCACCCACCACAGTGTTGGACTGCACTTACATTTCCTGGAATGTCACAAATCTCCTCTGTTCAAGTTGCTAATTGTAATATTTTACTATTCTCATTTGTTGATTTATCAAATGCCACCGAACAAATCTGACTAAGGAAGTCAGCTTAAAGTCATAAAATTCTCACAATTGCAGTAAATTGTCTCATGCTGGTTGATCAAATATTTCCCCATTGAATGAGGATTGAATATTTGTAGAATAAAAAAAGTTATAACATTTTTATAGTCTCTTATTACCATCAGACAGTCTTGTGTTCATTAAGCAAATTGTTAACAAAGCTAATCGTCTTGCACAAAGCCGTCAGGAAATAATTGGCGTTATTCGCTTCTTCACAACTTTCAGTTTCGGTGAGAACTTTGCATGATGCTATTTTGTAAAACCTGGTGTTCTGATCAGCAGGCACCAGATTGACCAACAATAATCACACAGATATAATATTGAGTTTGGATTAGTGAAGTAATCACATTACTTTCATTCTAATGTAGACAATAGACTTTAAGGGAAGATCACACCCAAAAATTTAAATTCAGAAATGATCTGCTCCACCCGTGCTGATGGAAAGTCAGGTGATGTTTATCTGGAGCTCCATCTCAAAGTAGAGTTACAGCGTCTTCCTGAACGCTGCAACTCTGTGACGTAGATGGAGGTGAAAGCAAAAATAAAATAGCTCCAAACTAAGTCTGACGTATATTGAAAAAAACACACATTCTTCTGTTCATAATGAAAACTTCAGAAATTTCATCAGGCACACTTAAACATATACAGACACATAGTTGATGATAATTATCATTTTCTTATTTCGTATCGTAGTCTTTAATCTTCCAAAAAAAAATGTCCCTCCATCTACTTCTACCACTGTGTTCAATCTTCTTCCACCCAATTTTACACTAGGCGGGTTTACATGAACAGCCTAATTCGGAATAGATTCAGAAAAGAAGCCTGCTGGGAAAGAAAACGCTGCGTGTAAACATCCCCTTCAGAAAGAGAAAAACAACACATTTGCAAACAGACTAAACTAATGAGTCTTGAGACTTTTTATCTTCTATCCAGCAGCAAGCTTACTTCATTTTCTCTCTTCCGATTGAAATCAGAAGAGAGAAAATGAAAGAGGTGAAACTCATTGTAACAGATGAAAGGTGACAATCAGTCTGTCAGAAAGTCTTTGGCGCTCAGATTCTTTAAGGAGATTGTTCTGTGAGCAGAAGCAGGTATACCTCCTTGGAAGTATGGATACTGGTGGTGGTGGTGGCTGATGACTCTGCTGAGTGTGAGTTAAAAGGTGTGAATGACAACAGAGTGGTGTTGGCTCAAGTGTGCAAGGGGATAGTCCTCCTGACTGATTGGGATGTTGATGCCTAAACGATATATTCTTCATAAAGCTCAAGTAGTGTGGGCCAGTACCGCCATTTATTTTAATGAATGAATTTTTTTTTCCAGCTCTGCAGCTATTAAGCTAACAGTGTTAGCCCACATCATTGCAATGAGATCTTGCAATCCCTGCAAACCTTGACATTAAGCTGCACAGATCACTACACTTCTTTAAAACAAGACTTTGGCGCGGAAAAACAAAACTGCTGCTAACAATTATTGACTGTAGCATAAATAAGTGACGTGTTAAATCTAAGAACAGATCTGGCTTTGTGATCACTTTGTCTCCCCTGCTCTACTTTTACCCCCGCTTAGGTTGTTGTTATCCCCCTTTACTGCCAAATATGAAACCCATCCACGCTGCATACAGCGAATGCCGAAAGGTGGTTGTTGGTTGTCTGCATGGGAAGGTAGTTTAATTTGCTTTCCCCTAATTTGTTGCATTGCACAACACAGAGTAATTAAATATCCATTTTTATTGCAAAATAGAAGGTTCTTGGATTAATTATCCCTGCGTTTAGTTATTTCCATATAAAATAGGGTCTTAACAGATGAGTGTCAGGCTGGACAACAGCCCACCTTACCTCATGCCTCAAACCCTAAAGACTATATTAATTTTGAATGAGCTGCATTGACCACATCTGTGTACTCAAATTAAAAAAGAAAAAGTGTTTGGCCGTTACAAATAAAGTCCTGGTTTCTGGTAAGAATGAGTCAGATGTCCTGACAGCAACAAACTATGACCTTGTTCCTGGTTTAAGTGGGCACAGGACCGCTCCGCTCTCCTGCGAGGTGAAAATGTGTTAATCGCACAACAGGCTCACTGTATTAACTTTTGGCAGCGGGAGAAAGTATATGAATGAATGGAAACGGCTGGAAACACTTGTTTCAAAGGAAGGAACTAGAGAATTGGTGTGTGATAGATGATTTACAGTTCCGTGCTGCCGAGCTTCTTCTTCTCTCTCTCTCTCTCTTTCACTTGTGCTACGATACAGTTTATTGTCCCCGGTGGGTAAATCTGGCTCGGACTCCAATCCTCTACTTGTAGCCGTCTCCGTCATGAATAAATAATGTACAAACACCACATACTGCAGCAGATCAAAAATTCCAAGTTACACAAATTACACATGTTGAAAAGAGGCTGTTAAATAGTAGCGGCCCCCCTCCTGGTTTCTGCTTTCTTTGGTTGTATCTCGTTCTATACTGTGTCGGATCTTCTCACAGAATTTAGCACAAAACAAAGGAAACCTGAGTTAACATAACATACAATTTGTAACCTAGCTTAGGCGAGGGGTATATCTGCGAAAAGCCCCCAATCCTCTTCATTGAACACGCAACCCCTCTGATTGAAGTCCTCAAATTAAATCTGACTCATTAATAATAGTCCATATTGACTCAACCGAACTATTACTATGAAGTCAGCAGTCTGCTGTAAGCTAAGATTCCATAGTGCCTCAGTAATGAAGATAAATACATACTTTATGATTTTTCTTCAAGGTCAGTGATGGAAAAGGAGAACCATTCAAGTTTTATTATCAAACACCATCAAACCATGTGTTCTGAGATGGGATTATTGCACAAAGGCACATTACAGCATCAATGCTGAAATGATATACTGTGCAGACCCATTTCAGGCAGACAGCACAGCGCTGGAAGCGAAAGCCTCGCTTTCTGACCGGCGCTTCAGGCGAGCGATGAGTCAGGATGGCATCATCACCACACGGAGCAACGATCTGGTCCAACTTCTCAGCACATTAGCCAGGCTTTCTTGTCTGGACTCTTGTTAGCTTATCCTCTCATCCATCACAACCAATCAGGCTTAAAGACGTGCGGAGCTGACGATGAGCTGTTGTGTGAGGACTCTTAACTCGGCTGCTGTTTTGGAAAGATGACACGACAGATCTTATCCTGGGATTAGATCGCAATATAAGCAGCTTTGTTTTCCTTCCGATCTGCTGCTGGACTAAATCGGACCATCGGTTGCGATATTATGGCCCAATCACTGGGATTTTGGAGATGAAGGTCTTCCTAGTGGTGGAAATGTGCAACTGATCTTTCCCCAAATCAATCCAGTTCTTCCTCAAATTTTTTGGGATATACATTTTGAACAGTTTTTGAGTTATGCACCAGAAACCCTCTTCTCTGAACAATTACAAAATGAGTGGGAAGTAGTAGAGAGGTCTGCTGGAAACCAACCAGAGTCCAATGTCTAATCATAGAAATGGAAAAATGCTATAGATGAAACTTATAAACAGCAAATAGCAACACTTCAGTACTTAGTTGTTATGAGTAGAAAGTGTTGTGTTTGAATCTTCGAGTTATGCTCTACATACAAAACGTATCTTCCACCCAAAGAAAAGCTGTGGAGAGAGTATGGATCCCAGAAAAAGACCGGTATGGGTAACAGGGACTCTCCTAGTTCAGCGTCACAGGAGGAAACCAAGTAAGTGACAGAAGTGAAGTGTGCGAGGAAGAGGAGGAAAGATGAGAGACTCAACAGGAAAGAAGGGCAAGAGCCAGGACAGGAGTCACTGCCTCAGAGTAGTTTCAACAAACGACCTGGACCGTGAAGACTCAGGATGTCTGGCAGCAGGTCCAAATGTGGACAAGGTACATTTAGATTTCGTCTGGAGAGGCAGAAGAGAATTCTGGGCTGGATGAACACCACACACCTGGAGAGATCCCAGTGCCTTCATCTGACCGAGAACCCACCGAGTACAAAGACATCAAAGCCCGCTCTGAGTAAGGTATACAGATATAAAAGTGAATCATAACACACGTCTTGTTTTTGGTGGAAATGGATCAGGAAGGAGGTTTACTGGAAACCCTGAGTTTATTAACCTTGACATGAGTGAAACTCCGGGTTTTCCGCTCCAGAAAGCGAGGCAAGTTAAACGCTGAGTCGGTTCTCACAGTAACATAACCTGCTGGCTGGCGGGTTCGCTCCACTGGTATTGACCTTTGATCGTCTTTGTGCACAAGCTTAACTAAAGAGTTAACAATCACATGAAACACAAATCATGAAACGTTCAGAGAAAGCAGGAACGTCTTTGAATTAAAGCTAACAACGCCGGGAAAAACATCACCGGCTTATATCAACTAGGCCGACGCTGTCTTCACGGACAGCAAGGGCGTATCCCCGAAAAGCCCCTAATCCCCTGTGTTGTACAAGTAATTGCCCTCATTAAGTTTTGTAGGAAAAACTGTGTTTTTCGTAAAAAAGCTCCTCCTAGCGAGTTCAATGAGAACCATTAGAGTAAAATATGGTGTATACCAGATAGATTTCTTTGGGTCGATCCATATTCACAAAATTTGGACTAAATTGGACCGGTTGAAAAAATAATTTTGAGAACTTTGAGAGGTAAATGTCCCCCGAGTGGCAGAAATATGCAACTGACCTTTCCCCCAGATTTATCCACTTCTTCCTCCCACTGAGGTCTATGGGGTTTGAAATTTGGAAATGAACCATGAAATGGTTTTTGAGGTATTTCATTAACATAAACGATCAGCAGTGGTGGACACGGCGGCCGATGAGGCGGCTGCCAACATGACGTTCCGTAATATCCCCGACTGTTTAGGTATATAAGGAGGATGATTTATATATATCTGATTTTTGGGTTAGGGGTTAGGGTTAGGTATGTTTTACATTTTTCATAGATTTGATTTAAGCTATTTGCCGATTAGCTGTGCTTCTGTACAAACATCCATTAAAGGTAATTCTTTCCGTCTTCGAAAACATGTGAATGTAATTAAAGTAATCGGTGCTGTGCTTTAAATTTCCTGCAGTAACCGAAGCAGCAGCATAAGTACTTTAATAGATACAGAACAGGACAAACAATGGTTGCAAATAGTCAAAACTGCTATTAAGGAAAATAAAGGAAGAAGCTTTACCTTCCGAGAAAAGCAGCAGGGCTGCTGGCCGAGGTGGAGGCTGGTCCTTCATTAACGTTTTCATAAGGCGCTCACTGATTCCTTGTAACTCATGGAATATTCTCTCAGACAGATGGGAGTCCTTTTCCACTTCACTATAAAACAAAGAGTTTTAGTAGGAATGGATGCTCGAGGCTGAGAGATGGCAATCCGCAACATCTCCCCTACTGGTTTTACGCAGTCGGGATGTCGGGAGATATGGAGACGCCGCTCGCTAATGAGCTCCACGCTGCTGCCTGTTAGCGGCTACAACATCAGGTCTGAGCGTAGCACCCGTATCAGAATACGTATATAAAGAAGAAAATACTTCCAGTCCTGTTTTACATTCAGTCCAGCCTCAGATCTGACTTTTTCCATATATTTCTTATTTCCATTTAGACAACACACTAGAACCACAGACAGGTGAAGTCAGAATAATATTAATTATCCTGTTGCCATTGGCTCTTGTCAGTGGTTGGGATAAATGAGGCAGCAAGGGAACATTTTGTATTGAAGGTGACCGGGCTTTTGCTGAGGATGGCCCTTACCTCTGGATGAATGTCGGGTCTGCAAATAGCCTCGAAATGATTAAATCCCTGCAAAGGACGCGTCTTTAATCCCTGTCTGTTAACTGGAGTTGCTTTAAATGCTTATTTCCTTTCATCTTTATATCTTACTTTTATCTATCTTCTTTAAACTGAATTTATTATCGGATATTTCTTTTACCTTATTTTTTTTTTTTTAATCTCCTTCAGTTTGTCGTTTCATCTTCATCTGTTTTAAAGCCTCTTCAGCAGTTTGGTCAACTTTTTGTGGTTGTTGTGAATACGCTACATAAATAAAACCTTAACTTGACTCATGTTTTGGAGACAGTTTAAATGAGACCGAGCAACTTTGACAAAGACCACTGGGCCAGAACATCTCCAGAACTGCAGGTCTTGTTGGGTGTTTGTGATCCGACAACTGGCGAACTAGTGATAGGGGCTTAGGGAACCCAAGGCTCATTTATGTGCATGGAGAGCCAGGGCTAACCACTGTAGTCTGATCCCACAGACGAGCCACGCAGAAAACCGTGCATCGCATTTTTCTGTGCACAGCGCTTTGTTACTGCAGAGCAACTAGCGGGCCAATTCCTTAACCATCCATTGCGAGAGATTGCAAAACACAATGGGCACGTCTGCAGCAGAACCGTGGATGAGTTGCTGAATAACGTTTGTTTGACATCATGTGGACAGACAGATGTAAACATTCATGCCTGAGGAAGAGATGGCACCAGGATGAACAATGGGAAGATGAAAGCTGGAGGAAGCGGTGTGACGCTTTAACAATGTTCTGCTGGAAAACCTTTGGTCCTTCATGTGGATGTTCTTCATCTTACCTAAAGATTGCTGGAGACCAAGAACATCTCTCAATGAAAACACTATTCCCTCACGGCATTGGCCTCTTTCAGAAGAATAATACAACCTACCAAATTCCCCAGGTCTTAATCCGCGGGATGTACTGGACAAAACAGTTTGATCCACGGAGGCCCCACCTCGCACCTTACAGGATTTAGAGGATCTACTGCTGACATCTTGGTGCCAGACACCACAATATCCCTTCAGAGGTCTCATAGTCCAGAGTCCATGTGTCGATTGGTCAGAACTGTTCTGGAATGCCCAACACAACATTAGGTGGTTATAAAGTTGTGGCTGATCGGTGTAAATGTCGGTTCTATCGCCCACAAATGGCAAAAAAAAAAGAATTTCATGCTGGTCTCCTCGTTTAAGGAGGAGCCATTCAGCTGCTGAGTTTTGAATTGCTTTTCAAGCACCGTCTCCCACGACTTACAATTATGTTCAAAGAGCAGATTCTCAGACCTTTCCAAGTCACAATATTAGAAATAACTTATTCCAACAATCATGTTGGGTTTTTGCTCACTTAAGTTCAAATTTGCCAGACATTTTTCAATGACGCTGCACAAAGTGGTGTCGTAGAAAAAAAGGCTGACACAAACTCCGGTCCAAACCAATAATGAACAGGAGTAATGCAGAATGTCATGGCTGTCCTGCCTCTAAGTGAGGGGAGATTGAGTAATACTAAGATGTGGTTACTGAGGTAACGGGGAAAGTGTAGTGGAGGATGCAGAGAACCAGATTTGAAGAAAATGCCAAAAGTGTAGGTTTGGACACGATGTGGCTGAGGATGCCGAGTTTAACCATAATGTGAGTTGGTCAGTGTGTGAATTTACTTGGAGATGTTTAAGAATGTCCCTGTTAAGTTCAGTCTTGGCTCACTGAGGACACAGTGAGCTCAGACTGTTTGTTTGACTGCCAATCCAAGTAAAGGCTCATTTATACTCAGCATTAAACGCGGATATGGACGCAGACGGAGCCTTCCCTCCATACGCTGCTTCCAGTCGGTCCGTATTCATTACTCCTGAAGAGGAAAATATGTAACAGTACCGCTTGAAATGGTTTTTGCAGGTACCGCTGTAGCCTCAATTATGTGGTGTTACATTTGAGCATCAGTCAAGAGTATGTAGTTGAGCTCTTTCAAAACTAATTATCTTTTGATTAGAAACAAAGAACATTATACCTGTGGTCAAACCTGAAGGAGGCGGTCTGCTACTGGAGGGATTCTTTGCTGCTTCAGTGCCAGGATGACTCAACATAATTGAGGGAAACATGAATTCTGCAAACTGCCAGAAAATTCTGAAGGAGAATGTCAGATCATCAGTTTGTGAGTTGAAGCTGTGTGTGAGTTGGGCCACTCAGTACGACAATGTTCCCTAGCTGAAGAGTTTAAGTCAAAGTCTGGACCTGAACCCCACTGAGGGGCTGTAGTGGGACCTGATAAGAAGAGTTTATCCTCACAGACCCTCCAACATGGCTCCACTAAAGTGGCTCTGCAAGAAACAGTGATGTCAGAGACTGATCTCCAGATATCTGAGGTGTTCGGCTGCAGTTACGTTCAGTAATGGAATAGTTTTTAAAGCCGGTGATTTAGGTTTTGGATTACTTTTTCAAAAATATTTTATTAAAGTATAATGTGTGACGAAGCAGCAGAACAGTTGCCTCGCAGCAAAAGTTCAATGTTCAATGACCAATGGGGGAGAAGGAATGCATGGATGGTTGTTTTGTCTCTTTGTTCCTACCCTGTGATTAACTAGCATCTGGTCCAACCAATGTCAGCCGGTTTGGGCTCCAGCCACCCTATGACCCTGCACAGGATTTTTGCGTTAATTATTTTGACGTTCTGACACGGTGTTATATGAGAGACACTCAAAAACGGTAGAAATCCGAGTGGTCCAATACTTTTTCACAGCGCTGAATGCAGGCGCTGATGGATGCGTCTCAGACTTATTTATTTTAGTCGGCAGAGGGAGAATGAATGAGCCTTCAGGGACTATGCCAGACCCAGTTCCTTACATTATATATGTGTTTTCAAGACTGAACCCTGTATCTTATTGAGTCACACAGGATGTGTGATACCTGAAGCGAAAAAATGCAAATGCAATCAGACTGCAATCACTGACTGAATAAATATAGAGATCGCTGTGGACATGCCTCGAAACCATTGATACACCTTGTTAGCGCACACTTTATCAACACAGCACCGGGTGAAGAGATGAATTTCTTGAACTTTAGGTCTATTTTTCCAGATGACATAGTGAGTTTCTGACTTTATACGGCCGGGCTGCCAAAGTGCGTGATAATAAATAGGCTTACGCGGCGTGTTTGTGTGCCCTGCTGGAAAACTGCAGATGAAAAGCGATGTAATATTTACTTGTTGCCATAGCAGCAGTGAAGTATACATATGTAAAAATCTTGTTAAACGTGGGCCATTAATCATTCGGTGCAATTCGTGTGTTTAAAAAGCTGCAATGCCACTTAATAACGCACGTGCAACGACTTCCTCAGCACTGCGTTGTCAGGAGCTCGTCAAGGCATTTAGAACATACGTCTTAAATTAAGAAGCCCCCTCAAAGCTATCACCTCTCTCAGTGAGGCATTAAAAAACAGGCATACTGTGTGGTTTAGTCCATGACATCATCCTGCTCAGACAATATTTCCTGCACACGTAAGGGAACAGTGTGCCAAGAACATCAATGGCTTTTGGATCAGTGTTTACCTTTAACGGCCCTGTATTAGACTTCATATGGCCGCCTGTAAAATATGCAGCCAGTGACCTCATCACTAACTGGTTCTGGGACAACCGGGCTCTGCCAACCACCCACAACGCTCATCAACAATCAGGAAATTCACAGAGACACCAGCCTGTCGATATCTGGGACGGCTCTCTCATGTGTGCTCAACATGTTGGCTGTTGTGGGAGGGACTTAGCCCGGCTGACTTTCAACGCGAGCCAGACGCTGACTTCATCGCCGCAGCGCTCGCCACAGTAGTTCCATCCATCCTGCTTCCCATTCCGCCAGCCGAGCCCTGCTTCCTGCCATTACTCCCCTGGATTGCAGATGGGACTCCTCAAATGCCAGCGTTCTGCAGCTACGGATGGAGGAGAGGTGAAGAAGACCACCACATTCAGGGGAAGAAGAGCGAACCCATGCAGTTCTCTGGGTGCTCCTCATGCAGAGTCTCAAAGCTACTGTTTTGGGCTCCGTTTTAATATATTTCGCATCATTCCTGGCAGGACGGCAGACACCTTGTTTCGTCATATTTTTTCCAAGCAGAATAACTTTCCAGGCTCAAATTAATAAAAAAACAACAACTATTATATACAGATTTACAGGAAAAATCTGGAAAATTGATATAACTCAGGGAAACTGGTGGCATAGCTAATTCTGAATTATATTGTACAAGCATATGTCATTCATTAAAATAGAATTTGAAACAAAGAATGACATTTTATTTGGTTTTTACTTCCATTAAGCATTAAAGGAACAGTACACAAATTCTGTCCGGCATGGCAGCGTTCTCCTGAGGAAGAAAGCGACTATTTATCGTAGATCCCTGGAGTAAGGCGCTGGACCCCAGAGGGCAGTGGAGTTTTTCACTAAATTGTTCAACGCCATCTTGGAGAGTCAGGCGATGCCTTGTACTTCTGCAGATCTTCAAGAACAAGGGTGGATCTGCAGAACTGCAGCAGCTGGAGAGGCTTATAGCTGATGAGCCACATGGTGAAGATCTAGGAAAGAGTAGCAGAAGCTAGGTAAAGAAAAGAGGGGAGAATTTGTGGACAGCAGTCTGGTGTCATGCCAGGAAAGAGCATTAATGATGAGATGTTTGCTTTGAGAGTGCCGATGGAGTTGCATTGTGTCTTTGTGGATTTAGAGAAAGCTTACGACAAAGTGCCAAAGGAGGAATGTGGGACTGCATGAGGATTCATGTAGTGGCAGAGAAGTATGTTAGAGTGGTAAAGGATATGTATGAGAGCAGCATGACAGCAGTGAGGTGTAGGAGTGACGGATGGGTTCAAGGTTGAGGTGGGACTGCACCAAGGATTGGCTCTGAGCCCCTTCTTGTTTGCTATGGTGGTGGACAGGCTGACAGATGAAGTCAGAGCAGAGTCTCTATGGAATATGATGTTGGTGCTTGACGTTGTGATCCGTAGTGAGAGCAGGGAGCAAGTAGAAGAAAAGCTGGAGAGGTGGAGGTATGCACTGGAAAGAAAGAGGAATGAATGGGAGGCAGGTGGAACGGTGAGGATGCAAGGAGTAGAGGTGAAGAAGGTGAAGAAGGTGAAGGAGTTAAAGGACACGTAGTTATCTTTGACAGAAGAGTAGCAGCAGGAATGAAGGGAAAGGTTTACAGGAGGATAGTAAGAGCAGCTATGCTGTTTGGTTTTCAGATGGTGGCGCTGAACAAAATACAGGAGGCAGAACTGGAGGTGGCAGAGTTGAAGATATTCAGATTTTCCATGAGAGTGATGAGGAAGGAGAACATCTGAGGGACAGCCCAGGATAGGCGTCTTTGAGACAAAGTCAGAAAAGCCAGATAGAGATGGTTTGTACCTGTGAAGAGGAGGGATCGTGGATCTGTTGGCAGATGGTGCTGGAGATGGAGAAAAAGGGGAAGACCAAAGAGGAGGTTTCTGAAAGTGGTAAAAGAGGACATGCAGTTTGTTTGTGGACAAAAAAAGATGCAGAGGACAGGAAAAGGAGGAAACAGATGAGGAGACCCCTAAAGGGAACAACCAAACGAAGAAGGATTTACAGATTTTAATGAACAGACATATTGTTGGGCTTTACTTTGATATTTGTAATTAAAAGTTAGCAATTTAGATGGACTGCATGTTGTGTAATAGAATAATTTGTGGCTTTTAAGGCTACATCAAAATTTAGAAAAGGTTCAGCACCCCTTTTACTAGACTCACAGAAAACATTTGGAATTACATCAGAATTCAAATTTGCAGGTCTTCGAGTCTCATACAACGATATTAACTGGTAATCATGTTGTAAATTATGATTTTACACACAGTTCTATGCTTTACTAAACACAAAAGGTAAATTAAGGCAGATATGTAAAAACTTGAGAAATAAGGAGGAAGGTTTGCTGCCCCCTCGGGATATTTTTGCCCCATTAGTGAGGCCAAAGCTTCCATTTTCTGGAAGCCCAGTTGTTCACTAATCACTCTTCTGAGATTTACTGCCCTGCCGGACAGGTAATAGTGCATCCTGCCCCGGTGATTACTCTCAGGTGCAACCCATGCTGGATACGACTGCTGGTAAAAACCTACTTTCTCACGCTTAAGCTACAACACCTTAGGCTATCCACAAAAATACCACTGTGGAAACGTACTCCACTAGGATGCTCTGCAGCAGGGAAACGGTTGCATCTGTAGTCTTTCTCAAATTAAAACCATTTGGAAAGCTCGATTACCTGAGACTACAAATCAACCGCAAATCACCTTTAGAGCACGCTCTATATTTTAGGACTCTCCTGCACAGCTGCTTCCAAGGAATAAACGTGCGAGAAAAACAGAGGAAAGATGGAAACCACGCTCGCAACTTCTGAACAGAAACCAAACCTCGCTTGTGCTCCCTACCAGATGCCCCTGCTAGCCCACGTCTGTAATCACATGCCTGTAAAATAACATTTTAAAGTTCAAGTTGTTTGGTTTGAGGGCTTCCGACAGCTGTTCCCCAATGTGTTTGCAAGACTTGTGTTTCTCAAACGCAAGATAAGCTTCAATAGGCAAACATCTTCAATGCAGCAAGTCCTAACACTTCATTCAAATGCCTGGGATGGGATGGGATGGAAATATCGTAGTCATAAGCTCCTTTGCAGAGCAGAGGTAAAGCGAAAGCCAAAAACATCTCTGCATCTGTCCTGGTCCTCCCACACTGCAGCGATGAAGTAATTGTGCTCGACTCTGAATGAACTGAATCAGCGCTCTTCATCGGGAGGGTATATTTTAGATTATGTTTACAAATCATTCAAGGCAGGCATCCTTATCTCCAAAAAAAAACACATCTTAGCAGCACAAGATTATAGCTATGTAAGAGGACAGAAAGCAACAGTTCTCTTACAAAAAAAAATAAAGTCACTCTTCTACTCACCACAGTGCCGATGGAAAGATCAGCTTCTTTGTCCATGAAACATGTGTGGAACAGGAAATGTCTTGCTGCTTTTTCCTACATAAATGAGGACAATGTTAACTCTTTTTGAAGAAAAAGGTACTAAATGCCAACTGACTCTTTATAGCATCCAACCTAACCTTTTAAACAGCCTATTCAATAAGCTGGGACTGGTGTGTGTGTGCGTAATCCCTGCACTGTTCCGTTAACAGCAATGAGGTGGCAGTGGAGGTAGTAACAGATGCGAATGTGAAAAGACATGACAGATTTCTGTGACCCACAGCTGGATGGCTTTAAGAATGGCATGTAGCAGTCAGCAGCTAACTAATAGAAGAGGAAAATCAACTGAAAATGTTGCCAAATTGGCATTGCACCGCGAGGTCTGGAAACCATTTACCCTCCAAACAGAGGCCCGAGATCGTCTGCCATGTAACAAGGAGGCTAAATGAGGTTTGTCGCCATTTTAATGCACATTTCTTTGTGGAAATGTCATAGTCATAAGCTCATTTGCAGAGCAGAGGCTTCTTGTTTTTCTTCGAAGAAGAAGCCTCTTGGATGGGAGTCGAAACATCCTCAGGCCTAAACAGAAGTCCAGTTAATTCGGATTCAACCCACAAGGATTTCCATGACCTGTATGAACGAGAATCTACACAGATATTATTGCCCGTCGTTTTCACATGTGACTCATACAGTATGTAAGATGCTGTTTGTATTGTACATCACCCTTCGTTTGCAGATTCCCCACTCTCTATTTATATCCTATAATGGAAACAAAGGCTTTTCAAGCCTCCACACAATGTTTGTAGCACGCTGTTGTAAAATTCTCGGCTGAGAGTCTGCACTCTCTCAATGCTGTATTTAAAAACCACATGCATCACAGGGCAAGACCCATTTCATTTCAAATGTGGCCCAAAAATGCAGCCTCCCCTTCTCCCACATGTTGATCCTTTGCAGCCCAACCTTACCCAAGTTTTAATTTGCATGTTTAAATTTTCTGATTATAACTACTACTGCAGTCTATCAAAATGTACTACTAGGAGTATTACAACTGTAACTGCGCCACAACTTTAAGTACCAACCCTACGGTGTTTGTTTGCTACCTGAAAGCAGGGTCACACAGAACCGGGAGAAACTCTAGAGTACTCCTCACACTCATGCTACTACATACCAGAACGAGTTAAACTTACCATTTACACAAATGAGAAGAGGGAAATCCCACAACGTTTGTGCCACAGATAATCCAAACAAATCTTTGTTGAGCTTTATTTGCATGAGTCAGAGTACAGATGATGAACTTTGTGTGCTGTGGATTTAGTGGGATTATTCACAAATTCACAGTCTGGGCTTTTGCTACTTCCTCTGATGGAGTTTCCTCTTAACCTTAAAGAACAGCAGGCTACAATGAAGACTATATCTTCAATATTTGTTAATAGTTTTTCAAAGAAGTTTGTCACTGCCAACATTGGATCTCATGTCTCCATTGGAGCAATAGTATGTTTGTTTTCAGTTGTTTTTAAAACTAGTGCCAGCTTAAATGCCAAGTTCACACTAGGTGACAAAAATGAAGTGATGCGAATGAGAAATTCTACTGACCTTGTTTCGCAAAAGCTTGAGCGTCTCCAGACCTCAAATATTTTCAATCAGGAGAGACGGAGAGTGACATAAAGATGAATGATAACTAGTATATTAGAGAGTTTTGGTGCTTCGGACTCTTTCTACAACCACCTGAACCGCCACAGATGACAGTTTAATACCCTGAGCTCTCTTGCCACGTTGCTTCATGAGTCAACCTCATGAGGTTTTACAGAGTGGAAACAAATACCCGACTGGGGTCTTTGGATGTCCATTCCTGGCAGTGGTAGGTTAGCAGGTAATTGGATGGTGCCTGATCGTAGTGCTTGATCAAAAGCTGAGTTTGTGAGAACCCTGCCATCACTGGTTCTACCATAACTCCACAAAAAAGTCAGAAAGGAAACTGTTTGGGTTCCTGTTGCTCAGACGAGTGGCACAATTGCGTTTAGCGTGAGCACATCATAAGTTCACCCAACTTTTCATTGGCACAGCGGTGTTTAGATAATTGGCAGAACTTTCACTTTTGGGTGAGCTGCAGCTGGTCATTTTTGGCCACTAACGAGAAGCCATACGGTGTTCAGATCAGTGTGAACATGGAGTAATTGCTGGGTGACATCACTAGATTCACCCCCCTATATAATTGCAAACACAGAATTACCTCACAAGTAAAGAACGGGCCTTTTGTAGTGAAAATAAAACAGAGGCCCATAAAGATACCACTTCTAAGACATTTTTTAGGGAGAGACTTGGTTTCCTGACAGAAAGCATCCCACATTCTCTTCTGCTTGTCTTGGCGGAATCTTCCTTTAGTTATCACAAGTCCGGCATTTTCTGAAGAGGCTCAGAGTGTTTAGGATGTGATGGATTTTTCTTCCTGGAATTGAACTAGCTGCAGGCTACCTTCCAGAGATACATGTCCTCAAGTTGCTTGACCCCAGGAAATGGGGAGGGCAGTGACATCCATCCATCACGGCCCTCTGGAGCACGACCGACGCCCGCGCTCTGCACCGACCATTTCATGCTCCTTGAAATCCAATACACGCTTATATTTAGCTTGTCCTCTCAACATTTGGCAAAAACAAATGCCTGCGACTTTACTATGAGACATGACGGCTGCATAAAAGACTTGAGTCCATGGAAACTGTTACGGTCTTGCTCTCTCTCTCTTTGTTGTTGCAAATAGCGGCTCGCTCACTGACCACAGAGATGAAGAGCTTAGGAGGATTGATGAGTCCAAGTGAGCAGTGGATCGTAAATCAGCCACCTACGATTACTGCTGTTGGATCTTTATACCTTGAACAACCATTAAATGTAGCTTCTGCCTAGAACCTTTCAACAACTGTCATTTTTTGAGGTCGGCGCAGCAGTTGCAGCCACAACGTCTCCTCAAAATGGACAAGATGTCCGTACAAAAATGTGCAGGCTTTTTTCAGAAACACGTCAATCAATCATCCATTTCTTCATTGAAAACAGGAAACAGGGGGACTCCTGTCTTCCAAACAGTTCAACATTCCATAAAACATTCTCCCAAAAGCTCTGAGGGTCTTCATGGTGTGTTGTGGCTGAATACAGATGAACCTTAATGTTCTTCTGGGTTAGCTGCGGCTTTCACTTTGACACTCTAACCATGGAGACCCAAACCTTGTGCTGCCCAACTTACACTGGTATCCCAGGGTGAAGAATTCCAGCGAATTTAATTGGTGACACAATCTCATGAAACCCAAGTTCCCTCGAGAAGCTGCCGTCCAAACCTCGTATCTTCACTGGGAGTTCAATGACAAAACTTCAGATGAGGCCTCCAAAACCTCTGGAACATCATGATGTTATTAAGAAGCTACTTTTATAAGGTAATACTCTACTAATTCCCAATCTCTAGAGTAGTAGAGATTGGTAGAGTAGAATAGACGAAAAAATACATACAATTTTTAAGTCCATTGATCGTTCTTGCATAATTTTGTTCTAAACAAATTACTCAATGTATATCTATAAAGGGTTTCAACATGAAGGTTTCTTTTATCGAGACCCAGACTGTGATTTAAGTGTTCCTTTCATTTTTTTGAGCAGTTAATGAAGGTTATATGATATAGAATGATAAACATAATACTAATGGGTAATAAAGTATGCATTAGGTTTCAGTAAAGTGCCGACGTAGCACAGGACATGAGTTGTTGTGGATAAATCGGCTTTTTTCACTGTCAAGGATGATGATTACAAATTGAGCGTGTCATTTTTAACAATTATTAACATCACAGACTAACCAAAGGCGACTGTTTGCGTGTGTAGTCTTAACAGGCAGCTTCGATAGCAAGTTGGCTAACGTTGGTTAACATAAGCTAGCTGAGGTTCATAGCAAAGCTTAGCTTTACTTATGAATTAGCTGAGAGCCATAGCAAAAATTTGGAAACCGTAAAGAAATAAAATGTATCGTCAGAAATGTAAACGATTCATATTTTGCACAATTATACAAAGAATTTGATGGTAAGTTGTCAGTTTTACTTTTAAGATCATACTTTTTGCTTATGAGATCACTTTGTCACGATCTAAAAGACACAAATCTCAACTCTACTCAACATGGAATATACTTTGACAAATCCAGTTTCTAATATCAGTCAGGTATCTTTCAGTATCCCTGAGCAGAATCACAGGTTTAATCCCAATCTGTTTGTTGGGTCGTATCCTCTTCTTTGTCTTACGATCATCTGCTGCCTAACAATTCCAGTGACAGCATTTGTTAACGCCCAACCAATCCAGTTTGGAATTCATTGTTTTTATTATTATTTTACTAGTACAATATTGTGCCGATATGCCATCAGTTTGAGAAAAGTGTATAATGTAACACGTTGTAATGTTATTTGGTGTTTTAGTTTTTACAACTAAAATGACATTTTAATGGATAGTGGAATGAATGGATAAGCTTTTAAAAACAAATTAAAGAAAAGCAATCTTGTTTGGATGACCATTAGCTTAAAGATTTTCAACAGGGCGTGCGTGAACCACAAATGACTTCACAGCTCGTTGATGTTAAGTTCATGACCTTTGCATAACCTCCCAGTTGTCTCCATGTCCCTTCGTCCTCGTTTGTCTTGTGTCGTTTCTGTGTTTCACATTATTCCGCCCACTTTGATGAGAACAAATGTATCAGTTCCAAATAAAACGTAATAGTAATGTTGTTCAAAGAGAGCTGTTGAAGGTCACAAGCACACACGCACAGAAAAAAATAAAAACCCAGATGATCAAGATCTAAGGGAAGATCAAATTGCTTGTTTTCTTAAGAAATAGTTTCCACCAGTTTTGGCACTAACCAAAATAAATGTGCAGGCAGGTTAAAAAAATATATTTTTTGGTTGGTTTACTTCCCAGATTTATGCATTTTTATATATTTATTCCATTATACATAGAAAATGTTTATTATTATTTATTAGTGTGGTTATTATCCCCTATTCCGTTTAAAGTAATAACAGTAAAGAGTATTTTTTATTGATATAGCATGTTTTAGTTGCAAAGTTCTTTACACAGGATTAAACAACAGGAGGAAACGTTTATAACTAAACAACGACTAATCTTCTAATCTTTGGCAATAAAATGAACAAATAAACAATAAAATGGACGATCAACCAGATAAAAAAAATGATTTGCAATTAAATGATGTGCTGGTATCAATAAAAAGATTTATTAGGAGGTTTTAATGTGATTTTCTCTTTGCTGTTGTATTTATTTGATTATGCCATACTTGTTTTCTTTTGATATATAATGTAATGTAGTACGTTTTTGAGTTTTCATGCATGTAAAACCTTATATATGAATGTTGCTGCACAAATGAAACTTTCTATTAATTCTACTATTATTGCTGTATCTAAAGAAAGAATAAAGGACGACTGAAAAAAAAAACCTTCTAGTTGTAAGCAGAACATGGAGAAGCTCTCAGTGCAGCACGTTCATGCTTTTCCAGCTACATGCCTCGCATTTATCAAGACCCTGCACGCTCCCGGTGAAACCATTCATCTGCTCATTGAACGGCTACCGGGGCAGCAGGGGATCAAGCGCCTGAGCGAAGCACGCTTCAACAATAACAGACCATTTGGCATGAGCTGTGTTTCATCTTGCACTCCACTCTGATCAAATCTAAACTTTACAGATTTGGATCGGCGGCATTCATCCAAAGCAGCAATCATCACAAATGAGCTGCAGCGTATGCGGGCTCAGGGCGCTGAGTCAATCATGGAGGGTAATACAGTGGAAAGTTTTGGAGAAAACCGTACAAGTAAAGTGAACACGCGAGGTTCACTTCGAGTGTGTAGACGAGGGCTGAGGGGGGAAACGTCGGAAAGTGAGAATCTGAAACGCAGGAGCCTCGTGTAGATCTGGTTTGTGCTTTCTTAAATCCCTCAGACATACACACAGTTCTGTGTAGTATATCTGTACTGTGTGATGAAGATACCTCAGAAACGTTGGCATTGTTCCTCCTCTTCACCTACTGCGGCTGAGGCCACCTGGAAACTGGAGCATGACCTTCCAGAGTCCTGATTTGTTACTGGTGTTGTCCCAGTGGGTCGGATGACGGCGTTGGTGCTGAGCTTTTTGCTTAACTGCAAATAATTCTACTTTCTGGTAGAAAGAGAGATCATTTAATCAATCGATGGTTCTGCATTTTTATTAAAGCCAATTCTTTATTTTGTGTTAATTATAGCTCACAGTCTCCTTATTTTGGTTGAAGATGTAAATATTGAAGCATATTACTTGAATTAATGTTAATTTAACAGTCAGCTGATGACCAGCTGTGACCGATACGCTGGGATAAGGAGGAAGAGGTGGGACTGAGTAAATAACTGGACACAGCTCTCTCAAAGTACGCAGTCAGACACAACATGGACCGCACTCCTCACACAGGACTTGTGCTTATAGGCTGAAGGCCTCACTTTCATTAAGCCCCGCCCCTCCACTCTCCCGGCCCCCCTCATCCCTTTCAGAAACATGGCATCTTGAGTGTCTGTGCTGAATGTGATAACTGTGTGCTGTGAGTATCGTCTGAAAAATTCAAGCAACTAATTCATAAGGGCAGAAAAAGGTGAGCGTTTATTCCCCTTTGGACGGAAGTATAAAAATACTTTATTCACTATCTTTAATCCTTTTTTTCTCGCAACAATCCACAGGCACACACATGTTTTGTTCGACTACTTTCTCTTTTTACTGAGGGGTTTTCATTCCTAAACACTTGCATTTGTTGCTGCTGAATATATCCTGTAGAATGTCAAATGACTTCATCGTATGAGTTAAATCTAACTAATACTAATAACAACTACTGGATTCAACTTTCCTCTGAAGTCTGTCGGGGAAAATCTGCACATGTCGAGAACTTTAAGACAACTTTAAGTCTGTAAAAAGAGTGATTTCATGGGAAGGTTGCAAAGGCCTAACTGGGCTGGATACTTACCAAGGTCCCAGACCAGACTTCTGTCAGGGGGGGGGGGGTCAATCCTGATTAAATGAGCCTGAAACTTCTGTAGTCTGAGCTTAATCTCTTGGCTAATGGTTTCAGCTCTACTGCACTTGTTAAACAGCCCCGCTGCAAAAGTCCAAACTCCATTCTGCCAGCTGAGCAAAGGCGACTCTTGTTTCCCCTTTCACTCACTACAGAGAACATCACACTCGAAAACTGGATGGCATTAAGTCATCGTAGGTTAGCACGACGTTATTATAGCATACGGAACCGTAAAAACTGGTCCACTTGGATACGTCTGTAAAACCAGATACAGAATGGTGTTGGCCAAGACGGGCTTACCGGCTCCTAAAAACCCATGACTCACTGTTATAACACTGACCGTTTTTCGTTCTGAATGGTGGCTTCCTCAGATTGAGGTCATTTAATCCGCGGCGCAGGTGCTGCAGAGACGTCTTCTTTTACAAGCTCCGTGTTTGTTAGGCGGCGCTGCAGCCCGGCTGTGAGCGCAGAAATTCAATCCGCTTTTCTGCGGGGTTAAAGAAATGGAAACTCTGAGGTGTAAGACTCAAAACAAACAGGTCAAGTACTCTGACCTGATTTTTACTTTTCTCTCTGGGACATTCCTCCATAATGACCTCATAGGGGACGGCAGGCCTGGAAAGCAATAAGATCTGCCTCAGTGTGAATGTCTTTTCCATCAGCTCTCCTGCTCCATTGTTCCGACCTGCAGGCTGGGACCCCCTCCCCTGTGGAAGATTCATGGATGGAGAAACTTATACTACTCAGGTAGAAACTCTCTCCTGAACTTTATTGCCACCGGTGCCTCAAACGTCAGCTACTGCAGGCTCCGAGTGGAAAGACTGGAAAACAGGAATCTCTGTGATAAAATGCTCCACTACTCAGAAAAAGAATATAAGCAAGAGCAAATCCCATCAAGGCCGGCTGTATTTTAAGTCCATGCCAGAGAACAGTATTTCAGGGAACGGACTTCCATGAATTAACCAGCAGGACCACTGCCTTTTATTTTTTTCAGCCAGGAGCACAACTGGACAAGTGGAAAGCAGATTCCAAGCGATTTCAAAACAATAGTTTATCAGAGGTGTATCACCTTTACTCAGATCTGCCTTCGGCCAAATGAAGTAACACCACCTCATGCCTTGGGAATCACAATCCCAGCTTCTGGAATAACGATTAGACTCAGGTTTATTATATCCCCGGAAAGTCTGAGATAATAGGATCATTGCCACCACAGATACTGCCTGTTAATGCGATAACTCAAAAACTATGTCATGGATCATTTTCACATTTTATAACATCATAGACCTTGGTGTGAGGAAGAGTTGGATGGATTTAGGGACTGGTCCATTGTCTATTCCTCAAACTAGGGGGAGTTTTATCTCCAAAAGTTGAGGAGATCCGTCTTGCACAGATCATGTTTTACTCTCATAGTTCGTATTCGACTCACCAGCTGAGCTTTTTTTTAGGAAACATTACTGTTTTTCTGACATAACTTCAAATTTAATTTGAGGAGTTTAATCGGGAGGGTTGCTTGTACAATGAAGGGGATTGGTTGTTTGTTTTTTTCGAGGACCTACCTATCAGTTGATGATGAGTTATGAACAAAAATATGGTTTTCCATAATGGGGCCTCTGAGCGTGTGCTTTGGGATCAGCACAAAAACTGAAGCAGCAGGCTACCTACTTCCATTACTCCATGGTCCAGTTCCGATGCTGACGGGCCCTGTGTGGGGGTTCATGGCAGTGGGAGGGGGGTTCAGCATGGGCACTCTGACTGCTCTGCAGCAACACACACACATACACAACTAGCTACAATGCACTGTATGTTCTGAAACCTTTCTGTCAGAACCAGCATTAACTTCTTTTTAGTTTTTGTTCCTCTGTGTGGGTCGATGACACTTAGGCCCACATCAACATTTCATCAGTTCTAAGAAGAGCGTTCTTTTGTCCACATTAGGTAGATACTCCCAACTTGATACTGTTGGATCAACATCAAGCAGGAGTTTCAAGTTCTGGAGATGGTCTTACCGTCATTCCAATTCAGTTCTTTTGAAAGTCGTCCGGATCCTTATCTTGCTCGTTTTTCTTGGTTCCAGTGCATCATCTTCTACATCCCTAATACATCCTATCCACTGAAAAGTACCCAGGACTTCCCCTGCAGAGGTTTTAATTTTATGGAAGATTGTTGCCCACCCAAATACAGATTTCAATCTCGCAGATCCAAGTAACTCCCAGTATTATTTGGATCAGAACTCAAATGCACAAACATATGAACAACACAAACCTTCCACTGAACCACTGCCATTTGCTATTTAGGCTTTTATTTTTCATGGCTACAAACTGAACTTTTGCTCATTCTGCGAGCGATTCAGCTCAGGTGAGAGATTTGGGTAATTCTATGCATTAATTATACATTTTATATTTTTGAAAATTGAAATTTTCCTCAGAAATGCAACCAACAATAAATCAAACTTCACCAGTTGAACTTAAATCACTTATTTCTTTATTCAAGGAAATGCACCAATCACAGGGTATTCTGAGCATGTTTTTCTTTTTCTTTTTAAACTTTTTTTTAATGCTCTTTTGGTTCCCTAATGTCAAAACAGGGCCGTGACCCACAATCTTAAATAAAATGAAAAAGTGAGCCAGAATCCAAACTCATACTCTGAGATTCGTAACAAACCTGAACAAATCAAACTCTGTCTTAGCCTCTAGTTCCACTCCCACACAAAAAACAACAGAGAAGTTGGCGACAGTCAGGCATGAGTGATCACAAAACCTCCAACATGTCCTGTTGGGGAGCATAAACATTACAAAAAATTACAAAAATAACACTCATTCAGACAGCTCAACCTTCTTGTTGAACAGTCTGAAGGAAGAAAGTACCGAAACTGCAGGTGAAGACTCCGTCTGCTTTCGACAGTCAGCCCATGTGAGCCAGCTTTCTTACCGTCTGCAGAAAGTCTGGCTGTGATATTTTGAAGTGGCGCTGAAGTACACCGAGTCATTTATTACGTAAACGAATTTCTGTCACGGCGGGAATTTTCAATCAGTGTGGGATTAACTCACGTTACAGTCGGTCCATTAGAAAAAGCTCCTTGAGCCTCATCACACTGATGAAGTAAACAAGGCCGCATGTTGACACTCAACACCGCCACACGGAGAGATTACCTCACCGGGTCAAATGGACCGACCGACTAGTGGAACAGCGTCTGTCTGGGTCTTTTTACGGCCTGGCCAGTGGAAAATAGCAGATGAAATATTGGCAGTACCGTCGGGGCTAAACATTGGCTCCAATCTCATGGAAGCTCTGACTGACAAGCATTAGCTAACTGTGGCTCTTAAGAGCTTTAGACGGAAAGGTAACAGAATACAAGCTTAATGCTCGGCATTTAAAATGATCTTTAATCATTCATTTGCTTTTTTTTTCTTCTTCTTTCCTGTAATTGATAATTATATCAACTAAGGAGGTTATGTTTCAGACTTTTTGGACAGCAGGATTATGGGAAACCTACCGGCCCTGATTTTGAGAAACCTTGTCGGAAAGGTGTAGCGTGGGCCAAAAAAGAAAGGAGCACATAAATTTCGACGCGGATGTACAAATCATTTTTAGCCGTTTTAGATTGACTGTGGGATCAGCGGCGAGCCGCCGTAAGAGGGGGAGTACAGCGTTAATGACAACGAAAGCAGCAAATCACAGAAGAAGAAGTATTTACTCAGTGTTTCATTGCAGCTGTTGGAGGCATACGAACAGGATTGGATACTCACACCTGCATTGATGGATTTTAACTCAATTCAGAGTTGAACCACAGGAGTTTACACATCCAGACCAAACAAGGAAACAGACGGAGACGGCGAGCAACAGAACCCGACTCTTGCATCAGCTCACTCCAGCTGTAACGCGGCCAGAAAGTTGCTCGATGTAGACGATGAACCGGCAAATACGTTCTGCACCTGCATGAGAGGAGATAACTCCCAGCACCAACCAGCGGGTGGCGCTAACCATGGATTAGTTATCCAAACATGGAAAAAGAAAGACCGATTTTTACTCCTCTATTTACAAAAATACCCAATCTGTTTCGAATAAAGACATCTGTCGTCGAACCCATTCCTCCATGTGTCTTTGATGTCGACAGTGATGTTAAGCATAACATCCTCAACGGTGCAGTGAAGAGTCAGAAGACAACAATGAATACAGTGACGGGGAGAGAATGTTGGGATAATCTACCTAATTGATAAAAAATGGCCAAAACCCATGCATAGCTGTACTAGGCAGAAGTCGGCCATTAAATATATTGTGACATGTGGACAGAGAGATTTTTTCCAGAGGAAGTATCCTTGTCAACATGTCCGCGGACATTTTTCCTGTTTTGCATCATGGCTACACTATCCTGATTACTTCAAGCTTTCACCTCGATTACGATGGATGGGACATCATTTTTTCTTCTTTCTATTATACTACCGGCAAAGTTCTCTGACCCGTCTGTTCTGTCAGTAGGCGGAACTATCAAAGCGTCTCGTTGCTGAAAGAGTTCACGTCTCTGTCATTTCTCTCTTCCATGAGGTCTCATGCAGAGAGCACATTTCTCAGGTCAGTGTGATCATCAGGAACACATGCTTCCTCGGTGCATCTGCTGCACAGCATCCGCTGATCTTCATTACAGTGCAAGTTTTTCTATCCAGCATACATTACGTTATTTGCTATATAACGTGATATATAGCCTATAGCATCTGTTTTTTTCTTTCATCCTCTTGAGTTCCGTCCACGTTGTGCAACATTTGTAAATGCTCTAGTTGATGACGCCGGCACTAGGGAAGAAAATGGGAACATTTGTGTCCCTCTCCTTTTTATGATCCAAGCACTCTTCATACTTAGCAGTGTGATTATTTTGCACATGAGAAAAACAAATTTGTGATGTTACCCACGGGTGCAGGGATAGTTTTTTCGGATTATGTGTTCAGTGACGATGAACTCTTGATTTTCAGAGTCATCATAATACGAGCCTGTCCTATGTCCTTCTTATGATATCGTTTTTTTCTTTACTAAAAATAGACCTTAACCCAGTATGACATCTACCATTAGCTGCTCATATGAGAACTTAATTTTTATTATGTGTGAAACTACGCTTGTGCAGAACAGAAACTTTCAGATCTGTCAAGCAGAATTACAAGAACAGGGCCTTTGGAAAAGAAATCCCCTACTCTGGTAGAACCGTTAATGTTGTAGTTTGACTTCTGAGATAATTCAATCGACAGGTAGTCGAGAGAAACTGGCTCCAAATTGCTTTATTTCATTGCCGGATGAATGTACAGAACCTTTTTTTGAGTCATTTCAGCAGGTAATTTACATCACTCTATAATGTCATGTGACATTTACAGAAAGCTCTCAAATGGACGATATTTATGACTCTGCCACTTGGAGGAAATTGAACACCTATGCACTGTAACATTCATCTGCAGAGAGCTACAGTTATAACATTTCATAAAAGACCCCAATTTCACCGCAAGCGTCAAATATATAAGATCTGGATCCAAGTGGTGCCTAAGTATTAACTAGGCCTACGCTGTCGCCCTCAACAGCAGGGGTATATCCAATAAAAGCCCCCCCTCCCCTGTGTTGTACGAACAATCCCCCTCATTGAACTCCTCCATTTAAATGTGACTCATTAATAATCTCAAATAGTCTATATTGATTCAACCTAACTATTTCTATGAAGTCAGCAGTATTCTCTAAGATAACTGTATTTATCTTCTCAATAATGAAGATAAATACTGTTTAAAAGATTTTCAGAGATCAGTTAACAAAACAAGACGGACTTCCTTTTCCTTTAGCCAATTCCTGAGAGCTCAATTTAGACAAAATTGGACATATGGTTGGGAGGTAACTGTCTGGAAAATGTTTTTTTGCCCTCACAAACGCTCCATAGTGAGTGAAATATGAAGTCTTACAGTAAAATATGAGAATTATAAGTACAAAATCTCCTTGAAGTGATTTCACATGATGTAAATTTGGACTAAATTGGACCAACGGTTAGGAAGTTTTCAAAAAACAGTGAAAACTCCACCTAGTGGCGGACATTTTCAATTGACCTTTCCCCAAAACAAGTCAGTTCTTTCCTTGCACTGAGGGTTATGAGGGTGAAACATTAGAAAATGATCTATGGAATGGAAACAATCCCTGGAACGACTCATAATATCCCTTTTTTTCCAGGATATGATTACTGTCATAGTAATTATTATATAGTAAATTCCATGTTGTTTTGCGTCATGCTTGCTGAGTTCACATGCTTTAACCGAGAAGGGCATCTCTTTCTTAGCTGCAGACAATGAAGTGGAAGAGGTGATGTTAAGAAAATGTTTCCAAGGTAAATTTCCAAACTAAACAAAGTTTGTTGGTGAAAGTGAGGCCCTGGATGTCTGCTGTCGTCTGAACCTGGCCCTACAGTACAAAGAGCCTGCAGACATTCACAAAGAGCCTGCAGACATTCACAAAGAGCCTGCAGACATTCACAAAGAGCCTGCAGACAGCCAAAGCATGAGCTCAACACTGGCCGGTGAAAGCAGCCTGTCTGAAAGGACTCTAAGTGTACACATGTGTTTGTTCAGTGGTGTGTGTGGTGTTATTACGCTTGGGTCGTTTTCTGATGTGGTCCAGGAAATGCCTAGCTGCTCTACTTAAGCCATGTTTAGGTTACAGCAGTAAACATTTTGCAGCCATGCTATAAGACTCTTGGTAAAAGACCCTTTATAAAAAAAAAGCCCACAGGCTTTATTAACTGTAAGAAAAAGAAATAAAACAACTCATTACGTCACTGCAGGCTGCCGGTCTCTTCTGAGAGTTGGGGTTCTTAATGATGATTTAAGTGCAAAATAGACGTTTGTTCTCTTATAGGACATTATGGATGCCAGAGCAGCAAAGAGTTATTTCAGAGAGTAAAGAATAGTGATGTGAAAAAAATATTGGACCCCCTCATGTTTTCTTCTATTTTTCTCAATATTCCATATATATACATATATATATATATATATATATATATATAAAAAAAATACAATTGAATTTAAATATTGGAATAAAGGGAAAAAAATATTTTGAATTGTGTCGGATCTTCAAAAAAAACAAAAAGTAGAATAAAACATAAAATACAAGTTTTAAATGAAATGTAGTAACCTCCTTGAACTTAATAGCGGTTTCTTTTACTTTCAGCCGCAGCAACTGCAGCCAAATGCTTCCGATAACTGCAGATCAGTCTCCTACATCACCGTGGAGAAAAATTTGACCAACTCATCTTTGCAGCGCTGATTTAGAACAGCAGCTACATTCGAGGGTCGGGGAGCATCAGCTGATCCTTTCAGGTCCAACCAAAGCATTCCAAGGGGGTCAGCTCGGACTTTGTTGACAAAGCCATTCTAGAACTTTAATCTTATTCCTATGGAGACATTCCGAGCTGGACTTGGGATACTGTCTTGGACCCAGGTCCGATGACCTGACATTCTCCTTCAGAAGTTTCTGGTAGACAACTCATGTTTTCCTCTATTACAACTATTTCTCCTCACATCACACTGGCCCCTCCTCGCTTGACTGTAGGGTTAATCTCTTCTTGTCTTTTTGTGGAATGTTGTGTTTGGTTTACGTCAAATGTAACAGAACATCTAGTTCTGCCTGGAACAATACTGTATCTAATCACCTTCTTGTCTATCTAACTTTGCGAGTTTCGGTCTGCAAGCTCTTAAACGCATCATTCCCGTAAGTACAGCATTGTTGGATTGGAGGCACCACTACACTGTGGAAATTAATTCACAACACACGTTTCCATACTAGTATGCATGGCAGTAAACTAATGGAAAAACACTATTTGAGATACAGCACCAGACTGGTACACAGAACCAGGACCAGGCCTTCTCAGTAGGAGCCCTTGAACTTCAGAATAATCTCCCTCCCCCTGTCAGGTCTGGTCACTACCAGTGTTTTCTCATCTGTTTTGCCTCTACTGTGTTAAATTGTTTAAATTTGTTATCATAGTTTCATTTCTTTATCTTGTGCAGCTTTTAGGAAACACTGTCTTGCATATAATAGACTTGAAAACATTTATTTAAATAAGGAGAATGGGGACTTTTCTAACTTTACAGCAGTGAGTTCTAAGATGTTTTTCTTTCCCTGCTGTAATTCTTTTCTTTACAAACTTATGGCATGAGTGATGTGCACATATGTTTCAGTCTGAGATTAGTGCGATATCTGATGTCAGTAAATGTTGTGCGTTTAGTTTTGACTGACCTGTGAAAAATGGAAACCTTCTAGTTTTTGAGCTGAACTCAGGCACAACATGACTGGCAAGACATTATGTGGTGCAGTGGAAAGAGCTGTGCTGCGGTTTCTTTGGTTTTCTCCTGTGACTTTGGGGTCTCTCTTTGGAGTACGGGTAAGGAACATACCATAATCTGGAAAATATGACTTGAGTGTGGAAGAACATGGGAAACAATAACATGCGGAGGATTCCTCTTCCATCCTCTGGGCTCTATGATTTGGGAATCTGCTTTAGTCTGCAATTTTAGCTCACCACAACGACCCGCTTGGCCCTCGTTCTGTGCTACTCTTTTTCCACCTCCCCTCCCTCTAAAGTAGGCTTTTGTCTCACCCGGCCCAGAGTGGCTGGACGGTAGCTCAGGGAAGAGTAGAACTCCCTCCGGTTATATATTGTTAGGACTCCAATGAGCTGATTTTGATCCAGATTGTTTGAAAGATGCTGGTTGTTTCACCTTTGAGCCTCCAGGTGACTCAACCGTCTTCCTGCCAGTGGAGCCGTAATAGATGACACCGCTGTGTTACGGGGTCGGGCCCGTCTGCGTGGAAAACTTCCCATGTTCGATCAAGGACTTCTTCTTCACACATGGAGAAGTAATCAAGACACAGAGGGAAAAGGAGCAAGTAGGTCTCTCTTCAAAGCAGAATGATTCCCGCCTGTTTTTGACATTGAGACAGTCGAAGCCTTCCGGCGACTGATTAACTACTGTTTGCACAGAGGAAACCAAAGGATATGGGAGCTGCTCTCCACCGAAACTCACCGCAGGGACAGAGACGGAAAATCAAATCTACTTTTTCTTCCTGCTGGGTGATTTGTGGAAAGTACATCAAAAAAAAAATACCGGCTACCGAAAGAAGATACAGCACAAACTTTTTGATTTTCTTCAGCTAAACTGTGGTGCGTTCATGACTGTCCGCATTTAAATGATCGCACACGTGTCCGCCTTTTTTTGAAGCTCACCTGTAATGATTAGTTCAAACCATACTTGACACGATTACATGCAAAGTCAAAGCGGGGTTGAATTTGCGCCAGGTGACGCTAATGGTGCATCTTTAACGAGTTAAAATTTGAACTTGTGTGTAGGAGTAGACGCCGGCTTAGACCCAGAACTCGCTGGTGGGGTAACGTTAAGTATTTCATCCGGCTTCGAAAAGCCTCAGGATCCCCCAGGATTGCTGGAGTGTGTTGCTGGGGAGAGGGACGACTGGAATCCTCCCCTTAGGCTGGTGTCACTGTGACCTGACACTGGATGAACAGAAGAAAGTGAATCAATCAGTCAATGAACTTGGGCAAGACATTTTTAACACTGTGATGAGAAAACATCTTGATCCTCTCGATGACACGTCAGGAAACGAGTAGGAAGTTTATGTGGGAGTGAAGGAAGAAGGTTATCCTAGTCTTTCATGGAAGATGTAGGGAACCCATTGTCGTGCATTCCTGACTTTCCGTACAAAGGTGATTGAATACGTTTCAACCTCTTCAGTTGTAATCGTATGTTCTAATAAAAAGCAACATATATCTTATGCACGGTACATTCAAAGTTAATAAAAAGCTGTGGGTAGAGGTGAACCTAATTTTGCAAACCGAGAAAGACGTAAGGCAGTATACGAGACATTTGATTGTTTAGATTCTCTAGATGTCATGTGTCTGAGTGTCAGAAGAGCATTAATGTGGAATTGGATGGGATGCTTATTGTAGCTCTACGTTGACACCAGAGATTTCTGTAAACGCCTCCCAAAACCAAGACAAGGAATGAAATCTATGTGATAGTGTTGTGAAAAAACTCTTTGAATGATCTTGTATTCGTCGTCCGAGTTACGACTAGACACTGAAAAGGTAGCAAAAAGTCCTCAAACACAACTTAAGCTGTTTATTTGACATAGAATGATCTAAGATAAACAGTCTAAAGCTTCAAAGTGCAGCTACGCTAACTGTGTGGTCCGTTTCCAACCATGGGACCAAGCTGCACCCATTAAACCTCTCACATCAGCGTCTAGAGTACGCAGGCCAACCGGTGAACAAACATGACCTGTTGTTTCTGGTAAATCTGATAATACCGTCTCTCGATTAGTTTAGATGAAGTCATGGTCACAATAGGAAAGAGCTCCTCCTTCAGTTTATAAGTGGGAACACTACCTGAACAAAATATTATGGTAATAAGAAACAGTTCTTCCAAAACTAACGAGACTGCAAATCTCCACCGAGGCTGCTCAGTTTCCTCCACTATGTCATTGCACCTAAAACCGTTAATCCCATAATAGTTTGCATACATGTTACATTTTATGGATTACCCCTAAATCTTAAATTTTATCTGCAAATTAAAGCACCTAAGGGAATTTGACTGATTTTTTTTACAGGAAAGGAGCGACTTGTATTGGTATTGAAATAAAACTCCTTGTTCTAATGTGATGACATCATCGCACATCAGTCGCCTACCAACACTACCAATCTGCAGACCCGTACCAGGCCGAAAGGAAGAACAAAAGTATCCAAAGTGAGTAAAATATGAACTATTAGATTAAACTATGGCTAAAATATGACATAAGCGAGATAGAGCTCCTCAAACCGATTCATATGCTCAAATTTGGACTAAAATCGGATTAATGGTATCCAACCGACCTGTCCCAAAACACCTATCAATCCAGTTCTTCCTTGCACTGAAGTCTATGGAGGTATAAAGCTTGAAATTGATCCATGAAATAGTTTTTGAGGTAGGTCTGAAAAACCCTTTTTTTCATAAGAAAGCTTCCCCTAGTGCTTAAAGTTTAGATAAAAATATGATATACATAGATTTCATATGCAATGAAATATGACTAAACTGGACTTAAGGTTAGGATGTTCATAAAAGTCCATAAAAACAGTGTTTCCTGTATTAAGTCCCTCTCTAGTGAGTGAAAAATGAACTATTAAAGTCAAAAACAATGTATGCAAGATAGATCTTCTAGTCAATTCATGCACAGATAAATGTCCTCCTAGTGTCAGAAATATACAATCAATCTCTCCCAAAACCCATCCAGTCCTTCCTCACACTAAAGTGTATGTGGAAAATTATCCATGAAATAGTTTTTGAGTTATGTACAGAAAACAGTGTTTTTCATGAAAAAGGCTCCCTCTAGTATGTAGTAATATAATGTAATATGAACTGCTAGAGTAAAAACTGATATTTACCAGAAAGATCCCCTTGAGCCGATTAATATGCACTTAATCCAGACTAAATCGGACCAAAGGTTGAGAAAGTAGATTCGGAGATGAAGAAATTGTCGTTTCCCCCAAATCCCCCCCAGTTCTTGTTCACACAAAGTTCTTTGTGGGTATGAAATTTGAAAATGATCCATGACGATTCCATAATATCCCCACATATTTGGGGAACTAATAATAATATGTCATGCGCTGAACTCGATTTGTCACATTTGGGGAGATCAACAGCTGTCTTCAATTTGGCAGATGAAGATTCCGTCTTCAAGGATATATGTATGTGTATATGTATATTTACATGTATATGTACGTGTATATGTATGTATACTTTAAGGACAGCGACTGGACCAGGGCATTATTGACATGTTCCATCATTAGGTGGGATTTTGGGAGAGGGTGGCCCATTCTTGTCATTCTTACCCCAGCTGGTGGGCCGTCAGCCGGTTCTTACTGTCAACAGAATTTCTATCCCTGCCTCCTTCAAATCCTCTGCTTCAGTGCGACATGAAGGCCAATTCCTCGAACGTGTAAATGACGGTGGGCTGAAAATAATTTTTAATAATTTCTTATTCGGCTGCTCCCTTTCTGGGTCGCCACAGCGGATCATCTCTTTCCATCTCGCCCACTTGTCTTCTTAGCTCTGAAAATATTACTTACACTTTTGAAAATGTACCTCCGCAATGTGCTGTCGGATACTAAGAACACACTTCAGGCCCCACTATTGACAGACAGACAGGCAGACAGACAGGTCACAGCATCTCCAGAACAGCAGGTCCGGTTGGATGTTCCCTGTCTGCAGGAGTTGGTACCTACCACCCTGATCTAAGGAGGGACACCCGGTGAACCGATGACAGGGCCATGGGTGTCCAAGGCTGATGATGCGTATGGGGGCAGATACATTTCACCAAACATAAACTCAGCCACTGGGGGGCGCACAAGTAAGTTTACTCTTGGTGCTGGTCCGATACCAGTATAAATAGGGGGGGTTCAGTCAGGAAGGGCATCCGGCATAAAACTGACCATTTCAGCAATGCAATGGAAAATCCACTGTGGCAACACCAAATCATTTAACTGAAGAGGTGTCACTGGAATGAAGGAGGGATTATATTGGCAGTGTTTCCTCACACAGGAAATAGCCTCACACAAAACGTCTGACACCCGGAGAGGTTTGACTGAAACAAGACCCATATTTTGTTCTCGGTTTGCGAAGACTCCATAAACAACCTTACATTTCTTCTCTAACAGTCAAATAAAATGGGTGAAGTAGCTACGAAGCCTCATTCTGCTCAAACTGTGCGGGCATCGCCAGTCTACATCCTGTTCAAGTCCCACCAATTTGCCGCCAGTCACTTTTTTAATGCCGTGTTTATGTGATTCCCATCAACCTGCTAAGTCTGGAAATGTCATGTGACCATGGTATATTTTCCAGGTGCTTGAATCCAGCTGTTCAGCAATAACTGGTAAAGAGATGAGATATTATAGACCAATAAAAACACACTTCGAGGTGTACATGATGGAAACCATGCATACATTCCACTGTTGCAGCCCGGATTTCTAGCTAATCTACATTTTTTCCACATATTTTCGACTAATTTCTGATTTGGAAATTTGATTACACTATACCCCAAAATTAGAATAAATGTTGGCACCATACCCAGCAAACCACAGATATGTTGAAACTTTCACATGATTAATCTTTGACCTCCGCTGAAACGCTGAACATGTGGTCTTTGGCACAAAGCCACCAGCTTAACGTATGGAAAAGATTATGGCGTCAAACACCTGGGGTTGTCGCCGCAGACACAGATGGAAAGTGTCCCCAGAACTCATTAAATCTAGTCTCGTTTCCGCAATAAAAATACAAAAAGTAGTCTAAAGCATTGGTCTCCTGCTTGTCAGCCGCCACCACCAGCATGCATGTAATCTCAGGGGGGGGGGGGTTGCTTAGTGCAGAGCTTTTGTTGAATTTGAGGACAAAATGGAGCTTCCTAAGACTACTTGAGGGGAGTAATTATTGTTTTTCTTCTACCATTTTGGTTTGAATGATCCTTAAATGGTCCTTATTTTACTTTTCAGGACCATCCAAGGATCATTCATGAAAACTTTCATTTTTTTAAAAGTTTCATTTTGAGTAGCTATGCCACTTAAAGAACAACATATTGTTTAACTATCTGGAGACTAAGATCAAACTGACATCATCCCTGACACGGCATATTTTTGGGTTCACTATGCTATTACGGAATGTTAAATTGAAGAGATAATTGTCAGGGTCTTAAAGGCGATGTTGCACTGAAAGAAAAAAAAAACCCAACACTGACATGTTGACATTATTTATTAATAATTTATTGGGTATTATTACCCAAATACTTAGGGTTATGGTTAAGGCCAGTGCAACCTTACATTCCAAAGAGTGATAATGATCCATTGCTGTCTTTAAACTGCGATGGTTTCACTTTCATGACCTTCCATATCAGTTTTTGGCAGCAGATTTCTTTATTTTCTTCTTTCAGACATCAAAGGCTTGAAGCAGACTTAGAGAGAGGTCATAAGAATGCATTATGTATTTCATCAATTGATGTCAATTCCACCAATCCCCTTTCTTTCAGCACATTGCAGTAAAGTTTTCATCAAAGTTGGCGTGAAATAAAATAGATTACTTCCACAGGCATAAGGACACCCGACTTAACAGTGTCACACATTTCTTTCCAAAAAGAAAAAAAGAGGAACATTTATTGTTTTTTAACATAAAAATCTAACAATTTTTTCCTGTACTCAAAAAAAATCTAAAGGTTCCAGCAGAACTCCTAACCAACCAATTTCAATAAACCAAAATTATATCCACCAACCTGCCGGATACAGAGCTAGCTTAAGATTTAATTTCAGATATACACGTTAAAGTGTCTCCCTGGACTCTAGACCTCAACGATTACTTAACAAAAACACAACTTTATGACATGGTTCAATGGTTTTGGAGATTCTAGATTATGTTTCGTGGAGATAAACATTAACTGGATGTCAAAGAATTTTTGGTTATTTGCAGAGTTTATCTGATTAACATGTTGCTAACGTAACCGCTAACCATTGCTAACTGTTCCAGGCTCATTGGCTGTCGAACGGTGCCGGACATAGTCCAAACACAGCCTTGGAAGTTAACAAAGGCCGGTTTGACATCAGGGAATCCGGCACAGAAGCGATTTAAAGAGTCTCCCGAAGCTTTAAACTTATTGCTAGCTCTTTTAGCCATGCAGCTAATATTAGCCACGGATTGCCAGGAGCCAAAATTCGCAAATAAAACCACCATGGCACTGTAAGCTCTTTCATAAAAAATGGCCCACAACAGCTGCCAGTCTGTCATCAGGTGCTAGAAATATACATACATACAAATATTAATAGCATGTGGACTTAATGTATCCGATTTACAGTTGCACACAGCACCAACCTTTCAGTCTGACAAATGTCTGCTTTCATGAGTTAATTCATAATATAACCCTTTAATCTTCTCCATAATCGATCATTTTCATTACTTATATCATAAATGGAGTATTTTTAATCAATTACAAGCATTTAAGATGATGACAGCTGTTCAAGGTCACATTCAGTCAGCGCTGACTATAAATCCAGCAAATAAGTCCTGGCCTGTGAGGCGTCAGTAAGTTATAATGAGGGGAAATTCACTCTAAACTGCCTTATTTGGTAACAAGGTCCCCTTTCAACCCTGCAATCAGTCCTCTGAAGGTCTCACAATGACAGTTTGTTATAAAAAAAAAAAGGCGTATGGATAAATTTGTTGTGGATATTTGTGGCGGCTTGACGCCCAAAGAGGCTTCAAAATACTGTACAAGAAAGCGACTTGTAACGATGCAGGGTTACCGATTTGGCTCGTAAATTTACAATCTTGGCAAAATGACTTTATTATTTATGGTCGAGTCGAGCAAACACACATGCTTTGTTGAACACTGGGATGGAAAAAAGCCACAAACCACACTTGACTGGTAACATAAACTGGAGCCAGAGTATTCTCTGGGAGTTTCAGCTCAATGGCTTTCAGTTGGAAACTTGCTGATTTGGGGTTTTATTTAAATCACACGCGAAGATGAATTTAGAACAAAAGAAAGTGCTATGGGTCAGCTTTAATTTGGGTCTTTTTCTTAGTGCTTAATCATTTTGACAGTTGCTGACGAAGGAAACACCAATGACGCTCGTCATCAGTGACTAGGGTGCTAAAATTTCCATTAAAACAGGAGACTATATCACAATATACATTTGATGACTAAAATAAATTACCCCTCGGCTATTAAACAAAGAGGTCAATGAAAATTGATTTCGAGATGTAATGCCAAAGAATACACATTTTACCTGTATCTGGTTTTGATTCATAGCTCTGTGAGGTTACGTTTACGAGAGCATTTCAATCTCTGCAGGTTTTTATTGCGCTCTCCAGATTTTTGCTCAGGGGTCTCATTTGTCCTCCAACCGCTATCTCTGTTTCCAGTCCATGACTTCCTAGTGGTTTTCCTGTGTTCCCTCTCCCTTTCTCTCTCTCTCTCTCTAACTCTGTCTCTCTCTCTAACTCTCTCTCTCCCCCTCAACCCTCTCTAACTATCTCTAATTCTCTCTCTAAACCTCCTTAACTCTCTCTAACTCTCTCTCTCTCTCTCTAACCCTCTCTAACTTTCTCTCTCTCTCTCTCTTTGTTGTGGGCGTGGCCTCACACACCCAACCCCAGGAAGTTGGGTGTGAAATGGCTCCACACCTGTTCTCAATCACCTCATCAATGACAACATCTAACAACCCTGCAACTCATCGCTACAGTACACAGCTACACTGATGAGCCATAACTTTCTAACCCCCGACAGTTGAAGTGAGTAACATAAATCATCTTGTTGTAATTGCTCCTGTCAGTGTGTGGGGTATATCTGGTAGCGAGTGAACAAGCAATCAAAGGGAGGTGGTTTTGATATAATGACTGAACGGGAGATTTCCATGTGATTATCTCGATGACTTCTTTGCCAAACCTTGTCGACCCCAGACTCTCAGCCGGACCCACCCGCTCACATCCACAGCTTCTGATTCAAATCTCAAATCTCAGGTCCAGGTTTAAACACAAACCCGACACTTCGAACTTTTAAATCTTCTGCTGTTTGGACCTGGACAACAATACAGCTACGCTGGGGTTATTTTCACTTTGTAAGCCATTTTCAATCTTGATTATTTGCTCAGATCAGATTGGGGTCACATTCACAACTACAGAAACCTGTATCTAGCGGCTGATCTATCAGATTGATACAGTTTTCAACAGGTCATCTGCACAACTAACAAACAAACAAATACATACATATTTGTGAGACAGTACATGACAAACTGAAACAGATGCACCGGTAATGTACGTATTCATGACATTTAACTCAACAGATAGCAGACTCATCCTCAGCTTTTAACATGTCGATAATGAACAGCAGACGATCTTAATTGTTGTCATCACCTCTCCTCTCTGGTCTTTTCGTTTTGCAATGTTGGCTGACGACAACAGATCTAAGCACGGGTATTTAAAAAAAAAAAAAAACCCCGGAGGAAATCCAATCCGACCTTCTATATTTGTTGCACATAGCCATGAAGCCGATATGTCTGTGATCTAGGGTTACATATTAAAGTGACTCCAAACTGTTTTTAAAAGTTTAGATATTATTTTTAGTTCATACAGAGCTGAAGAAAATCAGACTTATTTCACAGTAACGTCAAAAAACATATTTTTAAGAATGGTAGTGTGAACGTAGCCCAGATGACATTTCAATGCGTGGCAATTGAAGAAGAGAGTTCCTACATACAAATGTAATGGGTTATGTAAATAAGAATAATAATCTTCTCTTCTGCCGTGTTTCTATTGAGCACCAGGGTTGCACTGACATTAACACATACTGTATAAACTGGACCACAAAAAGAATTTAAGAATGAAAATGTATTCTATGGTTGAATTGTTATGAATCCTTTCCTGAGGATTAAAATTAATTGGCAAAAAATGAATTAGTACTGAAAATGTAGAGGTCATTAAAGTGTGCTCAGTATCTAAAAAAAGATATTCTGTAAAAGCCACCAACAAACAAAAAAAGCCAAAACATTTAAACAGCTTATAGGTGGGACAGTAGTGCCTTTATTTTGCTCCACCATTCCAAAGTGGAATAGGGGTCCGTGTTATTCCCTCTCTGAGACAACAGCGAATACAGATGTTTTGATGACATATTATTGTGTGCCCTACCACATGAAGATTAACTAGAAGTGGAAAAAACAGCTAGTAACATTCAGCAGCTGGTAGCAGTTAGCAGCTGGTAGCAGTAAACAGCTAATAGCAGTTAGCAACTTCTTCAAAGAAGAAGAAAAATCTTCAAAGTCTGGATATAAGATGAGGTTGCTGTGTTAAACATCATGCCTCTTTCGACTGAAGATTGGATTCAGGTAACAAATACGCAGCCGTTATACTAACATTATTTTGTTCACTGTGTAGGAAAATGTTCTCCCCCCAAAACATTTGTTCCAAAATCCTTCCAACATTTTGAGGTCTGAATGTTTGTGCGTACAGGTAGGCTTTGCTCTCTGGATGTTTTCTAGATTACATTTAATTCCTGTTGCGGAAATCTTAATCAAACATTTCCAGTTAACGGAGTACTTTCTTCCAGCACTGGATTTCTAACCGATTTCCAGTCAACAGACCTTTTTTCCATCTGTCCGGTAGAACGTCAGCGTCAGAGGATCACTCTGTGTCATACTAACCACAAAGATGACTCTCCTCCAGATCAGGGTCGGGTCCTGGAAGTTATGTGACATGTAATCAAGCGGCTGGCCACAGAACAAACATGAAATACTGCCTGACCGGGGTATCAAGTCATCATCTACGTTTAGGAGCAGGAATATTTTAGGTCACCAGTTGGGTCGGGTTTGAAAGAACCGTCTGAAATGGAAACCTGAGATTTGTGAGCAGACAAGCTTTTCAGTAGAAGCGTGTAGGCATGTGTGACTTGACAAAAGACAGCTACAACCAAATGTAATAAATTCACAAGGCCGATAACAGAACCTAAGTTCATTTTAAGTTCAATGAGCTCACATTAGTCCTACATGTCCTGTACGACTGTACTGAGGTACAATAATGTACCTCAGTTTCTTCTCCAGACATGAACCTTTTCTGACTCTCGTTTACAAAGTTATAAACAATCTCTATAATGAGGTCATTTGTACCAACAAAATTCAAATTCCTCTTGATTGTCAGTCAAATTCAGGGCTTGGAGCTGAAATTCAGCTCAAACTAACGACCAAATTCAAAATGCCAACAATCACCAAATAAACTGTGTTTTTTGGTGAAAAAAAAAAGATATATGAACTAATACGGTAAAATATGACAAATACAAGCTAGATCTCATTGAGGCTTCCTATGAGGTAAATTTCCTCAACGGTGAGGTTGAAGTCATGTAGGACGATTCATGAAAGAGCTCCCCCTAGTGGGTAAATTATGACCTACTAAAGTAAATAGAATATGATATATAAAAGATAAATATTTTCGAAGCAATTCATATGCACCGAAAGTGGATTAATTCCGACCAACCATTGAGAAATGATGGCCTGAAAACTTTTGATGATATAGCACAAACCCTTTCCTCTAATCAATCCAGTTCTTCCTCGCACTAAGGTCAATGGGGGTATAAAGTTTTAAAAATATATTTTTATATCCCCTCATTTTTCAACATTTTTCTCGAACATTACACCAGAAATGCTTAATTCATTTTCAAAAACCTTTGTTGAAGGATGGGATCAGACAATAATTGTAATAAATAATAATGAAACTTTAAAATAACGTTTTTAAAAGACATTTGAAAGAGGACCAGGATCTCACCAGTGTGACATCCGGGGGGAATGGAGGCCAGAGTGGGGGCCAAGAACCGAGTTCATTTTGGTGTGGATCCAGATTTCTTTTTAATTTCCTTTGCATTGCTTGATTTTCATTTTATGTATTACCTTACCAACATCATAATTCAAGATGTAAAATAACACATGGGGTTGAGTGTGTGGTTAGTATGGTCCTGATCCATGTACTATTAAAGATCTGGATCGAAATACTGAATGTATTTTTAGAGGGTTATCTTAATCTAATTTTTGCATTATAAAAAGAAAAGAAAAGCTGGAGCTCGAAACCTGAAGCCATCAACCAAGATAGCCGGGGTTTGAGTCTCATCCAATGTCAGAGCTCTATCTACAGGAGAACTATTCATTTAATGATTTGGAGTAAGGGATCCTGAGGATATATAGGACCGTTGGGTCTTGGCAGAGGTATACTCCTAATTTAGAATTAATAAAAAAGATTTGCATTATTGATTCCTTCAACTTAATGGTCCTCTGACTCAGCATGAATCTGGGTCGGAACAGTTCAGCAGTACTGAAGCTGTTTTGAAACTCGGGCTGAGCTGAACGTTTGTGAGGTGTCCCTGCTGCCATCACTAATTCAATAAATAAGCCACAGTCCACCTTTACCCAAGGTGCCGTTCCAATCGTTCCCCAGACTGTCCTTTCCTCAGGACATCCGTCACTAAAGCCAGCAGACCTGAACCTAAATAAACAGCCACAGAATCCACCTTGTTCTCCTCGGCCCGGCGGCTGAAACCAGAGAGAAACCGGCTCCAGCTCAGACGTCAACACGCCTTTAAATCGTGTCGGTCCTGGTCCTAAATATGATAATTTGGCCTTATAAATGTCCAGTAATATTCGAAAGGAGCCAAAGAGACAGCAGTTAGAGAGAGAGATCAGAGCTTGTCAAATAAACATCAGCATGACCCTATTAATATCACTGGGTCCAACTCTTGTCGCTTGTTCTAATATCGGCGCCACGGGATCATTTCTGACTGCAAAACAGGTCAAGAACTAGTACATGTATGAAAATGTACTGGAGCCCATTGGTTTCTTCTATCTTTGTGTTGATCATACACTAAACTGTGTCTGATACGAAATCATAACTTAATGTAAAGTAATGCAAGATTTTATTCAATCAGGAAAAATGTTTTCTAATATCCAATTCAGTGAGAAAAAAGAATATAGTCCTGAACCCAAATGTAGTTTATCTTCTGTAACAGCACTCAAACGCCTCTGATGACTGGAGGTCAGTCTCTGGTGCTTTGACCATCATGCTTTAGTGCAGCCTCCTCGGAGGGTTTGTGGGCATGATTGATCTCTTCAGGTTCTGCCACAGAACCTCAGTGGGGTTCAGGTCCAGTCCCTTAGAAGGCCACTTCAAAACTTTTAATTGTATCACTTTTGAGTCATTGAGATATTTTTGGATCACTGATGAATGACCCAGATGTGCTTTGGCTTCAACTCACAGACTGATGACCTGACATTCTCATTCAAATTTTTCTGGTAGAGAGCCGAATTTACGATTTCATCAGTTATGGCGAGTCATCCCGGGACCCGGAGAAGCAAAGTGTCCCCACAACGTCGTACTCCCACCTGTATGTCCGATCTTAAGTATGACGTTTTTTTGACGTTGTAATTCTTTTTGTGACTTCATGCTCTTTTAGCAAATTTTGGAATGTCATCCACATCAGGGAAAGTTCCTTGTGACTCAGAGTCTTCTCTTTATTTGTGGATAACTGGTACCATCTTGGATCTGTGGTGTTCCAGAACTTCAGAAATATTTTTCTAACCCTTCCTATTTGATGTATTCCAAACAGCTTTCTGGGACTCTTCTCTGGAATTTCTTTTGATTTTGGCACAGTGTGCTACTGGTGAGACTTAGGAACTTTCTTCCTGCCTCTGAGAACTGTCTTTTTTGATCGTATGTATATGATTTAAGTGAGTGAAAACTTCGAACCAGTTGCTGTTAGACTAGCTCCTTAGTTAAACAACTAAATAATGATTTAAAACTTGTATTTTGTATTTCATCAGGTTGTTTAATGAAAGTATTTTTTGAAGACCTTAGTCAGTTTATTATCAGAGGAGGAGGTCAAGCACTGGTTCACCATCTGGAATATGTTCTTTTTACACTTCTGTTATAGCAAATTCTTGGTCATTTCACAAGCGACGGTCATTGGACTGAAAAAGTAGGTCAAATATGCTGCTGACATAATCCACGCACCAACCTCACAGAGAGCTGAGGATTTGTAAAGGCTGAACTCTGCGACCAGCGGCTTCCTCCGCTGACAGACCTGCGCCTGTTTACCATGAAACCGCCCATATCTGTCCTTCCTCACTACACAACCATAAACATCGACTGCCATTGCCTTTCACCATGACATGGGCTCACACGTCATTATATCCACGAGCTGTTTTTATGTGGTACGGGACTTTATTTGTTGTTCCGTGTCTCGCTTCCATAGATCCCGAGTCCCCACACCTGCTTGGGAGCCTTTGGATTCCTTCCAAGTGATGTAAAGACGGCGTTCCCATTAAAACATGTCTGGAAACCATACGCTAAAGCTGCGCTCTCATGACTAATAGGTACTGTAACCTTGATCTTTAAGCCCACACTGTACGTTATGATGATGTCAGACTTAATGAATGTAGGATTTGGAGCTACAGGATTGAAAAGTTTCCAAAAATTGGCCCAAAATATTTTTTAGTCATCATTTACTCGCCTGCCTGCAGATGGAAAGTTTCTCCGTTCAGATAACCTCTCTTGTGTTGCTTTATAAAATGTCACACTCTGACAAATGCAGCGATGCCGGAGTATCCTCCTCCTCCTCCGGCGCTAAATGGATAAACGATAACATTACAACCACCTCGTAAGGTTTTAGTTCCCCCTTTTCCATAAAAAACTGCTCTGCAATGCTCAAAACCAGCCTGAACTTTTCCTGCAATTTGTGCTGCAGTAGATCTTCTGTGGAATCAGACAACACGGGCCTTTGTGATGAGATCATCAGTGTTTTCAGTGGTTATAAGATTATGTGGCTGATCAGTGTACATACAAAGTTTGGTGAAGCTGGAATGTATCATTAGCTAGAAGATATTCTCTGGGCAAAATGGCCAAAAATTAAATTTCCATGGAAACAACCAAAAATAGTTCAAAATGCAGATCTTTTATAAGAGTTGATAAACTGCTTTAAGATTAGAGAGGTTCTTTTTAATAGCAAAGTGGGGAAACTTCTCTATTGAGCAGGAAAAGGAAAAACATAGTGACAAAAATGATAAACATTCGCATCAGAATTGCAATGTGTATATAAAAAAAATAATAATAAAGCAAGGTTTGGTGTATAAATAAATAATCTGATATACAAGAAATGTAGCCTCTTTAGAATCAAATCTTCACAATAGGCTCCAGGCTTAAACTATTAGCATGTTCTCCAACTGAGGAAGGTGCAAAAGCTCTAGATGAGATGAAAGAGAACAAGTATCTCTTCACGCTCCAGTGTTTACCTGCTGTAAGAGAAAAACAGGGTTTAACTTAGCTGCGTTCACGCTGCAGTTAAAAGTGACATAATTCAGATTTTTTTTTTCTCAAATCTGATCTTTTTCCCTGAATATTATCCGTATTATAGAATATTATGTCATCTTTGTATGTGATGATGTGACATCAGGAGGAAAGACTTATGTATCCGACATCAAATTGACCAAAATGAAAATTTAAAGGATTAGACCGTGTGATTTGGTGAGTTTGACAGATTTGGTTGAGAATGCCGTTTTGCGAAAAAACGTTTTGTGGACCACAAAGTTCATACGACTTCCCATCAATAAGGGATTGAATAAAGAATTCAAGCTTTTCATTTTTGCGCGAACTGTTCCTTTAATGCTTGTTATGAAACTGGGATGAACAAACGTGAAGTACTTGGATGTTTGGTTTTTCCGAATGTATTGTTGAAAGAGTAGTTCCGGAAACAAAACCGACCGCCAGAATGAGTCTGATTCCATCTGGTAACCATGGTAACGGAAAAAATCAAAACAGTCCCACAAATTTAGTACATCAGGTTGTTATGTGAAAGATGTTTCATGAAAATCTATTAAACTGTTTTTGAGTCGCGCTCCAGAAACGAGACGTGACAGACGGACCCCACCCTTCTATCCCCCTCCTCCCTTTGTTCATGTGACTTGCTGAGAATGCGGCCAGATGTCCTTCCCAGCTCCACCATTGTTGGCGATGTTTTATGAAATCCCTACATGAGTTATGTCGATCGACTTCCAGACGAGGCCACACAAGCTGCTCATGCTTTCAACATCAGCCTAACGACGTCTGAACGAAATCCTGTTCCTCGCAATTCTCACACGTTCCATATTTACTGGCCTCATTTGGCGGTTTCTGCACCGGTTTGGGTGAGCTTGACAAAAACCCGAGCCAGTCCCATTCTTTCCACTCGGATCATAAAACTCGGGCTTCTGCTGCTAACAGAGCTGTCCTCATAGTTCTGCTTTACAGGAACAGCGGGTCCTCCAAACCAAGGCCGTTGGAATAATTAAACACTTTCCACACCACATCACAAGAAGAGAAAATATTTATCTTTCTATTCTCGCACTTTTCCCAGAATGCCATCTGATCCAATAATTCAGCCATTAAAATGAAAGTGGCTGCTACCAAGAACGAAATTGACTTCCCAGCTGTAATCGGCTTGTCAGTCAAAAACTTACAACAAACAGCGAAAACATTCGGGCAGAGGGTGACGAGGTCGATAGGGGTCAGCGGAGAACCATCCATCATGGCCGACAGACAGGGAGGCGCACTGGCCTCGTATGTAACCGCGTTTAAACAGAGGTCAGCGGACCGACACGGACAGCTATAAACTCATTACTCATCAACCCACCCATCAAAATTTAACAGGAGGAGAATGTTCACCCGCATGGAACGAATCCCAGAGGCTTCATTTTAAGCATCAGTGCACTCAGTAAATATTATATCTGAAAAAGAATTATTATTTACTTTATAAAATTATTTCAATATCACAGACGTTAGTAAATTAAAGGAATGACATAAAATTGATAAATTTTACATTATAATAATCATCAATCATCACCTTCATCATCATTCTGGCACTTTTCATACAAAAGATGTGGGTCATATTACTTTACTAATGAAATACCATTTGAACTTGTGTAATAAATGTGTAATAAAACTAGAATTTTTTGGATTGTAGTAAAGATTTGTTTAGAACTGTTGATAATTAAATGTAATATTGATCATCTGTAATTTTACTGACATTGTTCTGTAAACCATTGCAACAAACATTTTTTCTATCAATTGAGGCTGGAGATGAACGGATACTTTGGTTTGTATTTGGAGAAGTATTTGTGTGTTTTTGTCTTCTTTTTTTTTTTAGATTTGAAGTTAAGTATATGAGGATAAAATATTTCCTCAGTAATTTACCCGATCTTTAATCAATTTTTTTTTTCTGCCAATTTCTAGAGGGAGAAAAAAATTTCTTTATGGAAGCAACTTTTTTTGTCCTGGATTTACACTGAAATAAGATTTAAAAGGCATTGCCTTTGAAAATTAAATGAGAAACTGATGATTATAAATTAAATGTATTATTATTATTATATTTTGTTGCCACTGTTTATGATGGAATCATCATCCGGTGTGTCTGCGGCTGGTGTTAAGGTGATAACTTCCTTTTCAGCTGTATCATTTCAAACCATTAACTACAGCAGTTAATGGTTTTATTTAAAATCAGAATACTGAATGTGAAATCTAGATTATTGGACTTACATATGCTTTGTATAATTAACTAATATAATAACTGAATTATTATGGGTATTCATGCATGATCGACTCAGACTGTGAAAAAGACCCCTCATGTTCCTCCTGTGGTACCCCAAATATCCCGATGGATTTTGCATAACTCCCATCCAGAAGCAGTTTAATAGTTTAATAACTCATATAGACCTCATGGAGAAAAAATAGTTTTTTTTTTTATTGACTTAATGGAGCCGGTCTGGTCCAGTCCACCGGGTTTCCGCTGCAGTGCGGCATCTGGATTTCCTAAGAAGTTATCCACGATTTTCATCAGAGGATGCTCCTTTAAAAGTTAGGTGCTTGTAGACATAAAGGCTTTGTGACGTTTAAGGCTGATTTATTTCCCCGACCAGATAATGATGATGATGATGATGATGATGATGTCACTAATGAGCGCCAGTCAAACATCAAACTATGTGGAAAAACCGTCTGGAAATAGTGACGAAATATGACATTTCAGTAACATCCAGCCGCGGTTATACAGACAAATGGAATAGATTCTAATGATTATGCAAAATAAGTGGGCTTAGGTTAAATAACCATCAATCACTCGCCTCTACAGCAGTGAAAACATGATATCATGTTTTCCCTGTCAGCTCTGCAAAAAAATGTTCACCGCTGTAGCAACGGCTCACGGAAAAATACCTATGACTGCAACCCTCAACCCAAAGCACTCATTCTTTCCATGCACGATATTACTCTTCTTTTTCTTTATTTGTATAAGTATAATTAAAATGGCAAACAAATTAGGTACATAAAATGTATATGAATAAATGACGGTACTCCTAGAATTAAAAAAAAGGAAGTTTCTTGCAGACTCACGTCTTTGGCGTCACAGTTGCATTCATGCTGGAGTGAAGCATTTAGGTGCAAAAAATGGTACAATGTGGCCAACATCATCACCAATCAGCCATAACATTATAACCACTGACGATTTAAGTCCAAATAACATCACTTATGTCATTAAAGTGGTACCTGTCAGATGGTTGGGATATAAATGGCTGTTAGTGGAAATTTTGTCCTGAAGTTGATCTGTTGGAAGTTTCAAGCATGAGGATCTGAGTGACTCTGACAAGGACCAAATTATGATGGATTAAAGGCTGCGTCAGAGCACCTCCAGAATGGCAGCTCTTGTTTGGTGTTCCTGGTCTACAGTGGTTAGAATCTACCAAAGTGGTTTAAGGAAGGACAACTGGTGAACCACGCTAGTCACTGATGTGCTTGAGGAGTGAAGGTTCTCACATGTTTTCCAACGCAGCAGAGCTACTGTGGCCCAGTTTGCTGAAAAAGTTGTTATTGGCCATGACAGAAAGGGGTCATAACACTTAACACATCACAGAGATGTTCTGGTGGCAAAAGAGAAGACCTACAAAATATCAGGCAGATGTGTTTTAATGTTATGGCTAATCAGTGTAAAAAGAAAGCAAAATAATTCCAACTTCCAATGTATTATCTTAATAACAGTCAGTTCTCAGATGTTTGTCATACTGTACAATACTGTACTATACATACTGTACTGTTCTTGTGCTACATTGTAAAAAGAAAACAACAACAGACAAACCTGTGTCTAATTTACGCTAAAATTAAATGCAGATTTAATTCTGGTAGCTGTTGCCTGGATTTCCCTGTAAAAATTAACGGCGACCATGTGCAAGACATTATTGTAAATTAACATAAAAAAAAACAAACAGATCCACTGTAAACTTGTTTATGGTATAAGGGCATTAAATAAAATGTAAGAGCACAATAAATTTGGATTTTTTTTAAACCGTGAAATCAACAGTTTAAGAGATAATCTTTAAAAATGTTTGTTTCTGTAGAAATTAAGTATACTCTCTATACTTAAGTCTTTTTTTAATGATAAATTCAAATATAAATACCAGTAAAATCTGTAATTTTGACGTAATAATGCCAACTAATGACTGTGCCATTATGGTATTCTTTTGTCAATTTTAAATACTGTATGTATTTACTATATGTATACTGTACCATGAAAAATAAAGTTATTTAATTAATTAATTCTCTTTACTGTTGAGGTTGACAGTTTTATACTGTAATTTTTATTGACAGTTTGTTGCAGTGTGGAATTAAAATTTAAATTAACTTTAATAAACCTTTAACCATTTAGCAAGAGCAGAGTTTATTTTTCTACAGAAACAAAATGTTATGGTTGTAAAATTGCGAAACACTGTTTTAAAGAGTCTGAATTTATTGTCATTTACTGTCATTTTATGAAATGCCCTTGTAGCAAAAACAAGTTTACAGTAGATCTGTTTTTTTTAATGGTATTTTACCGTAATCTCTCGTACAGATTAAATGTATTTTTTACTGTGAAATTCTGTATTTGACAGTAAATGACACTGAATTATTTCACAGTGTATATGAAGGTGTCCATCTTTATATTGAAAGAAAAACCCTTTTAAATTGTGTTCCAGGTATGTATGGAAGGTCAAGTGTGCATCAAACATCTTTTATTCATAGATTTACATAAAAGGAGATATAACCTAAATACACTTAAGGGCACACTAAATCATTGCAGTATGAAAACAAGCCTGTTAAACTTATATATGATATCAATCTGTCCATTTAGGAAGCAGAATTAATTGTGAATCAGTTTCACCTATTTTGGTGTAAATGTAATTGACAACAGGAACAACGGAGAGGCAAAAACATGACGATCCCCAAAAAAGGGAAAGATTCTGCAGGTGGTGGCCACAAACCATTTCTCTCTATATATCTGTCCTGACCGACTCTTCTCTAGTTTTGTGTTCTGCTGGTGTCTTTGTCACTACTTGTGACATGGGGCAGTACCTGCAGCCCACTGACGCTGCACAGGTAGTCCAGCTCCTCCAGGATGATTATCCCTGCATGCAGCAGCAAGAGGGTTTGCTGTGTCTCCCAGTGAAGTCTCAAGACCATGGAGGAGATGCCAGGAGACGGCCGTCACACGAGGAGAGCTGGCCCGGTCCGTAGGACAACAACCCAGCAGCCAGACTGGTATCTGCTCCTCAGTGTGAGGAGGAACAGGAGGAGAACTGCCAGATCCCTACAAAATGACCTCCAGTGGGCCGCTGGTGTGATTTATCTGACAGAACTGTCAGCATCAGACTGCATTAGGGTGGCAAGAGGGCCCGACGTCCTCTACTGGGACCAGTGCTCACAGCCCAGCACTGATCCAGGTCTGGGAGGAGATCCCGCAGGACACCATAATCCATCTCATCAGGATCATGCCCGGACGTTTTCAGAAGCTCCCTTTGGCATGAGGGGCTCAAACACACTCTTACGTCACACTGGAGTTGGATCAGTCTGTGATTTCCGTTTTATTTCACTAAATTTTTGGTGTCCTTTAGAATCCAGCCCTTGATGGTTTCATGATTTCGATTTCCTTTGATCGTTCTTGCGTAATCTTGTTCTAAACAAATTCCGTATATGCATATCAAGAGATTTTCAAGTAAGTATTCCCTTCATTTTTTTGAACAGGGTATACTTTATAAATGTGGTATTATATACTGTAGGTGTCAAAGATGGTCTGAGGTGCTTCATGTGTCTCTTTCCAGTAGTTTGGTATATGTTGGTATTCTCAAAACTTACGATAGACTCGGTTTTACATCTTTACAGGCAGAAATGGCAAGAGTAAAAACTTTCTTTACTCCAGTAGAATTGCAGTAGCTTGTGTAAAATAAGACACTGGTAAAGGTAGATGCATTGATCCTGAAGTGATGAAAGGTACTCAAAGTATAAAAAAGAAAAATGAAAGAGATAAGGTAAGCCCTCATCATTCCCGAGGGGAATTCTTGTGCCAGAGATTACTCCGAGATTACAGTTACAAAACAATACAATAACAGAATACCTAAAAACTATGACGTAGTGAAGTATTTGACCTCCCGCCTCTGTTGGCAGGTATTATTCCCTCCAGCGTTGGGAATCACCATCCTAGTTGAGTGAGCCATATTTTTTCACATGATATTCCCTCCATTCATGAGATTTCACGCGTCTCCTTTGAAATGTGCAGCCTTTAGTCATCTGTTATCATCGGCTCTGCTTCCTCCCTCCACTCGTCCATTTGTGTATTTGTAAACTCACAAAAGTTTCTTCCTCCTAGTAATCCCGGTTTGAATCCATCTGGGACACATTTCTACCTGAAGACACGTTCCCTGATATCTGTCATGTGGTAAAAATGTTGCTGATCGCACATTTTCCCCTCGACTTTCCTACCGGCCGTCATCGCTCCACCTGCTCAGCATTAGAGATGGAAAGAGAACTAATCACTGCAACAACACCGCGGTTTTGGATGAGACGCCGTGATTCACTCAAAACGTTTGACTCCTCAGCCACTGAGTCAGAGAACCGTTCAGCAGTTAGCCGCAAAGTCGGCTGCAGACCTCTGACTCGGAGGAGTTCAGGGTAACACGTGACGCACCAGTTTTTATAAGGTTTTTTTTTCTTTGAACAGTACCTCACTTTCAGGGATTAACTTGTCAAAGATGTGACCACGAGGCTGGCTCCTGCTCAGATGTTATGAAATGAGTGGCCACTTCCAGCCCGTCCAAACTCGTCTGCCAGGAAAATTTTTGTTTCATAAAGTCAGTTGCATATTTTCTCGATCCGGCTCCGAGAAATACATGCCTTTAAATCCTGACCCACACACCTACTTAAACACGGACACAGCTCAGTTGGTTGCATCCTCAGCATTTTGGAAGTATAGATTATTTCCCCTTTTTCCCCCAGAGGATGTTTCGGCAGCTGTCATCAGATGCTACCTACTGCAAATAGCTTTTAAAGTCTCACTACATTTGGTTAATAGCGCATGGCAACATGACTCCAGCGCTCCCTGATGGGAAACACATGACTGCAGATTTCAGAGATGCACTGAAGCCAATGTTTAAATCCAAAGGATTTTGCATGATGGAAATTTAAAACAATGGAAAATTACTCAGAACAATCAGTACCTAAATTGTTGCATGCGTGACATAAGAAGAAAAAAGGGATTCAAAGGAGAATAAATGTAAAATTCAGTCATTATCAACTGACCCCCATGCTGACTGAAGGCCAGGTGAAGTTTCTTGCTTTACTTGCTTTAAAAGTATTAACTATTCATTTGAAATAGAAATAAAATAAGAGCCATCAGAAGATTGAAAAAGATATGACGGATAAAAAAAGAATATTCTAATAATAATAATAATACATTTAATTTATAATGCACTTTACATTTGGATCAAATCTCAAAGTGCTTCAAAGTAAAAGCAGATACAAGCGTCAATTAAAAAATATAATAATAATTATATAAAAACATGACCAAAAAGCAGCAATGTTAATTAAAGTTATAGGTTCTGCTAAAAAGGAAAGTTTTAAGTCCTTTTTTGAATGTGTCAGTCGTCTGTGGAGCCCTCAGATGGTCAGGGAGGGCATTCCACAGACGAGGGGCAGCAGAACAGAAGGCCCGATCACCCATGGTGCTGAGCTTAGTCCGGG
>VRLP01000603.1:0-201992 GCA_009660295.1 Lophius piscatorius | reverse complement strand
GTATTAGAATTTGGTGGTCAATAGTATCAAATGCAGCACTAAGATCCAACAAGACCAGAACAGAGGCCAGTCCCTCATCAGATGCCATTAAAAGGTCATTCGTAACTTTGACCAGTGCTGTTTCTGTACTATGGTGAACTCTAAAACCTGATTGGAAATCCTGAAATAAACTATTCTTACGCAGAAAATCACACAGATTTTAGAGAGGAAGGGAAGGTTAGATATCAGCCTGTAATTTGCCAAAGCCTCAGGATCAAGGGTCGGTTTTTTAAGCAGTGGTTTCATTAAAATTCAACAGTTACACTCATCCGTCATAAAATTATTACCATTGACAGGTGAATTCAAAATAACGTATCTCGTCAGAAATGGCACCTGTCAGTGGGTGGAATATATTAGGCAGTAAAAGAACATTTTATCAGGGGGTAGCACGAAAAAATTGTCAATTGTAAGGACCTAAGCAATTTTGACCTGGGTCAAATAGGCAAACTACTGACTAATGGTTATGGGGATCGAAAGTTAGCTTGTGTAGCTCAACTCCACAGAAGTGCTACTGTAGCAAAAATGATGGTTGATGCTAAAAACGTCCCACAACACAGACCTTCTACTCAAAATGAGGACCTACGGAATATGTTATGGCTGATCAGTGTATAAATGGTATGGCTGCTTGGTCTATAGTTACAGTTCAAATCTGTTGTGTTTTTCTGTCCCTTGTGTAGAGGAACTTTGTTTTCTCACTGGGTGTAGATCCAGATATAGGGGCAGATCCAGGACTTGCATTTTCATTCAACCTAATTACCCAGAAACGACTACTCCTTTTAGCTGGCATGGTCTACTTTTTTTTTTATAGAATAGTTTGGCCTCGGTGGAACTCTCTGAGGACCATTCTAATTTGATAATGTGATTGCATCATGATTGGGTCTAAAATAGACATCTTTCAAAGGCTTAGTCATTCATACGCAAATATTCTGCCACGTGTCTTTACCTTGTCACTGAGGATCAGTTCCATTGTAATAGAGTCTCTTCACTGCAGAGGAAATGTTGTCCATATTTATTGAATGAAAGTCCATGATAATCAGAATATTTACTACACATAAATGTGTTGGAGGTGTCTTCCAATCTTGTTCTGAAGGACCAAATCTTTAGCCGTCAATGAACCTCTTTAACTAAAATGTTCTCAGCTAACAATGAGGTTAGCTCCTAAACAGTTTCCATTACTGCAGATAATTAGGGACTTACTTGAAAAACAAAAATTCTTGCCAAGTCTCCCAGGCTGTTCTTCAACTCACACTTAGCAGCACCTGATAACACTGATGCTGGCAGCTGGCCCAGGGATGAGCAATCTACTGACTGAGCAGCTCTCGTGATGGAGTGAGGAGAGAGCTGGGGTGAATGGGGAAAGGGAAAATGAAAGGAGGTTTAAACCTTACCTTCCATCTATCCGAATGGGGAAAGTGAGATCACTGGCAAAAAAGATTGATGAGAACCCTGCCTTGGTCATGACCCAGTGGGAATATTATGAATGCAGAATTGTGTGTTTTACAGTCTTTGCCACAGGAAATACAATGTGACCACACTCAAGTGCTTAATGCAAGCGGACAGAGGGGATCAGGGCTGTGGAATTAAGGAGGGTTTCTTTCTCTTTAACTAATCATCAGTAAAAAGAAAAATAAATACTCATAAAGGAGTACGTGAACACTGGCACAAATGGAGGAGGTTTAATTAGTTACACAAAGGAAAAGTATTAAACTTCAGAGATTCATCAGGAGAGGGAAATGCTTGGGCAGGTAAAATGACAAGAGCGCATCAAACATCCAGTTTGTCATTGATGTCAGCAGGAACTTATTGGTTTGAAGTAAAGAATGAACTGGACACCACTGGTGTACCTACGTGAACACACATAAAGGGGTTGTATAAGTTTAAACTATAATGGAGGCATGTTTTTATGGAAGCTGAGAATGGCCGTGGATAAAAGCTTTCTTAAGAAAGTATAATAAACTTTGTTTACTGTAGCTTTAGGTACTGTCTGTGTTAGGGTCATTTTGAAATTTCAGTTGTTGTTTACCCGATTTTGATTAAGCTTATATTCTGACCAACAAAAATATGAGCAAAATAGCAGAGAAAACAACATAAAGAACTTTACATTACCTCCTAGCTATCATCCCCTCACCTTTGAGCAAGCCCTGAGTCCTAACTCCACTCTAGCCTGGACTCACAACTCCACGGCACTCTATTAAAAGGGTCAGAGCAGACTGTATCTGCTGAGACTGAGGTCTTTGGAGTGCAGGGGGCGCTCCTGAAGGCCTTCTATGACTCTGTGGTGGCGTCGGCCATCTTTTATGGAGTGGTCTGCTGGGGTAGCAGCATCTCAGTTGCTGACAGGAGGAAACTGCACAAACTGATCAGGAAGGCCAGTTCGGTCCTGGGATGTCCTCTGGACCCAGTGCAGGAGGCGGGAGACAGGAGAATGATGGCCAAGCTGTCATCTCTTCGGGAGAAAATCTCCCACCCCGTACAGGACACCATCTCTGCGCTGGAGAGCTCCTTCAGCGACAGACTCCTTCACCCCAAGTGTGTGAAGGAGCGATATTGCTGATCTTTCCTTCCTGCAGCAGTCAGACTTTTTAACCAGCACTGCTAGTAAAACACACACACAAACACACACACACACACACACACCTCCCTTGCACTTTGCACTATGGGACAATACACTACCCAACATGTCCACAACTGCAAATTTAATTTAATTTAATTGTACATAATGTTATTCTGTAACATGCTCTTTGCTGCTGTAACACTGCAATTTCCCCATTGTGGGACCAATAAAGGTTTATCTTATCTTATCTTATATACACAGTACTAAATGCTGCAGTAAACAAGGTGTATTACCCTTGCTTAAGAAAACTTAAAACCACCATTAGAAAATCATGCATATTGACTTCCAGTGTCGTCTATAAGCCAGACATAAGAGCCTGAACTTTTGAAGGTGTTTCTGCTTGTGTTCAATCTTGAATGAAATATAATCTGATGCGTTGATCAATAAGGGAAACTCCTTGATTGTACCTGAGAAAACATAAGGGTTCATCTTTTTTTTTCTTAATATACATCAGGGATCTGGAGTCTAACTGCTTTGGTTACTGATTTAACCCTCTGGAGTCTGACGTCCGGTTATGGTTAGGGTTAACACTGCCTTTATATGCTGGATTGAATCGTGTTTAAAATATTATTTTTTTTGCAGCACATCACTTCTATGACTTGTCAATTATGTTCACTCAATCACATTGTACTAGTATCCTGAGCCCACAAACACGTAGGGATAAGATTGGGGTTAGGGATCACACCGGTGTGATCATAGGCTCCAAAGAGTTCATTATTAATCAACGCATCAGATTCTACTTCAATAGAGGTTCAACACAGGCAAAAAATAGCTTTGTGTCCATTTGTTAGACAACATTCAGATCGGAATTCTTCATTCTTGAAAGCTGTCGCTGACGCAACTTTACAGGTGAATGCAACTCAGTGATCCAGCAAAGTAGACCCTTTCATCTTCATGGTTACAGCACGATGCACAAGAGGTGCCGATTGGCTGGACTGAATGCTAATCAAGACTTGTTTTTTGAGGTCCAGTCATATCTTAACCCAGAAGGTACTTTGGAGAAGATCATATAATGTTCCAGGACCCAATTAAATATGGCATATGAACTCTTATTATAAACCTGTCCTACTACATTGAAGTAAACAGGCACGCTGATGAGTTTTCACGTCATATGATCTGCATACAAACTAACTCTTCGAACAGTAATCGCAGGTTACTATACGAATGCAGTCACTGAATTGGGGGGTGTCTTAAGATACTAAGATTCGATTTTGGAACTGAAAACTTTCATGCTAAGAGACTGCAACATTTTCAACATAAGGATGACACTGGCTCTGTCTAATGCAGTGTGTTACAAGGAAGAATCCCCACAAAAGAAAAGCTGGAAAGAAAGCGGGGCATCTACAGGAGAAAACGTGGACTACTGGACGGATGTGTTCCACTTTCAGTTCTGCTTCCTTAAAATTATTCAAGGAAGTCCTACTCATTTTCTCATTTTGTTTTCCAATGTATTTTATTTCAGGGAAAGTCTCCTTTCACAAATTTATGTGACTTTGGGTTAAATGTTTGATGATTTATGCTATAAGTGTGTTAGCCCTCAAACAAAAAGACAAACCATTAGTGCATGCTTTACTTAATAATGACATATTATGCACTGTATTTAGCTATCAATGTGATATCGCTCAAATGGGCTGATTACTAAGGTGTCAGGTGCAATTATATTCATAGCTCAACACACATGAGTAATATTCACACTGCAACACATAACCTGTTAAAAAATAAAACGTTATTAATAATTATTGATTTGGCAAAGGTTTTACACCGGATGCCCTTCCTGACGGAAACCTCGCCACTTATCCGGGCCTGGGAGCGTCACAAGTACACTAGCTTGTGACCCCATTGTGTCTACATTATGGACATTAATGTGTCATTATTAAGTAAAGATCAAAACACATAAGCAAAATTCAAACTGTAACATACAACCTGTTCAAAAATCGATCCTTGATTGTCATTCCTAAAATCCAATATGTGTGCTTGGGAGACATTTACCATCTAATGAGAGGAATAAAAATTTTTGGGTTTGCAAAAGCAGTGAAGTCAAGTGTACAGGAGCACTGCAGGACAAAGTTTGGCGGTGGAAAATTGGCATTTCCTGCAATGCTGACCTTGATGAGCTTCATATGCTGGTGATGGATGACAGATAACACACCAGTGTATTGCTACTCCGAAGGCCATAATTCCTGACAAAAAACTGTGACCTTTGATAAGGGCACTCCTGACAATGCTTGATCAGTGTTGCCATATATAGCATATCGATTTGTTAACAGAACTACCATTCAAATCTCTGCTGATGGTCCCTGGTTCTACTGATAATCTTTTGTATTTCAAAAAAAATGTTAAGTTTCTAAAATATGCTAATATTTTGCATTGGCTGAAGCTGTGTTGAAATATGCTGTGCTGGACCTAACTTGCAACCGGACATCTGTCAGGTAAAAAAACCCAACCCAATGAGGTTGGATTTCCGACCTTAAGATGGTTTTCACCAAATCCCAGAATGACTGTCATTACTTGGTATAAGACCTAAACCAGCTAATCCACCAATATTTGTTGTGTTTTTAATAGCAAGGGGGTTTCCTATATTTTCTATTACTATTAACCCGAGAAGATTTTAGCTCCAAGTCTGGTATGCAAAATGAATCTATCAAAAAAGATTGTTTTCTTTTCCCAACTTGTTCAGGGAAATATTGCACTAGAATTAATATATAAATTGATCATATTAATGATTATTTAGACATACAGCTACCAAAACTAATCTCCTCAGGAACGCCCCTCTCTCTCTCAGAGCTGATAGAAACTGGTCCACGTTGATCTGACAAGATCTAACAAAAAACTATCAGTGTCATGCTTGCCAGCAGCTATAATAAATTTGATCATATCTTCACTGCTGGCTTACTCTTAATTAACTGAAATTCTAAAGGGTTCATCTTATTCTGATCCATGTTTCAAATTCAATTACATTCACAGAGGCTCTTTTTAGAGGTGAATGTGAAGTTGAAAACCTACTCTTTAGATTGCATAAATTAATCAGACCCCTATTTAAAGGGCTAGGTTTCTTACTGACCTTTCAAGGGTTTGGACCACGAAACTGAAGATCCAGTTTCTTGGATTTTTGGTAATATGTATTATTTATAAGCCATGCTTAAATAGATATGTATATTTGGCAACCTGAGTGTGAATGCCTCAAATAGGTAGGTACGCTTTATATAATGATACAAAACCTCAGCATATTGAAAAAGTTAACATGACTTTATAACTGGTTAGTGGTACTTTTGTCTTACCCTTATGCATTTGTGACACAGTGTACTAACATCGTGTACCATTGCTTCATTTTAAAGACAATACATAGAAGAATGACAGGGAATTTGCCCGTTTATATCCATTTTCCCTCTCACAGTCTTAGATAGCTAGATAGAAAAATAGCTAGATAGCTAGATAGATAGACAGACAGACAGACAGACAGACAGACAGACAGACAGAGAGAAACTTTACTAATCTCGAAAAAGGAAATTTAGTCGTTACAGCAGCTCAAACATAAAGATATTCTTAAGTCGACTAAAAATGAAGGAAGGATCACACATGGTGGGTAGTGAGGTAGATGAATGGTTGGTTTAAGAGTTCTGGGTTTTCAGACACAATACAGTCTCAAAGAGATTTGTTGTAAAGTACTTGCTCCTCAGTCCCTCTCTGAAGCTTCATCCTCACAATGCTCTTTCTCCATCTTCAGCTCATGCACTCTTCTCTCCATTGCAGCCCATTTCCTCATCAGACACTTTCTACTTATACTTACTTGAATTTATATTATCCCTCTCTCTTTTTTGGCCAGATTGTGAATTTGCCACATGTATCATGTCTTCTCCATCTGAGTTAGGATTCGGTTGTTACCTCTGTTGTACTTGGTACCTGTTACTTTTCTTTTTATTGGACTTTTGATTGTGTTTGTATGATGATTACATTTATGACACAGTGGGAGTGTGACCACACCCACATCATGTTGTTGATGGTCATGTTCCACGGTAATTACTCATTATAACACACCGGCTTTCGTGGTAATGTTTGTGTTCACTGCTCCCTTAATAAATTTGGGTTGAAAGATAAAGCATTGCTGATTCCTTCTCATTTTTGTTTGTCTGTTTTGACAAACACCTGACTGCCTCCTGCCTCAGGCCTCCTTTAAGCCTTTGGACCTCTGTTTATTACAGTTTTTCCCGACAGCAGACCTGCTAAACCTTATGCTCAATTCCATTGTTCTTATTCAAATATAATTCAAAATCACTTTTTTGCGAAACTCTGAAAACAAATTGCATTAATTACCACTCTTTACTTCATTAAAGCATCAGCCTTCAAAGTGCAACACCCTGAGAGTTGGGAAGTAGATTGATCTGATCATTTCATTTTTTATTTATTTTTGTCAGTTCACCTGAACACTTTGTATTGCAGTACCAGATAAATTACATCTTCTGTTACAATTTTGTATCAGGGCACTGGCTTGTGTTTCTCATTGTAACACTTATTAAGGTGAAATGACTCAAATCTTGTATATACTCTGTGAAATAGTTCACACTTGTGTTGCATATACATGTAGGAGTGTTAATGCTATTTTGGGACAAAAAAACCCTAAACTACACCAAAACAAGAAGAAAAACTGCATTGACTTCCTTTAAGACAAATCATTTTAACATTTATTAGCCAGATTTGATATTCATTACAGATATCTTTAACGTCATTTTGCCCAGTCAAAAATCTTAAATCAATCAATATCTATAATTTCATTTTGACAATTCAATGTAATGTTATAGGTATCTTGAAGTAAAGTGACGAAAGCATCTCACCAATCACAATTTAATTACAACTAGTAGAAATGAGGATGTTCTTTTCTGTGATGTTAATTGTGAATAGACTCACAATACTCCTTCCCACTGTTTTTTGGTTGCATTGCATGTACCAGGTGTGAAATACCTGGTGCATTCATATCACTGAATACCAGTTCAGTGATGCAGCGGATGTAGGGCATACTGGGTATTCTTTGAGACTCTTTTCCTTTTTCTTCTTAGAAAATGTCAAGGCAAATACTGATGAAGAATCTGCCACCTGACCTGATATATGATCTCTTTCTTGGGACAGCACAGTGCCCAGACCCACATTGCTGGCATTAGGGTCCCCAATGGAAGGTCACTGGAGCTTAAGGTAAGCCATCACAGGGGTCCGGACAAGTATCAGCCTGAGCCGCGTGAAGGTATGAGCATAGTCTCCCCCCCATTGGAATGCCTATCCTTTCTGGGTCAGCCAGTGGGCTGGCAATGATGGCGAAGTCCTTGACGGAGAGGTGATAAAAGAAGGCCAGGCCCAGGATGCTTTTCAGCTCTCCAACGTGGTGAGGGACAGGCCAGCCCCTTAATGCATGGATGAATAGGTCATCAAGGTAGATAACAAAGGAGCTCCGGGGTATGCCGTTCAGGATCCTCTCCCTAAAGCGCTCAAATGTGGTTGGGGCATTCCAAGGTCTAAAGGGCATCTGCAAATGCCATAGCTCTTGGCATTTACGGGGTTATAACTAAGAGCTGTGTGTTTTCTCTTCTGTCAGCAGCAGTGGCTCAGTTGGTAGAGCTGTTGTCCACTTATCCGAAGGTTGGAGGTTCAATCCCCGGCCACTGCGGTCCACATGTTGAAGTGTCCTTGAACAAGATCCCGAACCCCAAGTTGCTCCGAATGGCTGTTCCATTGGTGTGAATGATGGTTTCAATGGTTACTGCTAATGAAGAGCAGGTGGCGTCTTGCATGGCAGCCTCTATCATCACTGTATGAATGTTTAGGTAAATGGGTGAATGCTGATTTGTGTTGTAAAAGCGCTTTGAGTGGTCAAGCAGACTAGAAAAGCTCTATATAAGCAAAGTCCATTTATCAGGGCCACAAATGTTTCTTTCGAAATGCATGTCAGGAAACATGACTGTCTCAAGTCTGCACAAGTCACAACCGATGCAACGGGCAGAACAAGTCCACTTCATGGGTACTTGTTCAATGTAAACTTGCGGCTTAGAAGAGTACATGTTTCATAACTGAGGACATTTCACCAGTACGCGAGACTTAACTGAAAGATAACGCTATTTATCTTTATGTATTGAACTGAACTAATTGTATCGCGGAAAAGTTGGGGATATTACGGAAACCTCATGGTAGTTGTCAAATTTCCTTTGTGTTAACATGATAACAGATCATTTTCAAACTTTATACTCCAATAGACCTTAGTGTGAGGAAGAAATGGAATGATTGATTCTCGTAAATGTCAGTTGTATATATCTGATTCTAGGGGGAGCTTTAACTCTAAAATTTCTTGGGCCATAATTTGTAATCATTGATTCAAATAGTCCAAATTTAGTGCATATGAATAAACTCAAAGAATTCTATCTTTTGTATGCCATTTTTTACTCTACTAGTTCATATTCAATTGGAGCTTTAAAAATGTTGTTGTTCGGATATAACTTCCTAATTGTTGGTCCAGTTTAGAGTCCAATATTGTAAATATGAAACAACCTGAGGATATCTGTCTTGTTTATGCAAAACAGTTTTTCAGACATAACTTCACATTTTATTTGAGGAGTTCAATCAGTGAGATTGCTTGTGCAATGCATGGGATTGGGGTTTTTCAGGGATATACTCTTAGGAGTATTAGGGCCATCTTAAAAGACAAAAAAAATCTAACATTTAGGAGAATAAAGTCTTAATTTTACAAGAATGGAGTCGATGTTTTACCAGAATAAAGTCGATATTTTACAAGAATGAGGTTTTATTTTATAAGAATAAAAAATTACAATTTTATGAAAATAAACTCTTATTTTATGAGAAAAAAAGTTGTGATTTTGTAACAACAAAGTGGTAATTTTACGAGAATTAAATTGTTAATGTATTAGAATGAAGTCATGATTTTTGGACTGGCAAGAGGGAAATTTTGCAGTCCGGGCTTTTGTCATCTACCGTTTCAGAGTTTGATCTGTGCCACCCACACACACACAAAAAAGCACACCCACACGCACACCCACAAAACATCCTCAGAGGACCATCACTGTGTTAATGAAGCAGTCAGATTACTTTAGGATCACTGTTCAGGGTATTTTAGTCTCCATCTACATTATGTGAGGAGTAAATCCGTCCCTGCAGAATCTCCTGTTCAACAAATGACAGATTTCCTTCAAGTCCATCCGTTTCTACTGAACAAACCTTTCTGGTTACATGGCATTTTCAAAGTTCTAACACTTATGATCATGTTGTTTTTATCTGCCATAAGATTCAATATTTATTGATTTGTTAAGCTTCACCCTTCAACGAGTAGCCTAGAATTACGACTTTATTCTCATAAAATTACAACTTTATTCCTGTTTATTCCTTACTTTTTTTTCTCATAATTCTTTTTTTCCCTGCAACATTAAGACCTTAATTCATAAATCTCCAAGTTTTGTTTATTTTCAAGGGGGGCCTTATATTCACAAATAGGTGTTGACCTCCCAATCTTAAACGCTTTATGTATCCTTTGTTTATCCTTTAAGATGGCAGCGGTTACATGTAGACCTCCTCGTATTTGACATCATCTTAAAATGGCCGATTGCACACTCCGTTAAAATAAAATAGCATCAGCACTGTATGTTTTTAATCTCAAGTTGTGAATGCATCTAATTGCTAAGCTGATCAGCAGCAAACTGTCCAAAAAACAGCTAAAAGACATTTGCAGTTCAAGGACCCCAGTAACCCAGTAAATGCCAGTTTCTAAGATACTACAGTATTAGAGATTATCAACCTATCTCACCAAACTCCATCTTCTCAACCTTGTTTCAAGGATTTTGGTTAAATACCCTTATATTGGGAGTGGCCCAAAGCCAAGTTAGTTGCCAAAGGCAACACTTTCTTATTTGCCGAGGTCATAGCGCCAGCACAAAATGATGACTGAATATAGACAGTTTTTATTTTTTAGCAAAGGACTTTCTGCTCTGTACCCATGGACCCATGAAGCTGCAGTAAGTTATGACAGGAAGTTACTGGCTTTTTTTTTAGGGAAAGTCCTTTTTGGTTCTAGCAACTCTATGGAACTTTTTGTGGCACTAGTTGAGAAACTGATTTTAGTCTGATTGTGTCGGTCTGCCATTCTGGTCCGGAGAAATTCAGCTGTGGAATTACCACAACTATTTATCTACTGGCTATCATCAGTTTCTCTTAATAATCACTTATAGATCTGTGAAAAAAGTATACAAAAGTATGGTGAATCTGTAAAATATTATACATACTCAACATGTACATGTTAGAATTGGCAATACCTTGTCATTACACTATCACTACATGCATGCTAGCACGCATAATGGCTAAATGCACCAGAAGCTCGATTATGACCGCCGTATTAGAAAGTACCGCCTAAGACAACCGCATAACAAACATTTTATTATGTCATGGACCCTGCCATTTTTTATTATTAATTCATATATTTATTTTATTATGCAAGTATGTAGATAACAATAGGTAAGTATCCAGCACTTACCAGAAATTACGTCCTCTACATTTAACAGCAAGTGTCAGGTCACTTTGAAAAACATCTTCTGGCTGTTTCACTTGACTATAAATGAATGGTAAAATGAATGCCTCATGTCAGCCAGCCTCAGGGTTTCTGTAAACACGTATCCTGTGCAGTCGCTGTTCCAGCTGACGCTGCCCGATAGTTGACAGACACCATCATCCATCATCAAGTCCACACTTCATCAGAAGACAATACAGAGATATGAGCTATGGGGGAAGCCAGAGCACCTGGAATGAACCCAGAGGGACACGGGAAGAACAAGAACCCTGGAACTGAAACCAGAAACTTCTCGCTGTAAGGAAACAGTGCCACTATACCTCTGTTTCACTCATCATTTCCTCAACCACCATTATCACAAGCTTGACGAAAGTCTTCAAAGCTCTTTCCCTTTCAACTTAGTAGGCAAGATGTTGACCACTTGAGAAGTGTGTAACATTCCAACTACATCTTTTTGAGTATATATTAAGTAGTATTCTCTGATCTGGGTACTTATTGTGCTCATGCTACAGTAAATTTCAACATTTTCTTTAGTGTGAAGGAATTATACACCCAACTGGCAACATTAATGATTTAGACACTGCAACAGTTTAATTGACTCAAAGGAGACAATTAAATTTAAAATAGACATATAAAAAAAACAAAGCTAACACTGTATTTCTTTGTTTTCTGCACCATTTTTGGATTAATTCCTGTCAGTAGCCAATCACTGTCTTTGTTTGGTGAATACAAAGACCCACAATGTAAAAAAGTCTATGAATATTGAATGGATTTGGGTAAAATTTAACAAGTATTCAGGCATGCAGCACTGCATAAAGTTCTTGTTGAAACAAAACCTCAGCTTAGTGTAAATGAATGTGCGAGTGACAATGAAATATTTAATACCATTTAATGTTGACTTGAATCCTGTGAAGATTGGAAGATGATATAACTCCCACAGATGCTTTTGTGCGTTGGAAAAGTCCCAATTCAAGGTAGAAGAAGTGGATGAAAAGGTTGCGAAAACATAAACACTGAACGTTTGCAAGGATGCCTTCGTAAATGAAAAAACAGCTCTAATCTCAAATGTCAGTCTCTTTGCTATTGAAGCTAGATATAGAACTGTCTAGTTGCTGGAATATGTGGGCTGTTGTTATGGATACCGTATCATTTGCAGTGTATGGGCTAGAAACCCTGGCTTTATTTGAACCGTGAAGACACAGTTAAAGAATGATAATCACACTGTTTGGGTTGGACTGCTGTAAGTGGAAAAGATAGAAGTTAATATGCAAAAATGTGTTATTACATTAACCCCAGGTCAAAGCTGAATTTAATCAACATCTAAACCATGACTGAATTAATTTTCAAAACCAAATTAAATTCAAGTTGGATAAAGTCTAATGAGTAATAATTGATTCAGATGTACAATCACATAATATTTATTTACAATTTACATGATATTTACAGAACAAGCAAAGTACTTGATTATACAGAAAATGAACAAAGCCATTAAAGAACCAGACACAAAGCAAAACAATCTAAAAAAAAAAAGAATTCATATTTTATTCTGTCTGCGCAAGACTAGAGAGCAGATCAAAGGTGAGTCTGAGGTTACTGACACAAATATAATCTCAGTTGAGATGTGCATATAATTGTTTTAAAAATATGACATTCACATCTTTTTTCAACAAATTCTGTCCTGTGGTTTTTGAGGTGATGGGGGTAGACTAGTACCTGTTATCTTTAGACCTCTTTGTTGATGACATAAAAACATATCAATTCGGCTTAAAGTGCTGAAGCCCAGTTTTCAATCAAGTCATATGGAAAATATTGAGGACCGCTTAGAATACCACCGTCATCCTATAAGAATTATCAGCTACGTATAGAAGATTGAGATATTAAGCATTTCCAATACAATAGCCAACTACTTCTTAAAAATGTATTAAGAAACCAGTCCAATTATCAGGATATTGAATCCAACTATTAAAGTAACTAGATTATTTTCTGCGACTTTTGGATTACCGCATGCATCCACCCAACCAACCATTTTCAACTTCTTAGCTGGGGTGGGGTCGCAAAGGTAGCAGGCCAAGAAGGACCTTGCAGACATCCCTCTCCTCAGCAACTCTCTCCGGCTCAGGTGAGGGATCCCAGGGCATTCCCTGGCCAGATGAGATGTATAATTCAACCAAAGAGTTACGGGTCTTCCCAAGGGTCACCTCCCAGTTGGATGTGCCTCTTAAACCTCATAGGGGAGGAGTTCTGGAGGCATCATTGGCTCCTTTTGACTTGATGGAGCAGGTGTTCGACTCTCTAGCTCTCTTCGGATGTCTTCCAGCCACCCTACGTAGGACGCTCATTTGAGCACCTGTATCCTTGAAATCATTCTTTAGGTCTCTACCATAGCCCATGACCATAAGTGAGGGTTGGAACGTAAATGGACCAGTGAATTGAGAGCTTTGGTTTACAGGCACTCTCATCACCACAACGAACCGACACAACACCATCATTAATGCTTATGTCGCACCAAACTTCCTGTCCATCTCATGGTCCATTTTCCCATCACTCGAGATCGAGGCAACTAGATACATAATCTTCTTCATACCTGGAGGTTTTCCAGGTATGTCCGCTTGAAGAAGACGCAGACCAAGAACTTGTGGGAATACCCTATTTGTTTTTTCTGCTGCAGAGAGGAACCCACTTGAATACCCACGTTGAGCTGATGCCGGTGCAATTTGACCCCAGATTAGTGGCAGAAAATAGATGGCTTGATATTTTAAAAGTCATGCTTCAAGTTGGAAGACAACTTTGGTGAATAAATTAGTTATATGGCATTTTTACCTTGAATGAGTGCCAGATTTCACAGCTGCTCAAAAAGTAATGAAGCTTAAGTGCAATGTCTTGTTGTGCCTCTGGTAAAGTGATGCTCTTAATCATACATTTTGAATAAATCTGGTCTCTTGTTTGTTTCTCTGCAGCAGCATCAACAACAATATTCAAATTATTACAGACTATACATCCCTAAGCCTGCTAGTTTGTTACTGTGAAGACATCTAATCCCAAACATAGGATAATCACTCACACTCCTCCCTCTCTCCTGTTCCCACAGACACTCTTCTTGCCTTTCAAATCAAAGCAATTACCATAATCAAGTAGGGAATAGTGAATAACAGCTGAAGTTATTGTGTCGTTGGGAGGCGGTTGTCTTGTAGTCCACACGGATGTAAATGCTATAGAGAAAACCCCTACAACAAAATGCACTCACCCTGTGATTGCCTCTTCATTAACGTGCTTCTCCATCTTGATTACAATTCCCTTAGTGGATTGGCCTTCAGAATTCATGATCCAATGTTTATAACTTGTGCGTGAGCTTGAATACTCTGACATACATCCTGGAGATTGATGTCTCTAATTAGGCGAGGAAATGTGCCTTTCACCCTGAGGCTGTACATGAAATATATTTTAGGAGAAATTAAACTAATGTACACAATTAATAAAAATAATACAGATAATTCTTACAAATCAAACCATACATACGGAAATTAGGATATTTATCAAAATATATGAAACCTTCTGAATCATCTGCAAGAGTCATAAAATATGGAGCTCGAGTAGAATTTCATACAGAAAGATTATTAATTTGCACCCACAGACCATACTTCTTTCTCATACCACCTGCTCACACGTGCTGAGTTTTAATTTCCTGCTGTCATGGTCTGGGGCTGTAAATGAGACTGTAGCTGAACAGCTGCTCTTCTTCTTCTTCAAATCTATCCAATATAATGGTGACACAACTTCATTATTAGCCTATCAACTGCTGTCTTTTTAAATTGATTCTTTCTGTTCATCTACGTCTGAAATGCTGCTGCTCTTGTGCCCTCCACATCCAAATTACCATCTAATCCTCATTGATTCAACAGCTTCTTCATTTCTACCATCGCAGCAGTCATCACCCACCGCCACCACTGCCCAGAGTCTATGGGGTGCGACATCTTGCTGCCAATCGAGGCAGATACCCAGACACCTCCTCTCCCTGAGGGTTGTAAACCCTAACCCAACCCTACTCACTATTCACCCTACTACTACTCAAATACATCAAGGGGAACTCTTATTAACCACAGTGTAAGACATAGTCAGTTAAACTTCTCGGATATTGATCTTTTCAGTTATGAAGTGTAAGCAGTTGTGTATCAGTTTCAGCTGCTTTGGAGCAAGTTTTGCATTTTATTAGTATCCTTGTCATTACCATTAACAAGATACCTGCAAAGTACCTGCAGCCTGCTTTGGTTGACATGTTAGTCTAGTTCCTCCAGGAAGGAACATTCAAATGTGCCGTCACATAATAGCCGGCTGTTTCTCCCAGCACAGCCTCCAAAGCATGGAGGAGATACCAGTAGGCGAGCCATTACAGTAGGGGAGATTGACAGGACCGTAGAAGAAAAACAACACAGAAGCAGGACTGGTACCTACTCTTTTGTGTGAGGAGGAAGAGGAGGATCCCTGCAAAATGACCTCCAGCAGCTACTGCTGTGATGTTTCTGACCAAATTGTCAGAAACGGTCTCCACGAGGTTGGCATGAGGGTCCAACATCCTCTAGTGGGAGCCATGCGCACAGCAACAGCTGGATTGGCATTTACTAGAAAACAGCCATGTTATTATGTAGTATTATGCTGCCTGAAACAACATCCAGCAGGATGGTGGTGGTCTGGGGATGCGTGTCTTTAGAGGGTTTCACAGACAACCACATGTTAGCCAACGGTAGCTTTACTTCTGTTGCTTACCGGGATGAAATCCAAAGCGTGTCAGACCTCACACTGGTGCAGTTGAACCTTGGTCTATCCTGGCTTTTTTTTTCATTGACCGTTCTTGCGTCATTTTGTGCGTCATCTTCTCCTGTATTTTTTAACTGTGTCTAATAAATTAAGTCGTGCATTCTTATTTTCATTCTGTTTAAGCCTCTCTGTTTGTATAGGCACACACAAAAACCTGCACACCCATAAAGGAAAGCATAATTATCACAGCAAAGATGGTTTGTGGCCAATAATGCACATTTTAAATCGGCTGTTTGTTGTCAACTCATCCCACAGTTATCTTGGGCGGAGAGCAGCTAACGGGCCCCTGGAGTCCTTTGTTCTCTTGGATGTTGGCTCTTTATAAACATTAAGTCTGCTAACCTCCTATTCAGAAGGTGCCACTGGTTTTATGAAGACAAAACAAAGACTGCTTGTTATGCAGAAATCATGTCAATATGAAAACATCAGAACAGAACGACAGAAAAGGAAAAAAAAAAAAAACACACACACACACAAATGAAACGACAAGCTAATACTTGGATCTAAACAAGGTGCGGTTAGCTCTCTCTGTACGCTTGTTTTTCTTTTTGACAGGAATAAGCGGGGGACAGAGAAACTCCCAGCAGCCTGGAGGGGTAGTGAGCGAGGCTTTACACAGTGACTTTCTTCCCTCCTACCAAAATAGCAATGTATTTCAAGTTATAGAACCACAAGAAGCACTTAATGTTCTAATCTCTCTTGTTTTGTAATCTAACTGCATTCAAACAATCTGAAGCTGTCTGTATGACTCACGCCATAATGAGGCTGTTGGCATGAGTGTATCTTTCAGCCAGATTTAATTCCCTAACTCACACAGATTGCATGACCACCTGATACATTTGGAAAGACTTCTTATGGCTGACGCACGAACACGGGTCGGATGAGCCGTGTGTGACGAGTGCGCCTCTGAGCTGCTGTGGCTGACATCTGTGAGGATGTCCACACTGATAGTGTCGCAGCTGCAGCACTGCGACAGCCGGCTTCGTGTCTCACACGTAATTTGCAGGTGATAGTGATCAGCGGTGACATGAGTTTCCTTTACCCCACTTCAGACAGAGATGGAATGCTCAGAGGAAAAATAAAAATCCTTCATCTGATGACGTTTTTTCATGTCCGTTACATTCCCTATAAAGAAACTGGACTGAAAGTCTTGAAAAAATCTGTTCTTTTTTCTGTTATTATATGAACCTGTTTACTCTGTCAAATAAACAAGGTGTCACTTGGGGAATGTGATGACCTCACTTCAAGTTATTAGCTTAATTTTCAGAATAAAAGGCAAGCAGCATAATGATCTTCCTTCAGGGGCAGCTAAAAGGATATTAAAGTATATTTACATTTATCAGGTGTCCAGGGACAGTACTCCCATTTTTGTTGAGCTTCAGATGTGGAGGAAGTTTGGAAAAGGCTACAGCTACAGCTGGGAAATGACAGCGATTTACATTTTATGTTTCAGAATTATTTATTGGAAATGGTAATTAGTTCGACTCACCTGTCAGGTTAGATTATAGCAATAAGCAACAAGAGAGGCTAAGCTTTGGTTTTTACAAAAAATCAAAGGAGTTAGAAATCCCTGCAAAGCCGCTTTTATGAAACACCCAGTAGCAATGCAGAGCAAAAACAATTTTTTTTTATTGTTTTTATTTATTTATTTACTGAACAAAGAGCTCTGGATTAAAGTTGTGACCTGTCCAACTTTTTGGTTTTTCCATGCTGGGATTAACCACAGGCCTTTTTACAGCAGGCTCCACTAACAGTATTAAAAACATGTTACTTTTTTCTAAGCACTGGCGTTGTCAGTGTTGGGCCGTGGTGAGAACCATGTAGTCCAATGTGGTGAGTTTATCACCAAAAGCAAACTACAGTGCGGTAAAAACAAATTTTTTTACCCTCCTGGGGGGTACTACAAGAAATCAGCCTAACAAACTCTGAGTAAATCCCTGAGCTCCGGATTGACTAAGACTGAATTGAGAAAATCTGGAATCCCGGTTCCAGTACCGCTGATCCGAGTCGGTTCAATCAATTCTAACTTAGTTTACTCATACAATAGACCATTGGAATAAGAACTAAGGTAGGTGTTAAAGGCCGAAAGTCCAGGAAAGGCAGCCTGACATAGGTGTCCCTGGTCTCCAAGTGGGAGAAGGCCAAGTGGACTACAGCCAATAAAGTGTCAGCAGTGGAGCGGTCCTGTCGATGTGCATACTGGTGGGGGTCCACCCTGGGGTTAATTTGGTCTTTTATGTGGGCCATGTCCAGCCGCTCAAAGAACTTCACGATTATGATGGGAGTTCAGGGCATCATGGAGAGAGGGATCCGCAGGGAATTCTGCGTCTCTTTTATTGTAATCAGTGATAGTTTTGATGCCCTTCCATATGCTCCGAGGATCATTAGTGGTAAAGGGACTGGATTTTAAGAGCATATGCAATATTGGGCCTTTTAATGCCCGCTGTCAGGTTTCTCCTTGCAGTTCTGAGTGCTGATGCCTCCCCCCACCTGAAAGCAGAGTTCAGAGGCTCTCAGGAGTGAAAGAACCTCTCGATTCAGCCATGTTTTCTGGCTGAGGTGGATAGTGATTGTTCTGTTGGCAGTAGTGGGAGTGACGGATGATGCATATACCTCTAGATCCACCTGTGTTGCTGCTTCTCTGAAGATCTGCCAATCAGTGCATTCAAAACAGTCCTGAAGTATGGAGACGGTATTGCTGGGCCACAAAACGATGGTCTTCTGTGTTGACTTGTCAAGCTTCAGCAAAGGTTTGTGGGCAGGGACCAGCATTGATGGAGATTTGGTCCGAGACTCCAAGGAGGCTAGGGACAGTGTGGCGTGTGTTTTTCCCCCTGATTGCTATGGTGATGTGCTGGTGAATCCTGGGAAGTAGGTTGTTCAGGTTGACGTTGTTAAAATCCCCCAAAATCACATAGAAAGCCTCCAAGTGCATGTTTTGGTGTAAGCAGGTGCTATCATGGATCTCACTGGGTGCCTCGTTAGCATTAGCACTCGGAGGGATTTAAATAGCCACAATAAACATCGACGTAAACTCCCGTTTTAAATGGTGTGGCCAGCATCTTACGGTCAAATGTTCTACTGCGGCAAAGCAGTGGCTGCTAATCAGGGAACAGTTGCGCACCAACCTTTATTGATGGATACACAGAGGCCCCGTCCATGCGGTTTCCCCGACATCTCCCTGTAGGTCTTCAGTCGCAGGCGTAGTAAGTCCATTTTGTTGTCCAGTGAGCAAATGTTGGCCAGAGAAAATTGATTGTATCCCACATCTGTTAATGTTAGCCTTAAGCTTATCCAACAGGCTGGCCCGCTTGCCCCTCTTCTGCAACGCAATACTTAGCGCCGCCATTTTGGAACCAGGTGTGCAGGAAAAAGGAGGACATAGAGAGATATTGATCTCACGTCTTCCTCAGAACAGGATGGAAAATTAATAGATTCATGATTATATCTGTTTTTGATTTTAAACATATTTATGATATCAATCAGTTGCTTTTTTTCAGTAGCTTTAATATCAAATTTTCAGCGGTGTCGCAGAAGAAGCTTCCCTTTAACTAAATAAAAACGGAAAGAAATGACTTTGGAGGGATGTCCGAGATGTCCACGGTGTGTGATGTTTGAGAATGTAATTCAGATATCGTGGAGTAAAAGCAGGTTCAATCTGGGTCTCTCAGTCCTCTCCCAACGTCTCAACATCAATCTATTAACAACTATGCCAATGGGCTCAGACGGAGGGGTGGTCGGGAACAACCTCAGGCTTGTAGAAGAAAACAGAATAAGTCACCGCGGTAACTGATTCAAAGCTTCACTTATCCCGCATTCTGAAACGAAAAACCCAGACTTTCTGTTATTTCATGCTTAACTAATTCAGAGTTTTCAATAAACCTGCTTCTTAAAATACCCCCCTGATTTTTTTATATTTTTGAGCATACTTCATGTCGGTATAAACTATGTCGGTTATATTTAAATGAAACACATGAAATCAAGCCCACTCAACTTTACGATTAATGCCATTTTTTATGTTTATCTCTAGGAGATAAGGTGATACACTATAAAAACTGTCAATACCGTGGTTACTATTATCAATTGTACTAGTTTTATCAGTATTGCATAAAATACTCCAATGTAAGCTTGATATATTTTTACTCTTCTGTTTAGTTTCTTATCTTAGAGTGGGCAGATTTTAATGTGCTCTTCAATATTCAATGTTATGAAGCTCTGTATGACATAATGAATGATTTTCTATTCCATTTGTTTTGGTAACAATATTTTCCAGTACAATAATCATCAACGAATAAATTTAACTAACTTGACAAACAATATCATCTTACATGGAAAAGTCATAACATTTTAATCACTGACATGGTTATCTGACATTAGGAGGGAAATTTTATCAATTAATCAAACTACATTTATAAAGCCCATTTAAAACAAAAATCAAACAATATTCAATGTGCTTTACAGCTAATATAAAAAATCAAAACATTGAAATAAAAATACTACAATGAATTCGGTGACCACTGCACACAGAGAAAATTGTGTAGAATTGGATAATTTAAATTCAATTAAAATGATCCAATTAAGATGAAAAGTAACATATAATAAAATGCCTATAAATATATGCTCAAAATCAGAGTAATATGAATTAAAAAGAAGTAAAATAAATAAACAATAAAGCGAAGTAGAAATGCGGGTTTCTAAAAATGAATAACAGTGAAATCAAGATATAAACAATGTAATATTCAATTTTAGGCAGCAATTTAACATTCAGTCCTCAAAGCTGTCGTATTGGAAGCAGGTACAATGGGCTGGCATAAAAAGCTGAGCAACTCTGACAGGGGAAACATTGTCATCTTCAGAACAACAGGTTTTGTTTGGTGTTCCTGGTCTCCAGTGGTATGTAGCTTAAAAAGCATCTTGAGGAAGAAACAGTGGTGAGCAAGTTACAGTATGATGGAAAACCATGGCTCACATCGCTACACTCTAGCATAAATCAGAAGAAGTTCATTCTGATTCTGATAGAAAAGTGTCGGCACGTGTTGTTGTCACAACCCTTATACAAAAATAAAGAACCAAAAGAAAACTTATAGTAATGACAAATCAAGCAGTATGGACACCAAAAGAGAGAGGCAGCAATATACAGAGCTGTGAAAAAGAACTGTACCACCTACAGAGATGACCTCAACTTGAAGTCATTACCTTTCTGCATGACCCGAGGATTTCCTTGTAGAGAGCAGAATTCATGTGGCTCTGCTTCAACTGTGGTAAAGCATGACGGCTGATCAAAGTTTCTGAATTGTCAGCATTCCAACAGTCTTCTGGGAGCTGCTGATTGGTCCTTGTGCCCCCTTGTACACTGTATCACAAATAACACCCGATATCAGGTCAAAATCGTACAGTTGATGTCCAGTATAGGGTTAGGGTAGGAGATCATGGGGTTGTGATGACCCCCCACACACACACAAACACACAGACACACAGACACACAGACACACAGACGTACACACAGACACACAGACATTACTTGTTACTCAACTTATCATCTCCAAACATAAGCTTCAGGAACACTCATATTGTACAATTTGGAGTAGAGAAGATTCTAATAAGACAGGTTTCGATTTATTGAACAACTTATGATCTTATAAAGACTATTTTTTGAATATGGGCAAACATTTAGCATCAATACGAAGAGACAACTGGAAGATAACCTTCGATTCCAAAAAAATCATAGACAAAGAGAAACAAAAGAAATTCACGTGAAACCAGCCTCAATGTTTGCCCAAAGTCTTTCAAGTCTTCAAATGTTTGGCCTTGTTCAACAAAGTTCATAACTTTCACTGGTAAACATCTCTTTTTTCTCTCTTTAATATAGAAAGATAAAACTAAACAAAGAAACTATTCCAACACCTCTTTTCTTATTGAGTTTCTTTTTTTGAAATCCCACCACTGGAAAGTTTGGTTCAGTTGTCTTCCTTTCTCTCAGCCACCTGGTGGGTGTTGAATAAATTACAGCAGCATTTTTCTGTCCAAACTGTTACATATTTGGCGCAAAATAGTGGGAGGCTAATTAGTATTAATTATTTGTCATTGTTGCAGGTTGGAAATACCTGTTATGTTGTGTCTGCGAAAGCAAAACTATAAGAATAGCAGAAGAGAGGAAGGATTTGTTCGATTCACTAGACAGCAGATGCACAAAAGAGCTGTGTGTGGAAAAATACTTTCTGAGAAGTTATTTTTTGTACAGTAATCAGCGTGGAGGCTGAAAGGCTTTCAGCACAGCTCAAATCTGTGTCCTTGACAACCGGATGGGTTAAAGGTAGTTAATATGAAAATACCTTCTCCTTTTACTATGTCTTCTCTTTAGAAACATCATATTTCACGGTTCTTGGCCCGATGCTGTCTTCTAAATGTGCAACACCCCGCCGGATATGGAGGGTATTCTTATAGAATGATATTCTCGACTATTTCATATAGTATTCATTCTACTGGCGTGTCAGTGAGGTAGTAGCGGGTTATGGAGGGCTTTTTGGGTGAGGGTTTTGAATTATATTCAACAGCTTTGTCTGTACATGGGTTTATGCAGGACTTCTGATAGTGTAGCATAGAGAATGCTACCGCAACAGTCGATTCTGGGATTAAGGAAAGCATGGATCAAGGTTGTAGTGAAGGATAATGATGGGCAGACATGAGCAAGGTGGTGGAAAAGGGCAGCTCTGGTGATCCGACCGACGTCGTGTTCAAAGGAAAGGTTGCTATCGAGGATGACTCCAAGGTTGTTGTCATGGTGGGAGGGAGACAGGATGTGTTGCAGAGGCTATAAGTACCACGCAGCATTTCTTTACATATCAGTTTCTTGATTTTACTTTCTGACAACACCATGGTTAAGTTTGGGTAAGGGAAACCTTTTTTTTTAGTGTGTGTAAAGTGGTGTGAGGAGTGTGATATTTTTGACCACAGCGATCTCAGTCTATTTATTTTTTAAACAATTGAAAGGACTATGGCTGTGTCTTTTTTATCTAACCACCTTTGTCAAACAATCACACAAATACTAAATTAGGACTTAGTACAGAAACAAGGGTCTATTCATGATAGTTTTAAGACTTTTTTTGTTTTTATTTGTATACGATAACTTTGTTTTTCGTTCGTTACATCAGAGCTACATTCTGCAGTAAGACCACTTTAATTTTAGGGGCAATTTCACGCTAATGGACGTAGATGTGCTGGGATGCGTTATCATCACAATCATCAATGGTTTTACGGTACTATCTAAGCTTACTTAGATAGTACCGTAGTTAGATAGTACCGTAGTTACATTTTATGGGTGGAAGGAATCGGATGGAGCTGTTAGGTTCATTCCTTCAGAGAGTGAGGACGGTGAGTTTGAGCGTGACAAGAGCGAGGAAGGGTGGACCCCAGAGTCAGGTTTGAGAGCCAGTTAGTGGTCAGTCGGTACAGTAAGCAATACCTGCAAGCAAAACCAAAGAAAGGGGCGATAAGATGATCATAGTAGCTGGCTCTGATGACGTCCCGTACAATTTGATCTAGTTAGGAAGAGTCCTGAGCTGGAAGGTATTGGTGTAAGTGGCAATGTCGTCCTCCACCCGGCCGAGTCAATTACTTAAGGAGCAGAACCAGAGGCTGTTTTTTAATAAGTGGTTCGAATGTTAAAAATAAATGTGCAGTATAGTGTAGCATGTACAAATTGAACTGTACAGCGTACTGTTATTGTATACAAAGTAGTAGCTTTCGGCGCCACATTAGGACTGTGTAACATAAAAAGTTTCTCACAAGGTGCAGTATATAGAAAATACCTGTACTTGTACTGAATACGGCATTAACAGCTTTCAGCTTCAGTTAAGGATTGTGCAACATAACTATATTCCAAAAATGAACCAAAAATAAAATGTACACGTTAGATGTAAACCATGTAAAGAAATTCAACTATATTCTTGGGAAGGGAACAGATATTATCCCATGTCAATAAAGTTTGACCTTACAAAGACAAGTCAAAACACTTTACTGTGCATGTATATAACACTCGTATATAATCCAAAGCATTCAATCTCAAATCTTTTTTTTTCTCCATTTTATCAGTGTTATTACTAATTATTATGGTAACTGTGACACTATAACAATGTCTTAAGATGAAAGGACGTCTAAGACACAAAGAGATCTGACTAAAGGAAATGAGAGTTATTATTTATTATTGTTTTCATGTAATGTCAAAGGATAGTACCCTTTGACATTACATGAATGTCAAAGGGACCTTTTTAACTGATTATACTTTAAAAAACCTAATTATTCACATTATTTAAATTTTTTCAAAGAGTTACGCCTACTTTTAACACACTGCACCTATAAAACAATGTGTAATAGCCTTTGTATCTCATCTTCTGTGAAAAGTTAGGCGGAAATGTCTGGAAAAAGAAACCAAAAGTCTTACACTGGAACATGACTCAGACAAACAGAATCATCTCATTTCTCTGTTACGCTCTTTAAAACTGACACTAATGGGTAAAACAACCTCAAAGCTTGATTTAATGAATCTACACAGCATCCTAAATGTCTTTTTATCGATCTGTGAATCACACTTGAAGTACTTAGAGTGGGATAAATTATTATTGCAGCATTCACTTCCACAGACATGACTTCTCAGCAATCTCTTACCATTTATATGAGATACAGTAAGGATGAATTACTCCATTCTGATTAATGTTAACTTTCTGCATGTCTTGTGAAGGGTCTTCCAGCACTTTATATCTGAATCATAGAAAGAAAAAACACTGAACGCCAACTCAGCATGTCCTGCACGGGTGATAGGCCCGGGGGCTTTGCTTTCGCTATCATTATCAAAATATATATAGACATTCATGCGCTGCAAGATCCATCTCTGCCTCTGCTTCCACCAGACCGCACCCAGCATGCAATATTGAATTACACCTGTTTACCTACATGAATGTTTTGATGTCAACATGGGTGTTGTTACCATCAGTAAAAGCCTGCATGTCACATCACATTTAGTAACCCTGTCAACTAAGAGAGGGACTCTGGAGGGCATTTCAAAGACATCAATCTACTCCCACCGTTAGTGTGTTGGGTTGGGGTCGGAGTGCCGCGTTGAATATCCCTGAGGAGGAGCAACAATCATCTCACAGAGTGGCTTCACTGCGCTCTCAAAATACAAATTGTCATGTGCAAATGAAACAGGGATTACGTGAATGTTTCTGAATTGGAAAGCATTTCCAAGAAAAAAACAATCTACAGTATCGCTCAGCAGCGCCGGGCTTGAGTGCTGCTCGCTATAATAAGCTGCAAGAGGATGCGGGAGCTGCTGTTGTAGCTTGTGCCTGTTCGAGGGCACGCTAATTTAATTTTAATGCATGCATCTGTGCATTAACGGAATATAATCATGCAAATGAGGGACAACCAAATAATGTGCGGACAATCACAGACTTCATATTTATGGAAATGTGGTTCTGGAATGGTAAGAAATTGTTTTAAGGGAGTGCAAAACAGGGACGCAATAAAAGGAATTCATATATCAAATTCTATAACCTGGGGTTGGAAAAAAACAAAATAAAAAATGTTTTCGTCTCATCTAAAAGCAGTAGCTAGCAGTTCTGTCTTTTATATTCTATTTGATCCGGCCTTCATTAGATAATATAATACGCAAAATGTTGCTCTGCGCCGGCTGTTATGAATACATAAACGGGTTCCTTTTTATTAGAGAAATCGTTTTGAATGATAAACTTGTCTGACCAACAAGCATTAAAAGGATTACAAAAGAGAGGCCTTTTTTTTCTCCAAAATAAATATAAATTATTTTTGTTAGGAAATAACAAAAGACAGACATCCTCATTCTGTAACCGATTATCCTGTTCAGGGTAGCAGGGGGGGCTGGAGCCTAATCCAGCTGACATTGGGTGGGAGACCGGCTTCACGCTGGATGACTCGCCAGAGGCAGACAGCCATTCACACTCACATTCACAACAGTGGGTTATTTATACTTTGGGAGGAAGCTGGAGAATCTGGAGAGAACCATGCACACATTTGGAGAACATGCAAACTCCACACAGAAAGGCCACAGGTTCCAAGGTAGGATTGACCCTGGAACCTTCTTGCTTAAGGGCACTACTGTTGAAGAAAATACAAGTCCAGCTGAGAATTTGAGAGTTTGCTGCCGTTGCGTGATTTTATTAATTACGCCAAAGAGGAAGGAATTGAGACATTTGCATCAGAGGGTTAATTTAGTAAGAAGGACACAGACGTGGAGAACCAAACATTCTGGGGCTGGAAATGTCTGATAGCAGCTTCCACACATTTTATCAGATGGTGTTGCACCAAGAATTGATGGCAGTGGCTACCCCAAATCAATATGTATATTTCTTTTCCATTATTCCGCCCCGTTGAAAGCAAAATGTGCTGCTGTTATCTAAAACACCTAAAGGTTTACTGATGGACGTGGACTTGGTGCATCCCCTGTAGTCCAGCAAATGAAAATGAGTTGATATTAATTTAAATTTGATGACAGTTAGAAGTTCCGAAATGGTGATGCGATAAATCAAGAGGCAGAATTTGATCGACGTCCAGCATAGTTTTACCGGAACACTACGTAATAGTTAAACATTTGCTGTATCTGCTGTGATTAAAGAATTCACAGCAATTAGCCATAACATTATGAACAATGGCAGGTAAAGTCAGAATAGCATTGATTACCTGGTTACCATGGTTACATGTCGGTGGTTGGGATATGTCAGGAAGCAAGTGAAGTTTTGTTCCTTAAATTGATGTGTAGGAAGCAGGAAAACTGAACTTTCTGAAATTTGACGAGAGTCACATAGTGATGGCTAGACAGCAGAGTTTAAGTATTTCCCGGACTGCTTGTCTTGATGGGTGTACCTGGACTACTTTGTTAAGTTCTTACCGAAGTGGTCTACCGAGGGACAACTGGTGAAACAACAACCGGGTCAATGGGTCCAATCTTAGTGATGCGAGCGGTGCAATGAGGCTTGCTGGTCTTTTCTAATTCCCTGCTATTCTAGTAACAAATTGGTGCTTGTTTGGGTAGAAATGTGTCAGAACACACCAAGCATGGACGAGAAGCGGGCCTAGATAATAATAGACTGGTGTTTTTAATGTTATGGCTGATTGGTTTATGTGTTAGCAGGATTAATATTCACAAATAATTAATTCTCCTCACACTCCATCACTGGGGCCATCCTTACGTGACTAGAAATCCCACATGGGCCAAGAAACAAATCCAGTGACTATTTCATTGGCATCAGTTGTTTTTCGCTCCTTCACACAGCTCCAGCTTGCATAATACTGCTGGAGCCCTTATTTTGTTTATGGGAGCTGAGTTTACCAATCAGAAGTGTGGCTAACACATAACAGAAAAGGTTTTATTGATTAGGAGGGATGCTACTGAGAAATCCTTGAACTTTAGTTATTCATTTCATGGAACGCAATAAACTGATGAGCCCTACACCCTAATTCACAACAATGTGTGAGAATGGTGCCCTGGCTTCCTTCCACACTTCAACATCTTGCAAGTTAGTCTATTGGTGACTTTAAAGTGATTGTAAGTGTGCTTGTGAGTGTTAATAATTGGTTGTCTATATAGTGGCCCTGGCCCCGCCTCTTGCGCAATGACGGCAGGCATAGGCTAAAACATGTGGTAAAATTAAATGGATATATGAACGCAAGAATCTAATATTTTCCAGTCACGAGGGACTTTAATATGTGATCCGGTGAGGCCATTGGACAATTATAAGAGCAGTGCGATCAGTACTAATGCGACTAAGTGCTGTCATCTTTAACAGGCTCCGGCATTACGGCAAAACAACCAGAGAGCAGAAATGAAAATAATGTCATGGCTGCACTTGCCATTAACTCGACCGTTTCAATTTGAACAATTGAAGACTTTTCACAAATGTGACATATTTTTGTCAGGGCTGTTGAATAATGACTTTAAATCGTAATCTCAATTACTTATGATATATGAATGATTGTTATTTTGCTCTTGTCTTGGTGCTGTCTGCAAAGTTCTCTGGCAGGACTGTAGTGTGAAAATTAAAGTATTAACTGCAATTGCAATTGAAAATATTTGCTTTCTGTGAGGATAAAAAAAAAAAGTATATATATATATATATATATATATATATATATGTGTGTCTTAGTTTTTATCACATATCAGAGATGAGATCAGAAATCATCAATACAGTGCATCGTCAAATATGTCTCCATCGACCTACCAGACGAGAGTACAGAAAGGATTTTAATCTAGCAGCTCTTAGTGGATTTTAATCTAGCAGCTACTTTCACAAGACATGTCTTTCACATTTTTTGGCACTGTTATTTGGGAAATATACTTCATTATGTTCCACTGTTCCTATGGGAACCATATCCTTACTGATGTAACTTAAAAGGGCATCTGTCATTCATTCATGTTCTTGAATCCTCTGGTGAGGCATTTCTAAAAGCTCATGTTAGTGACAGCTGTACTGCTTGTCAGTCTCTTTCTTTAGAGCAATGCGAACTTCGTACTTGCTGTGTGATTATTGTGCAAGTGATGAAACAAATTTGTCGACCTGCTTTGGTTAATGAAACTGCTTTTCGGCAGTGTTTACATTTTACTTGGGTTTTTGAAGCCACACACTGTTGTTTGCCGGTACAATCGCCTCTGGCTGAAACCTTTTTGTCAGTTAAGTCTTTTTGATGTGTCATCTGCTCTAACGTTGGTTGGAGAGGGTGGAGCTACATGACTTAAGAGGACTGCCATAAGGAGCATTACTCGACATAAGTAAGACTAGATCAGATAGAGGTTCAAAATGTTGATTTTAGATTATTTATGAATAATTGTCTAGGCATATTACTCATGCAAAAACATATCAGTGTGCACGTGCCTTTTCAGGTGATGGATACCCTTACACTAGATCTATAGCTCTAGTATATATATGTAGCTTACCTGTATATATACATGTAATTTAAATGAATGAATGTGAATTTAAACCATCAACATCACCAAATCCACATTGAGGAATGACCATTGTTCTTGAATGTAACTCAAGTGTTGGCTCTTGATAAACTGGCATCTTGTCCGGGTGCCAGCTGTCAGCTGGGTTAAGCTCCAGTCCTCCCACAACCCTGCAAAAGATAAGAGGCAACAAAGTATGGTTGAATGGCACTGTGCTGATACCCAAGGATTCAAACCCAGAAACCAGCAAATTGTTTCACTCTCAGTGATTTCAGAATCTTATTCTTATAAATAAACTGTTTTAATTTACTGTCCAATAGCTTATCTCATAATCTTAATATAAAAATGTTTTGTTTTTTTAAATATCGGTATAAAAAAAACAAAATTATACCTTGGATAAAGCACGCAATGAATAGAAATTATTAATCGAAGGAAATATCAGTAGATTTATTAATGAAGAAAACAGTTATTTGCAGTCCATCAGCTAACAACTGTAAAATAATGCTGACAAAATAATTAATACAAATGTAATTTCAATGTAATGTCATATTCTTCAACAGCAATAAAGACCATTGTTCAATGTGACACATATACTACGTGCAAAAAGGATATTTTTGGATTAAAAACACTATATACTATATATTACATGATATCCAGTTTTTAAATCCATATAAAAATTTCTCTTAGACTTTGAAAATAGTTCATAAAACACTTTGATTTATTTCAAATTGCTAAAACAGCCACTTAATAAAAGTGTTTAAATATCAAAAATGAATATGATGGTACGATGTTTCGCAGCAGTTATTCGATTAAAGTGATGTAAACTATAAGAATCTTATCCAAATATTAAAACTTTTATACAAGATGCTTTTGCACCCAAGAAAACCCCAATGTGAGTCTGATTGAACTGGATATGCTTTTGTACTAAACCTGCCCCTATTACCCAGAAACCCCTGAATTAATAATACACAGCCTCACTCTCTTCTGAGCATTGGCCATCACTGTGTTCCATCAGAGCATCCCGAGAGCTGTACTTGAGCATGCAACCCTATCAGAGCTGTCTTAGAATGATGTGATCCCCCTTGAGCTCTGGAAATCCTTTTACCACTTGATGGGTCAAAGGGTGATGCCGGGACAGACCCATTTCACTGTTGCCTGCTAATAAAGCAAATAAATGAAAACAAGTCACAAGTCACTCTTGGTGACATTGAATAGCTGTATCCTTGAGCAAAGGTTGAATACATTAGCATTATAAACAGTAATGACACACACGTATTGAACAGTTTAAGGGCACTGGAACATCATCCAGTGAAAGACCGTCCTTGCCAGAAACATATCAGCACTAGCAGGTTAAACAAAGCCTACCTATCTTATTAGAGAAAGTGTGGGGAGGAGCAATAGGTAATGTTAAGAAAAACATATTGATTAACCTGCATTCAAATAACCTTTAAGCGTTTTATTGAGACTTTAATGTGAAAATTGTTAGCATCCCTAACTAGCATGCTAGGCTATTTTGGTTGGTTGCAGTGCACAATATATAAAACTACGTGACTGAACACTCGTCAAAGTGGTCTTGATATGGACATAAAAAAGGATGAAGATTCTGCTTCACAGGCAGAGACATCGAGAACAAGAGTCATCCAAGATATATCCCCGCAACTCCTCCACAAATGGTGCAAAAAATTAGTATATACTTCAGTTTTATCCCAAAGGATTACACATCAATAGAAAGAGCTTTAAATAATTAATTAACATGTGCGATTCCATCTCAAGAGATTGAATGATTAGTAAGTTCATACTGTCTAAGATCGGACGTTGGGGGGAGCTCGGATTGGAGCTGCAGTTCCATCACAACGAGAGGAGCCAGTTGAGATGGTCCAGGCATCTGATCAGGATGCCTCCAGGACGCCACACTTTGGAAGTTTTTTAGACGCGTCCAACAGAGAAGAAACCCCAGGATAGACCCAGAACTTCTTGAAGGGAAAGTTTATCTCACCTAGCTTTGGGACGCCACGGGATCCCCTATGAACTGGAGAGCATTGCTGGGGAGAGAGACGCTAGGAAAACCCTTCTTAGCATGCTGCCAACACGACCCCAGTCGGGGTAGTTAGAAGAAAACGGATGAAGGATAGATGGATGGATAGTCCATATTCACCAAACCAACAAGCTATATTGTGCCCTCCAATATTTTTGACAGCAGTAAATTATTTTGGATATATACACTGGAGAGGTTGATCCACCTTCAGAGTCACCCTAAAATCCTCTTTTCTTCAAATAAATGATAATAAATCAAAATTTTAAGTAGAGCTACACATCATGGTTGATTTATTTTGAAAGGCTGGTGAGGAAAGAAAGTATTGTTAGAACTGCAGAGCTGCTGGAAGCAACCGAGGTAAGATAGGTGATGTTATCAAATACAGCTGAAAACTATGGACAACAGGAGCAAGACAAACCCTGGTGCAACAGGATGGCTCTAAGCATGCTACGGAACGACAACTAAAAAATATAACCACTCTCCCAACATGGAGGAAGAGAGACTCACTGGGATGGGAAGAACGGTAATAGTGCCTCCAAGGGCATTGACACAGAGTAAACACACAAACAACTCACTGGCATTGCTGCAGCTTATCGAGTATGTCTGAATCAAGATCGTAATATTATTTTAATAAATCAACCAGCTTTAGTATCCACTATGATATTTCCAGAGGGTTTGATGGCCACCAACTTGGAGACAGGGAATACCCACGCTTCCGTGTCTTTTCTGTTGACCAAGGGTCCCTAACAGCATATTAATGTAGCCCATTGCAGGACTAGAGCCTAGGATGAGTTGACCGTAGGCATACACAAGGCCCGGTTCTTGCGAAAACTCAGGCTTACCCCAGACAGGGCTTATTATACACTAATTGGTTCATGAGTTGTTTTTCATAATATTGACACAATAAGGGGAGAGCAATCCCCTGCCCTACAAATGAATAAACCATCGAGACCATCCAACCCAGTCTGAAGAGGTCCTAGATGGAGGAGCAATCAGGGAGATCATTTGGCAATATCTCTTTGGAGAATAAACAGCATGACCCCAGGTAGTAATCAGAAAAGCCCATTTTAAGATAATTAACATGTTTCACTGGTGACCATGAATTTACCTCCAAATGGTGTACAAGTGTTTTAATCTCAAGATCCATCTTTCTTATCTGCAGCTGCAAGTACGCTGTTTCAATCACAAAGGCCCCAATGCTATGTGACTGCTTTATAGGCAACTGGGAAAACAGCAAGATATTCAATTCCACTGATCCAGGTGTAGAATTACCTAGCAGGTCTACAAGTCGTCGGGTCCTAGACCCTGAAACCCTGCCTCCCTTAGCGCTTCAAAGGGGCTGCCCACTTCTCCCTCACGGATGGGTCAAAGGCAGACAAATAATTTCACTACGTTGTACTGTGTGTGGCTGTATATGATCAATAAAGGATATATTGAACTATTAAATAACCTGCCATTTACCAAATGTCCCACTGAGTTAATCTGCTCTGTGGATGTTGAAAGAGCTTCCTACTGGTGCTCAGAAATGCTCTCTTCAAAAGAATAAGAATGTACCATTGGTTTCCAGACATTAATTTCATCACTATATATTATTGCACATTTCGAAACGATTCAAAAGATAAAAAAAAAAACCAGGAAGAAACAAGTGTTAGACAAATAATACAATCACACCAGTTCTCTCTCCTTTGCCGTTGAAGCCACGTCTCTGCTTTTTATAATTATATGCGCAGAATCATTGTATGAGCGCATTAAAAGTTCCAGCTCAAATTGCATTGCATAGACTCAGAACTATTATATTGCATATTATATTATTTATTAATAATATTACGTTTCATCACTGAACCCCAGATCCTCGATATAAATAAGCTGTTCAAAATTTGTGCTAACCTCCTGGTCCCAGGAAATTTACCCCACCACCTGCTGAGGAATGAAACAACAAGATAAAATGTGAAGAAATTACAATTTAAAAGTAACTTTTATTATAAGATGGACTATTTGTAAAGTTAGGTGTGTATAATTTGTGGGTACGGGACGATGACTACATTCCTTTTTGTTATTGTTTTCGGTGATAAAACAGATATACAGTATAACCTCTAGAGTCAAATCTGTCTGAGTTTGAATTATCACACGAACAATGCCAATAACACCAGATATAGCATATCTTCAGCTATCTAACTGCTAATGTCTATACATTATGTGAGGCCATACAAAGCTCAATCCGTCTTCACCATATACAATGGGTACCCCAATTCATTAAGTCGTTCTTCGGTGCATGACTATACAGTAGTACCTCCATTTACGAGTGCCTTGCTTTAAGAGTATTTTGATTTACCAGGAAATATTCTTGAAAAAAGCACCTCGCTTTACGAGCGTTGATTTAATTCATGAGCGTTTTTTATTGCTGGATTCACGGATTTTTCCGGATACGAACGAGTACCCGTATCTCGTAAGGAACTTGCATCAACTTGCACAAGCGTCCTGTTTGAACAAGTGGAAGACGCAAGTATGGGCTTCCTTTGTGGACCCCAAGACTAGAGTGAAAAAAGAACGGCTCTCAGGTCAGCCACCCTCGCTCTCGCTCTTAGTTAGCTTCATACACTCACAGAATAGTATCCGCGTGCTCGTGCCTGCTTACGTTAGGAAGGAATCGAGTGAGTTAAGTTAAGGAAGCCAAATATGCCGGCTTTATATCATTTATCATTGCTATTTGTTACTAAATTTACTTTTACTCTGTATAAAATCACATGGAAAATGATTTTTTTTTTTATATATTTTTGGAATATGGAACAAAATAATGGGATTTCCATTCAATTGAATGAGGAAATTCAGTTTTTTGGTTTGCGAGCAATGTTTCGGAATGTTTTAAGCCCGTAAACGGATTGACCACTATATAACATACTGACATTGTAGGAACTGAAAACTTTTGTAAAAAAATAACTGGTTCCTGACAATCCCCAAAACCCCAAAAAATCTAATTACACTGACCGAAAAAATGCAAAACTGAAATGTGAGACTTCTAAACTTTGTCTAAATAAATTAAAAATAAAATTTAAAGAAATCCTGAAACTTGGGTATAGTATTAAAATACAAGATTCCACACCATCATAATTGAAGGGAATTTTTATACTGTCATTAATCTAGAAATTGACATATCAAGCACTGCAGGTAACACAAGAAATATCCATCCAAATCATAAAAATAATATTTGAAAGAATTTTGGTTTTGGTTACAGTTGGAGCCAAATTATACTCATATTACGCCCACTTATTTTCTGGACTGGATTTCTTCTTGATAAGTAACACACTCTTAACTACAGTATCCAAATCCCCAATACACCCAGTCATTATTAATGACCACGCACCAGAAGCCATCTCCATAGACATTCAGGGCCATGGTGGCTCAGTTGGTAGAGCAGTTGTCTATTTATCTGAAGGTCAGTGGTTCAATCCCTGGCCACTGCAGTCTACATGTCAAAGTGTCCTTGAGCAAAATACTGAACCTCAAGTTACTCCCAATGGTTGTTCCATTGGTGTGTGAATGATGGCGTGAATGGTTACTGCTCCTGATGAGCATGTGGCACCTTGCAAGGTCCTCTGGCGCTTCAACACATCCCTGCTGAAAGACTTAGATATCACTGCTTTGATACAGATAAAATATTTATTTTTGGAAATGAACGACTCCCCAGAAATGTCACTGTCAATTCTATAGGAAACCGCTAACACTGTAATTACACGAAAATAATATCATACTGTATAAATAACAACAGCAAGGCACAGGAGCTGGAAAGAAATCCGGAACAGAAAATTATGCAACTTACAGAAACCTACTCAAGTGATTAAAAAATATTAAACGAGTTAGAACATTCAAATTAGAAGAAATCATTAACAATGGGAAGCTAGGGGCAAACCGCAAGTCCAAATAGTTTTATGGTAATCCCCTAAGAGGGACATCTTACCCCAAGGGAAGGATGTCCCCATCAGTCGCTTCATATCTGGTGCCAACCTACCCCTAAGGGTTGGTTTGTTTGACAACTAACCAATAAAGTTGCTCATGTACAGCAGAGGAAAGTCTTTCTCTGAAACTTAAAGACACTTGCATTTATTTGTTGTGTTAACTCAACTGAAAATTAATAAAATACTCAGCTCCCTTGGTGGTTGGAGACAGCTGTTTTGTTTTGGAGTGTCCTTTAAGTTTGCATGGTTTCATAATTTCATAACAGGCACACAGACAGAGCCCATAATGGATCCAAAAAAAAGAAACCAACAACCATCATACTGTCTTTTTTTGTCTTGCTGCTGGCCATTAAAACTCTGCTACCATTGGATGATTCGGAGTTTTCTAAATCTGGATTGTTGCTACTATCCTATGCACCTCATGAAACACTGTCATCTTGCTTTGTGTGTAAAAAAAAGGTTTGGTTTGCACACATTATTACATAAAGGGAACGTGAGTCAAATTGTGTTAACGTATCAGGTGGGAAATTATCCTTACTTTCATGATAAGTTGCGTAACCATTTTTTTATTTTTATTTGAAATAATTCTTTGAAGAGGACAACCTCAGAATATTTTTGGACGGCGCTGCTGAAGGAGCCATGAGGCATCGAGGGTGCCATGGTTGAGAAAGGAAAAGTTAAATTTCTCTTATAGCATCAATTTAATCAAATGCAAATCGTCTATTTAAGAATAATGGGTATCAATCAGTTTAAGAATTCTGCCAATAAACAATGTTTAAAATCATGTTTCATTATATGAAGCACAACATGAAGGACTCCATTCTTCTAGGACTTCATCTAAAAGCTTTTTCAAATTAAGAGAAACCAGGTTAATGCAAAGGCAAATATACCTACTGTTATCTTCCTCTGAAAGCTCTACTCGCAAAGATTTCCTTGGACTGCAATGTGCTTGGTCTGCATTTTTCTTGATTTAGGTCCAGCTTATCTTAAGCTTATAGAGATGTCAGCAAAACCCCCTTTTAATAGCGCACGGCTCTTAATTCATTACCAAATGTAAACTTTGCTGCAGAGGAGAGGAGAGCAGAATGGACTGAGGGTAAATTAGAGGGTATATTCTACTCAACTAATTACTCTGTAAATTCAAAACCCCCACGAGAGGAGAAAAAAAATCAAAACACTTATTTGTTAAATCTATCTACCCACGGGTTGTCTTCACCTTTCTTATAAATGCCATTTAATTCCCTTTCTCAGAACTGTAAGGCACTCATTTATTATTGTGTGGAACCTGTGGTAGAAATGAATGAGGGGGAAATGTGACAAAATAATAACCATCTTAAGTCACCACTGCTTTGGTCTTAAACCACTCAATGATGATCCAACTTTGAGAGAGTGAAAGGGTTTGGAGTTGTTGGCAGATATGTGCAGCATTTTGCATATGCATCCAGGCAAACATCAGCCCTTAAAAGTCTCGCCCACTGACAGACTTATTGCTTAAAGATGCAGTAGTTGACACAAAAAGGAAATTTTCGGCTACTTGCCTTAGATAATTGAGCAGATTAAAGTCCTTGATGCGGAGCTGCCACTCTGTCAGGCTAAAGGCTGATGTAGGTGAGGGAAATAATACTGACAAACTCTTGATTAAACAGCATACATCACAGGGCAAAGGATAAGCCGGACCAAGTGCTGCTCCTGTCTCTGACTCCCATGCGCTCTCTTATCTTGTCTGAGGAGACAGATTTCAAGGTCAGCTAGCTAGTGACCCTCCAACTGTCCAAGTTGTCACTCTACTCACCTCTCACTGATACACACACACTCTAATACGGGCACTAATGGAGGACACATTTTGTTCACAGTCTTGAAGTTTGTGTATTGGAAGACTTTAGGGTTGCCTTGAATGCGATGAAAAGGAAACTTCTAATTTCCCAAAAAGTGGTGAATCTTTTACGGACTATTCTGCTGGAAAACTTTTTTTTTACTATCAAACACTTTTCTCCTTCAAGGCTTAAAATATCTCTGTTAAGTTTGTATCTTGCCCTTTTGCAAAGGGTGGCAGCTGGAGCCAGCTTGGATTGACATTTCAATTGATCAAAAAAGCAATCCAAACAAATGTCAAAAATCAAAACATAACATAATATAATGCAAATATACCAAAGCTTTCCTGGAATTTAATCCACTTCCCCATTGTTGATCTGCATTGGTCAGCAAGTTGTAAGCAGTACAGTAGTAATGCACAAGTAGTGCATAATTCATTGTTGGAGCAGCAATCATCTACAGGGGTGGGGGTCTCAGAACATATTTTTCAGCTTTTGGTGAAATATTCCCCCACAACATCATTGAATAACAGTTTGAATATGCATTCCATTTTTCTCTAGCAAGCTAGCTGTGGGGTTCAAGGGATGACAATGAGTGTTTGTCAGCACTCTGTCCATCTATTTGTTTCAGATTAAAACATCTAAATAAATGCATGATGGGGGCCATCATGATAATGAAATTTTTACTTGGCTTTATTTGACTTGTCATTTAAATTATTTAGTCAATCACATAAATAACTCTCTTTTGTTCATCCCACTATCATAGTATAGGTTACTGAGTCGGTTCCTTCCAACAACTTGAGAATATCCTCCTGCATTATATAACTTGGGGTCAGTTTTTTTTAAATGTATTTTTCAACTGGTATTCATAATGTTGGTCAAACTTGTGAAGCATTTTCTTAAATGCTTCTTTTTAAACTGCATTGTACAGCCGCAGTTGTTTGATATTCACCTCATCATTCTGTCTGTTAATGCTCCACAGACATGTAGAATATATGTCTATATAAACAAATGAACTGAGCGATTTTAATGAAAATGCAAAATTGTGACAGGCCTTTGCATGATCATACATCTGATCAGGCTCCTATCAGAACCAATGCCAAAGGAGTGAGAACCCAAAACTCATGAAACGAAGGGTACAGGTCAAAGTTGAAGAATCTGCGGTAAGGACAACACAGGAATATCATGAACTGATACTCTCCCCTAAAGAATCAACACCTTAACTTGGTGGGGGATTTCTGTGCCTCCCCATCCTGAAAACTACGTTGTCAGTACTATAGCCACTGATAGGGTTAAGGCTAAATTAATAGACACTAAAGGAATTTGGAAATCTTGACCGGAAAAGGAGACCGGGGCACCATTCTGGAGCGAGACCTGCAAAAAAATTGCAGGATGGACTGGACTCAGTCTTAGAGATAAATTACGGAGCTCAGACATGTAGAGAGGGCTCAGAGTAGAGTTGCTGTTCCTTCACATAGAAAAAATACAGTTGAGGTTTGTATGGTTCTGGCATCTGATCAGGATGCCTCCAGGCGCCTCCCTGTGGAGATTTTTCAGGCACGTCCAGCTGGGAGGAGACACAAGTTAGACCCAAACTTTGCCGGAGGGTATACATATCTCACCGAGCCTGGGAACGTCTCAGGATCCACCAGGATGAGCTTGAGAATGTTGCTGGGGACAAGAAGGCCTTGAAATCCCTTCTTAGCCTGCTGCCACCATGACCCGACCCTGGATAGGTGGAAGAAAATGGGTTGATGGATAACCAATACTGAAGGGAGGTACAACGCAAACAGTAAAAGGAAATCAGAGCAGATGGATTGAGGCAAAAGACAAAACAGGAAACAGGTGACATTAAAGCATGACAAACTAACTGGCCAGATGTGTCATCACTTAAAGGTTTCCTGATGTGGTGGTAGCCTGACTTTTTATCCAATTCAAATATCAATTCAAAAATTTTAATTAAAAATGTCATGTGACTAATACTGGGGATTGCAGTCTAATGACCAAAGTCTTGGTAATTGCATTTAGCATTAATTAGCTATAGATACCATGCTAGCTGTTAATATTCCCAAAATTTTGACCCAGAAACGAACTCATAGTGACAAAAAGGGATTTTTTTGTAGATTGAATGGAATGGAATGGAAGACACACATATAAGGAAGCAAGGGTTGGGAGAGAGACAGAGAGGCACACAGGGAATAACACATCAGAGACACCAGATCACATCAGATAGGCTATTGAACATCAAGCCATTGTTATTGTGAGAATCGCAACATGTTGATTCTATTATTACCCACAAGAGTGAGATATTAAAAAGGGACTATTTCAACACAAATCGTCATGTTGAAATGATTTTTAAAAAATTAGAGACATTTAATGATAGGTTGCACAAGGTTACTATGATTTGAATCATAGGTACTCTTTCTGCAATATATTAAAAGGTTAAATATTAAAGCATGGCTGCGTGTCATGGATCATCACACTCTGCTTCTCTCTAGATTAGGATTTTAACTGGGATCCAACTGCAGATTATTTTTGATCTTCTGGTCGAGAGTAGAATGTTTGTCATCATTGTAGTTTGCCCTTATATCCTTATGGCATACTGGAAAGGTAGGAAGATGCACTATTTTTGTGCATGGAGAAATGGATGGAGAAAATCTTAAAATTCTGTAGCTATAAAACAATAACAATTTAAATGAAATTCAGCGCAGAATGATTAAATATCATATTTGTTTTTAATCTTTGTGTGTATCTACATCTTTGCTGATTCCCAGGTTATATTTGATGTTTGACCCCCTTCATTAATAGGAAAGGTGGTATTGTCTGACTATTTTGTGGATTAATTTGGATTAATAGTTGATTATTGTTGACAGCTCAGTGTTATGCTGGGTAGCACAGCAAAACAATAATGGGTTTAAATCCAACTGGGGACATACCACAGTTTAAAAACATTCAATATAGATGAGTTGGTGATTCTAAATTGCCCGAAGGTGTGAATGCGAAGTGTGAATGGTTTTCGGCCACTATGTGTCGGCCCTGTAATACACTGGTGACTTGTGTAGCCACCCAGAGCAGCAGGGATACGTTCACATTATCACCCTACCAGCTGTCTGTCTGCCAATGCAAGCTCATGCTAAGCTAGCATCAGAGCACAGAATACTACCAATCATCACCTATCAGATAACCTGGACAGTATTTCCCTGATACCAAGGGATTTTAATCATGCTAACCTAAAGTCTGCCCTACCCAGACTCTGCAATAATGTTAACTTCCCTTCAAAGGTGAAGGGAAGTTAACATTATTGGTAGTTATTGGTGGTTAAATTTAGACTTAATTTATTTAGTCTAAATCAACCACCCAGATGCGTTCAAAGTTGCTCTACTGCTGCAATATTGAATTTCATGTGTCCCTGTTCCTCCTCTCAGTTTACAAAGCACCGACAGTAGAACAGTTCAGCTATGAACTGAGGAAACCTCCTCAGCACATTTCGCCGGTAACATATATCGGCCTTCATCTCACACAATAGTCTATGCTTCCAATGAGACGGCAAAAAAACAATTAGAAACCAACCAGAAACCAATAACAGGGTACCAGTATTCAGTATTCAGCCTCAATTGGAGTGGTTGTCACGGTTACTCAGTTATCTCACTGAGTTATCTCAGTAACCTGGACCATTACCACTCAAAAATGAAGGAGATGATTATAAGCTTAGGGAAGCCAAGGTGATTGGAGCGCTTTCCCTCTATATTGGGTTAGAGTGTGGACTATTATGGTCTGCAGACATCCCTCAGATGGTGAAAAAGGCCAAAAACCGAAACTACTGTTCCTAAGGGCAGTAAAATAGTCCCACCTCGCTTGATACCTGCTCATAAAATTTTACCGAGCCACGATTCAGCAGATCCTGACCTACTCCTGTCTGTGGAGCTGTAAAACAAGACAACCAGCCCACCCTGAACACCATCTGTTTGCTCCCTCCACAAGAGGATAGAGGGCAATTTAAAGCTAAGCAGACTGAAGCCCTATTCACACGGAACTAGTAGTACCTGAGGACCTCATGTGTGATAGGAATCACACCCTCACATTTGTTTCCTACTGTGCATTTGCACGGGCCTTTAATTATCTCTAATTTACTGAAATTATCACCCTGGACATGATGCCAAAGGTCATCCGCTGCTGTGACCAGGTCAGCTGTCAGTACTTAGTTGCATCCCAGGCAGGTGGGGTTTCTGGAGAGCAGACAAATGAACAGGGAGGTGGAGGACACTGGAAGGATGGGCGGCACCTTTTGACCCACTTACCTGGGCCAACACTGTCCCCAAAAAGGACGAATGCCGACCTTCTGGACCTCACGTCCCACAGAGTGGTGAGCAGTGTTTGGCAGCCCATTTCCAACGGCTGCTGCTTGCCCCTGGTACCCAAAACTCCTTTGTCTCCCACCCTCTCCGCTGGGTGAGGTGTACCCAGGATCAAATCCAAATCTTAGCGCTGGACCACTCGGCTGGTGCGTCTCTTTCACTATGTTGTAATGGCTGTATGTGACAAATAAATGATTTATTAACTAATGGGAACTGCAGGACACATCAATAAATCCATAGTTTTTCGTGAAAGAAGGAGGTCGGGGATACAAGTGGCATAATTCCACTGAGAAAGAAGCAAAAGAAAGCAGGCAGGGGAGGGGGTGGGTTAATTAAACCCCCAAATTACTGAGATGCTGATTTGCAAGGAACTAATAGGATCACCTTACCTTTGTGTTTGGAGGGATATGGTAGGTATCTTTCAATGGAAATTTATACATTCACACAGGATTGACATCCTCCACAATTATATGAAATGACTACTGGTGATACTAGTCCCATGATAATAGGGTTTAAGACAGTAACCTCTACATTCACAGACACAATTGGCTGGTAATGATAGATTGATTTACAGGAATCTGCCCATATTCAGAAGCATAAATAAAAGAAATGCACACTAACTAAATCTTCAGAATAACTCAATTTAGTTTGTAAGTTAGTAAATTCCAGAGCCAAGTCGAAGTCTCTTGAAGCATGAAGTGCCTTTGCCTCTGCTTATAAATACTAAAGTACAGCACAGGTGTTATATCGACATTAAGTCTGTGAGGCAAGGAATGTAAAGAAGCCCATGCTGAGGTTTTCAACAATATTATGCCATATTTAGCTCCAAACAAATGTTTACAATGTGTTATCAAAAGTTTAATGTTACTTTTTTTGCCTTGTTTTGCAATATTTATGAACTTTGTCATTTTCATGTTTATATTTAAAATATAAGCATTTGTATGTTCTATTTGATTCCTAATTTTAAGTGTAAAATGTTAAACATGTGCAAAATTTATATTTAGCTATTTGGCTATTTCACACTACTGATCAGCAGAAATACCTAATTATTTTTAACACTGTTGGTGTATCAGTCTGCTGCAGGATGGGTGTCAGCTTGGTCAACATTTTCCTTTCACCCACCTCCTCCACAGATTCCAGGGGTCAGCCCAGGACGGACCTGGACCTCCTAACCAGCCTGTTGAGACTCTTCCTGTCCCTCTCTGTGCTTCCTCAACACCAGCAGACCACAGCGTGGACAATCTCTGATGCTAACCAAAGTGTCATATAATAGAGCTCTATCCAAAGTTCAATCAGAAAGATTATCCTCCTGCTCACTTGGGCCCCAGATACTGCTCATAAACTCTATTATTCTCACCTTTCACACATGCTCAGTGTCAGTTACGTGCTTCGTTATCTGGGGCATGAGTTGATATCAGTTGCAATCATTCAGTTAGCTTCATCCATCCATTGTCACACCTGCAGGCTTAGCCTATCACCACCAGCTTCAGTTTTTAAATATGACAATGTCCATTCATCTAGTTCTTTCATACTGCTGGTCTTCGCAGATCCATCAGTCTCAGCAGAGTCATCAGCCACCATCAGTAACCGGACTCCAAAGGCAGGCTATTCAATGCTGCTGCTCAGGGCAGAGAACCTTCAAACTCAATCCCCCCAAAGAGTCTGAGTACCAAATACTTTCTAATAGGCTAATTATCAAACAACATCTCTTGTAATAAATCATTCATCATTTCTTCATTCTCTTTTCTCTCTGATTGAACAGAGTCCTGCTCACTCCAAAACACCTCAGTCTCCTCAGTATGTGAAAGTGAGCGTAGTAACATTCGTTTTTTGAGATGAACACTCAGGTATTTGTAGGAATCCAACTGTTCAAAAGTCCATACCCTTATGCTTACCGGTGTCTTCTGTCAATTAACAGCTCCTTCATACCACATAAATAAAAGTATTCTAAGTACTAAAAACGTGAGAAGGTGATGTTCTAAAACTGCGGGGTATTCATATTGATGTGTGTTTACATATACATTCAGGGAATGCACATACATATCTTTATATTCTCTTGCTACCTAAATGTATCCCTCCTGTGGGTCAAGAACCGTGAAATGAAGGTGAAATAGTCACAACATACTATATTTAAAATGTCTGTAGATGAGGATGTGAGTGTGAATGATTTATATCTATGTGTTGGCCCTTTGATGAACTGGCAACTTTACCAGGATGTAACCGCCTCTCACTCTATGCTAGGATAGCCTCAAGCCCCTCGTGACCCCTCAGGTCCTAGCACAGCATGCAAATAACTTCTGACTAGGCCACTCCTGAATATTAATTTTATCACTATTTAGTGATTCAGAAGTGGACTTGTTCTTCTTGGAATCACTGTCTTGCCTCATGACCCAGTTGCTTCAACTCAAAGACTGATGACCTGACATTCATAGTTTTACATTACATGATGGATGAAGGTTGCCTCGGTGCTGCGCTCTCTAGTACTTTGTCTGTTTTGTTTTTTTGTTGACCCGTTTACAGTAATCCCTCTGTGATCACATACTCCAGAGAGGAACTTTTAAATATCCGGCCATCGACTGGGAATACTTTTTCACAATTGCCCGAACAATCAGTTAACCTGGGTCAACTTCTAGTTGGATGAGGAGCAGCTCCCTGTGGGACCTACCAACAGAGAGCTGCTGCTCTCGTTGGAGACGTCGGAGGGGGAAGCGAGCCGGTGCGCTCGTTAAACTGCGTCAGCAGGGATTCCGAACAACGCTCCCCCTTGCGAATGTCCACTCTCCGGCAAATTATAAAGACGAGCTGCTGCTGCTCAATTCAACCAACTCGGACTTTCGCAGATTCGCCGCACTGTGCTTCACTAAAACTTGGCTCAGTGAGCACATCCCGGACAACGCGCTTCACCTGCCGGGCTTCCAGCTGCTCTGATCGACCGCGTACCGGCGCTCTCGGGGAAGACGAAGGGAGGCGGTGTCTATATTAATGAAGGTTGGTGCACGGATGTCACAGTGCTGAAGAAATCTTCTAATCCTTAGAGGAGATGCTACAGAGCCCTGGAGGAGATATTGATGAGAAAAAAAACACATTAGTATGTATGTTTTAATTAACTTCCGTTCACATCCTCCAACCGTTAGACATGTGTCAGTGCTGTTGCGTTAAAAATACGAAAAGACATGAAGTAGCTTACATTCTATGTGAAATGCTAAAGGAACCTTTTCACGCACTTTACTGTTTTCTGAGGTGCATTTGCTCCTGACTGCAGGAACAGATAAGAGGAACAACAGTCTATTTTTACTGCTTTGATATGACAGAAGAAAGAAACGGCTAGACATTTCTTGACGCTAGATCAGTCCAGCCATTTACGAATATTAATTTAAAGTTCCTATTTGTTGATACTGTTAGTTTAAAACCGATTGATTTTAGATGTAATTTGTTACTTGAACAATATAGTTTTCTGGCTGTTAGTGATGCTACTGAATGAAAAAAAGTTGTTGAAATTGTTCTGTAAGACTATGCTGATAGAGAGGGAGAGATAACAATAAGTCATGCTGATCTATGTTAAATGTAATGAGTAATTTGAGTATTTTTATTTTTTGGTTTGTTTAGAATTTCATAAAATTAGTAAATAAAATAAGACTAAAATTCTAATAATACCTTAGATTAAACATGGCCATTTTGAGTCCTGTTCGTTCCTCAGTGGTCTCCATCTTTAATTTTGGCCCCCTCCGCGATTATATCTGCACCCCTGGTCTAGAATATATCACAAAAGCAACTGTGCTCAAGGTATGTTCTGGCTTGAATCCGATGGGCCTTAAAGTTGTTCTGGGTCAGCAGTCTCCTTCACCTCCCTACTCCCCCATGGATGCCATTTTTTACCCAGTATCTTTAGAATAGTGGAGCCATGACATCTGACCTTAACTGAAGCTCGTGGGGACTGCAGTTCCTTGGATGTTTTCTTTAGATCTTGTCAGAATTACCTGAATAAAGACCTGTCACTGTGTTGTTGGATTAATGTTAGAAGTTCAACACTTAATGGAAAGTTCCCTATTGTCCCAAGTCTTGCTGATTTATTTTAGATAATGTCTCTCACTGTGGGTCTGTGGTGTCTCAGAGTATTAGAAAAAACGCTGTAACCCTTCCCAGAAAGATGTGGTTCAATCATCTTCTTATTCATTTTATGTCAAAATTAATTGATATTAGTATAGTGTGTGGGCGTGAACAGGTCCGGGTGGGTCTAATTCATCTGCAACCAGTTATTGATCCACTTAGATCCTTTTTTTAGTTTAAGGGATAAATAGTTTTTTTATATAGACATACCGATATCAGTGTGTAGACATAATACACAAAAATGTATGTCAGTGTAATGTGATACATCCTACTACCTTGTCGTAGTACCTAACTAAAAGATTTTAGTTTTCCCCTGCCTGGTGCCTAATTCATAAAATACACAAATATTCCTAAAATCATTTTTCACTATTGACACTGTAAAACTAGCTGCTGTAGAACCAATGGAACTATATTTTCTTATTATGTGATAAAATAGAGTTCCATTATCAGAATCTGATTCGTTTGGTCAGAACTACTGGATCATTTACAACAGCCCCACAGTTATATATTTTTCAATGTGATTGTATCCGAGGCTCAAGGCCAGCTAATGTAGTGTGCATTAATTTCTTTATTGAAATTCATCAGATGAAGAGGGTAATATCTATCTGATGCTGTAAACACTTGAACACCTCTCATCAGAACATCCACTCCATCATTTTCCATGAATGAGCTCATAGTGCCCATGTATTGATTGCCGTCGCAGTGAGGTTTCATTTGATCACTTGCAGCTGAGAGGCCCTGAAATGGCTCATGGAATGGTGCTGGGGAGACACAGTCTAATTATCACAGGTGTCTTGAGTGGATCTGACACCTGTGCCACTCTGTTCTTTATCTGCAGCAGGTGTGCCGGACCCAGGATGAGACTGAGAGACAGTCAGAAAATGACTGTGACATGCCTCAGCAAAGGACTGGAGAGTTGTAAGTTCTAGTATTATAGCAACAGTTGTAGCAAGTGTGAAGGAGCGCATGAACAATTGCCTGTGATTCACCATTACTTTACAAGAAATGCCACCAGCAGACAACCCCAAGTTTAACTTGGATATGTTGTAGGCAAAAACTATGGACGACTGACAGTGGAATGGACAGTATGCCTGTACTTGCTGCGTTTGCTGTCCTGGGGGCATAGACAGCGGTGGGCTTCCTGCCATCGACCATTTGGAGCCTCGTTGACACAAAGAAGAATCCTTGACAATTACTTTCGAGTGGCCACTCTTGGGCCATTGACCGCCCCTTTGTTTTTGCATGGCAGGTAAGAGATGTGGCCAGCAGGTGGCTGCAGCCAGAGGACGCAACTTGTATGTCCCTTTCACAGTTCTTCCATCCAGAGGATGCATGGTGCTCCCTGAAGGTCAGGGCAGAGCTGCAGGATATGTTTATAGAGGGCCACTTGATGGCTCCTGGAGGCTATGGATTTAAAGGGGTGTACATCAGTCGTTGATAGACTGTGAGAATGTACTCCTTGCTCACAGACTTGTGGGGCTGAGGGAATTTGCACTGGGAGATAGAAGTATTTGTTTTACTTCCATCATTAATCTCCAAGTTACCCGCCAAGAGGTAAGGAGCCCATCATGGTCAGTCGGTGCATGGGAGACATTGATAATGAGGCTGTGTGCTTTGACAAGCCGAACAACCAGCTCAACTTCCTAAAAGCGTGGAGGGAAGGAGAAGCTGTTTATCTGTTGCCTGTATTAACTGAGGGAGATCATCTGGGAACCAAATGACAACTTTGACTGTTCAGAGAGAAGAACCAACAGTAGAGACTGCATTTACAGTAGCCAATGACATTTGCATTTCATCAAACATTTAAATTTCTATGTATATGTGTAGCAATCTGTCGATAATATTAAAACTATTATTTTTAGAATATACTTAATACATTTAAGTAATACATGGTTTATATTACATCATCTGTAAATAGAAAAAAGCAAAAATACTAATAAATAAACTAATGATTATCAGATCAATGAAATTGTTGAATGCCTCCCTTGTTGTCTCCATTTCATGAATTTCAGTTGGAAACAATCACCGTATTATTTTATTCACACACAGATTTTTAAGAGCTCGTTTTAGGGATTTATTAAGATGATGCCTTTTGCAGTTTGCAAGTGGAGGCAAGAATAGTGTTGAAGCACGGGGGGGGGGGGGACAGGAGGAAACTTTGGGTGCAGCAGAGATCAAATAGAAGGAGACCAAATAGCAAAGAAGTCTGACCTGTTATTGCCAACTGTTTGCTTCATTTATTTTGCTCCTTGCAATCGTCGATACGAAAAAGGATTTCTGTCCTCGTGAGTCTCTCGGCTTCTCACCTTGTGTGTTCTATCATTATTTCTTTAGATGCAGTGAAGCTGTGTCTTAAAGTTAGAGCACACAGTAAAAATGACAAATTAGAACCAGATACCCTGTCTGACACAGACCTTTAATACACTGGGGGGAAAAAAATCCCTTTCAAAAACAAGTTTGAAAAATGACAAGGTTTAATACAAAAAAAAATCAACCAATGGAACAAGTAAATATGTTCGCTATTTTCGGTAAGATGTCTTGAAATAAGATACTTATGTATACGATGTGATACTTAGATAAAGGAGATTTTGAAATTAATATTTAGTTGTACTGTATTTTTATGAAAGTATCTTGTCTTTGAATACCTCCATGTAAATCCTCATTTCAGCTGCATTTGACTTATTTTGATTTGTATGATAGTGAAACTCTTCCATTTTAGACCATCACGCACTTGAAATAAGATTGGAGAGTGATATTTGAGCATTCAGAGAAAATATGTCTTTAAATAAGTTGGAAACACTCATATTGAGCATTTGAGATATTTTCATTTATATTTTTATAATCATTGACTTAAATATATTTTAGAGGCACTAGTTGGGTTTTACATGGGCACTTTGTTCCTTTCAGGATGAAATCTTTCCAAAACGGTACACTGACAAATCCATCCCAAGAGCTTTCAACAGCTGAGTGACACTTAGTGACAATGGATGAGAGTTTCTTCACAGGGTGGGCGTCTAACGAGTAATCAGAGAAGTTTTTGCTGTGATTGTGATGCTTTTAATCAAGAAACAGCTGATAAAAAGTCATGGTTACTTCTATACTTGAGACAGGAGGGAAGGAGAGAATGGGCGAGAGGAAAAGACGTTGCCTTACCTCTGAGTGGTTACTCTGACTAACATTGCAACATTATCAAACAGTAAGTTATTAGTGAGTCTGTGTTGTATGTTAAACTCACCAGAAATATTACATCAATCAAACGACGTACCGTGAAAAGGCAGAAACTCCTCATCAAGCCTTTATATTCTGAAAATCCAGATCCACTGATAGAGACCTTCACAGATCTTAATATTCTCCATAAATATAGAGGAAGAGGAACACAGAAACTAGAAAAAGGAAGCCAGGAGGAAAAGACTCAAAGGAAAGGAAGGTACAATGAAAATGAACAAAGAACTAAACCTCACAATAAAACAGGAAGGAAACACAACCCTAAACTAACAATAATCAATCTACAAAATAAAACAGATCAATAGAACCGTGACTCTCCTATTCGAGCGCTCCATCGTGATAACCCAGACCCACGTCAAGACGGTCTTTGATCCATTCATTCTCAGCACGCAGAGCCTGGGGCCTACCCCGGTCGTTGATCGTCGTTGGATTTAGGCACACGTTTCTGATCATCAAATTGGCGTTTTTAAAGTTTCACAGTGCTTTAATTTGTTCACAGCGTCGGTCTATCAAGGATCCAGGATTGGACGTGTTCGTAGAGTTCATTATTTCCTACTTCCCCACTTCATTTTCTGAGAGTTTGCAATAAAAACAAGCTCTTTGCTTTAGTATTGATCATCCCAAGTCGGCATCGTGCTTATGAGTAGCGCTGCCAAGCGCATACATCGTGGATTGTTCCGGAACACCATTTACATACAGTGGTTACCTTTCAAAACGTCTTTCTTAAGGACCTAAACCAGTGGTTCTTAACCTTATTGGAGGTACTGAACCCTGCAAGCTTCATCAGTGCATTCACCGAAACCTTCGTAATTGGAAAAATAAAATATGATTTCTTCAAAACATAGGTATATATTGTATTTGTGCACAAAATGAACCATGCATCAGTTGCACACAAAATCACTGTGTTCAAAGAACAAAACCAACAAAACATGAATTTCACAGAAAAACATAACTCAATGAATATTTACTGCAAATCAATGTGACTTTTGTTGTTGCCTTTTAGATACAAGTTCAGAAATGCGCGGCTTCACTTTTCGCAACAAAGTCTGTTCCTTTTCTTAGTTTTCATGTCTACCATCCTCGAAAAAGATTGCTCGCAAAGATACGTTGTAACAAACGGTGTGAGTATCTCAAGGGCTTTCTTAGCAATAAGAGGGTACGGTACGATTTGGTGACACCAAAACGTTGAGAGCGTTGTTGTTCTGAAGAGTTGCTGTTGAAGCTGGCTCTGCTGAAGTTCAATGATTTCGTCGAGGTATTCATCGTTGACATCTGCTGTCGCTACACTAAACGTGAACGGCTGTCTCACCCATGCTGGATATGACTCTCTGGTGGGGAAGTATCCGTCGAGAGACTTTGCGAGCTCATCTAAGTACATGGCAATTGTTTGCTTCAGCTCCCCAGGTACAGAAATGTCTCCAATTCCAGACACGTCTTCTATCTTACTTACACAGTCGTCCAGCAGGGGAAAGTTTGCAAAGTTATCATTCTCTGTTCGTCGATTCCATAAAGGTAGCTTTTTTTTTAAACACCTTCAGGTTTTCTTCTGCTTCGATGATGTTGACTCCACTGCCCTGCATCTGTCGATTGAGATGATTGAGAGCATCGAAAATATCGGCCATGTAAGCCAAAATGAGAATGAAATCTGTGTGACAATATTGGTACTCTCGCAAAAACAGGGCTAATTCCACATGCATGGCAAAAACACGATTCAGCACCTTTCCCCGGGATAACCGCCGAACGTTAGAATGGTACAGAAGTACCTTGAATTCAGAGCCCATTTCCTTACACAGCTCTTTGAAGATGCAGTGCTTTATAGCACTATTTCGTACATAGTTCACACATTCAACTACAATTTTTAATACTTCTGCCAGTTTTGGAGGCAAGGTTTTTTGTTGCCAACGCATGTCTGTGCAGAACACACTGCGTAACAATGATGTGTGGTGCATCGGATTTCACCAGCGCTCCAAAACCAGAGTGTCGTCCCAGCATGGCTGGACCTCCGTCCGGACAAACTGCAGAAACCATATTCCACGAAAGATTGTTGTCTCTGAAGAAATCATCCACGAGTTTCTTTACATCGACTGCCTGGGTTGTTGTTGTGAGAGGCTTACAAAATAAAAAATCTTCCTTTATCATGTCGTCTTTCATATAGCGCACGAATACAACAAGCTGGCTTAGATTGGAAACATCGGTGGTCTCGTCGAGTTGTAGGCTGAATTTTGCTGGGCTTAAAATCAGATCTGCAACTACTTGAGCCAAGATGTCATCACTCATGTCGTCTATTCTGCTGCTGATAGTGTCATTTGAAAGAGGAATTTGGGATAACTTATCTTCAGCAGCTTTTCCCAGCATGATATTCGCCATCTTCAACGCAGCTGGTTTTACGAGTGTTTCACCAATGGTGTGTGGTTTGCCCTGCTTTGCGATCAGGTACGCAACTTCGTACGATACTGTGAGGATCGGTTTGTCGATGGGTACAAAGCCGAGAACAGGCAGAGTAGCCTTTTCATCGAATCTGGCTCTCTTCACCTTGAATTCAGCGAGTGTTGTGTTCTTGTATTTCCCATCTCCATGCAGCTGTAGGAAGTGTTCCTTTAGTTTTGCTGGTGCTAGACTAGAATTGCTCAACTTGGCATTGCAAATAATGCATTGAGGACGCTGACTCCCATCACGTTCATTTATACAGGTAAATCCATATTGTACGTATTCATCCAACCACTTTCTTTTTTTGTTCGACATAGTTAGTATGAAGGGATTGAAAGATTAAAAGAAAATCACAAATGAAGTACAATCACAACAGCCACAAGTCGACCACTGAGCGCACCAAGTTCCCACAAAGTTCCCTGCAGCAGATTATTATTTAAAAATAATAATAATAATAATCAGCCAACGGCGGCCCAAAAGTGCCATTGTTTTTTTTATCGCTCGGCACGGAGCGATAAAGCTTTGCTATGACATGGCGAATTATTTGTCTGTGTCTATGTGGTCATCGCCACAACATTAGTTTTCTTTATAAATATGGACATTTTGTGCACAAATTGAAATGCCACGGTCACTATGATTTGCCATTATTGATAATAGGGCTTTTTTGCCGGTTACTATTATATTCCTGTTATTTTCGAAATCTCGTCCCACTTTTAGCCGCACCCCCTATGTAAAATGACTTCCCGCGGCTATGTGGCCAAGCGGAGCGTGACGTCACGAATAATACGAGTGGGCTGAATTTATTTTTTGTAACACATTTTTACTAAGCAACTAAATATTTGTAATCTAACACGACGAAGGCAAATTGTGTGTTGCCAAATTTTTGACGCCAACAAAAACGGCCCGACATTGCTAGGGTGAACCGGGCTGTACTGTGTGTGTCTCGACCACTTCCGAACCCCTGAGAGTGACTCAACGAACCCCTGGGTTTCGATCGAACCCAGCTTAAAAAACCAGTGACCTAGACTATGCCCTGCAAAGGAATGGAGTCTCATTTGGAAAGGGGTGTTTACATGCAACATATTCTTTCCGACTAGACTTCTTTTCAAAATGTATTCGGAATTAGGCTGTCTACGTAAACCCACCTGTGACACGTAACTTGTTCAGTGGATGTTTCTTATACCAGTTTCAATGGGATATTTTGAGTGTAAATCAGACAAATATAGTTAGTACAACTTTTAGCAGTGTAATAAGTTGCTTGTGAAGGGTAACCACGTTTTGTTCTGAAGTTGTGATATGTGGATATATTTGCTGCAGTAAATCAAAGACGCCTTGTACAACCGTACTCAATAATGCATGCAGAGAATTTAAAGCCGCTGGAGATCTGGGAAAACAAGGCAGAGGAGACGGGAAGGGAGGACAGGAAGGAGGAACAAAGTGGTTTGTCACTGACAGGAGCAGGGAAGCCTTGTTGATTGGAAATTCCCCGGTTGCTAAGGGGATGTAGCCAAAGTAGATGGGTCCTCGGAAGCAAAATCAGACCAGTGGTTTGTTTCTGACTTGGATCAGTGAGAGGACAGGGGCAGAGCAGTTAGCGATGAGTGGAAAACAACCTGCTCTCTGAGTGACACACACCGTACGCAGCATGGACATGCAGTGTTAAAGGTTAAAACAGCAAGAGTATTGCATTCTCCAGGGTGGCAGCAGCCAAACCGAGCAGGAGGGAGTGTGTGTCGCACACACTCGCCTGTGTTTGTGCATGAGCTCCAGAGAGAAAGGAAGGGTGGATGCAGACAGCAGAAATAAACCATTGTTTTTACCTCTGATTTCATATAACTTTAGGGCACAAGAATGTTTCATATTTTTTAGTATTCTATTGAATTAATTGTAATTCATAAGTGGGTACCCAATCATAATAAATATATTATATATATAAAATACCTCATTAAAACTGTATTGAGGACTCGGTGTGTATTTAATCTTGAAAACAACACTTAAGCATAAATTAAGCAGAAACTCAGTGCCATTCTGGGAACTCTGACACACAGCAGTTTTTTGAGATAATATCTAATGTCAGCATGTAGACAGGCTCAAAATAACAAAAGTTCACCACCTCACTTCTGTCTGTCAGCAGGCTAACATTTGCCAATTGGTGGTAAGCACAACATAACAAAAAGCAATTTTGAACTAATGTTGACCAATCAGGAATGACAATTCTTAAGTGCTACAAAAACTCAATCCTAAATGGAGCAGTTTGATGGGTTTTTGTGAAACTAAGTGAGATTACCTTTACCTCGAGATCAGAGAGCCTTTCTGTTTGAAGCGTTCCCTACTGTCATATTAAATATAAATTTTGTGTCCACATTTTAACAACTTCTTTTTATTCCTCTTTTGACATTTTAAACCAAAACCCTAAAAAGTGAAGTGCTCACAAATGGATAAAAATATGTCCGACAAATACAAATTGGATAATCAAACCTTAAGCTGTTAATACCTCCTACTTTCAATTACATGTATTGGCTTGAAAACAACCAGAAACAATCACTGCTCTACAGCATTTCCGCATAACAAAACGTAATTGAACAGCAGCAGTTAGTGCCAGAGCAATGGAGAATTGATCATCTATGGTTGCAGCACTGTTGCTCCAGTCTTTTCTGTAGTTACAATTGTGATTCAACATTTCCATTTGCCATGTTTTGTCTTATTGATTGATGAACATACACCTCATCAATACACCTCTAAGAGCAATATGGAGGGCTCAAAACAAATTAGAGCAGGGCCGACTTTGATAAGGAAGTGAATCACTCGCAGCTAACAGTTTCAGTTTGGTATGTTGAAAGGGGAACACTTGGCAAAAAGCAGACCGCAGTCCAAGAGATCAATCGGAACCCTTTTCCATCCAAAGTATGCTGGATATAGTTTGGTGCTGGTGCTAGTGCATGTGTTTAGTTGGTTCAACCTGCGCACCTCGTAAGAACCTGTTTGCTATTCCATTGTCAAGAAGCAAAGTCAGAGCCAACGTAAACTAATCAGTTGTTGGCTATAGACCAGCAAAGAGTTGGTTCTTCTTTGACACCAGTTTTGAGAGCCAGGAACTGGTGCTTAGGCTTTCGAATACCAAAGAACTGGTGATAAATCATGCTCTGGCTCCTAACTAGCCCTGGAACCAGCTAGGTGGAAAAGTGGTATCAGAAGCACCTGCAGACCAGTACCAGTGCTATGCAAGGGGAAGAGATAAAGAAAGAGATCAAAGCCCTAAGTGACCAGCAGTGAAAATTAAAGCATAAATTAACATCAAATACATCAAGACCATTGGCAGGCAGTTTAAAGAAACCAGCAGTGAGATTAATGGACAAAGTTGATATTACAAAGATCCAAGCCAGCAATTAATCAGTGAATGGAAAAAGGAGTGCAACGTACCTTTCATGGGATTATACCTGGTAACAAATCAACCAGCAGGTACAGGACCATAGCTGGAAGCTTGAAGGAGACAATTCCAATCCATCAAGCGGAGTTTGGTCGAGACACAATGTAAAAGGCCCCCTGGTGACCCTCCTGATGACCTCTTCCCTATGCCAAGGCTACAACCATTTTTAAATACAGTAGTTGTACTATAGCATATCTCACGTATTCAAACACGCTATAGCTTTGTCTCATTAATGAATTGGCTCGTTAGATACTGAATTTTAGAGTTGTACTTGTACATGGGGCATTTTAGATAGAATACTGAGCACACAGTTAGGTAGTCTAAAAGAACAGATAAACAAAATGATTCATCAGTCACTAAGTCAAAGTCCACTTTGATGGCCGAGATGGTGCTCTGTGACATGATGTGCTTTAATGTAGCCAATTGGTGGATTCATTTCACCTGGTATAACTCCTGGTCAGTGGCTGAAAAGCCCTCTGTGAGCCAGTTAAGCTCAAGTAACTAGTTTGGACACTAAAGTTCCATGATTTAAAAGGATAGCAATAGAAAACGAGCTAAGAAAAACATCCTGGAGATTGCTGAAAAGACCACATGGTGGCTGTGGATGAGGACACAATTCAGGGTTGGATCACCCTTTGGCGATGGTGTCTGATGATTGAAGACCTGAAACACCCTTTATGGTCTGGGGGTTCATCAATGAAGACTTTTCCAATTAGCACCAGGAAGTGTAATTCAGAATGACCTGAATAGAATATCAGTGACGTTCAAGTTAAACGTTGAATCTAAAAAACAATAATTGTGAAACAAAACCTGTGTGGCAAAAAACAAACAGCTGATAACAGCTCTCTTCCTTGTCACATTTTTATAAGGAATATTGAAAACCAAAGTAGCAAAAGTCAGATGGAACACACATCCTGTTAAATGGGATTTTTAGTCGGTTGCTGCACATACACTAAAATCAGACTGTTTGCTACATTTACAGACAAACAAAAGAAAAAGTTTCTCTTCACACCCCTATCTCTGTAAGAAGATGAATTAAACCGTAAAGTCAGGTTAGACATGATATTAATTCACTGAAGTCTCTCCGAAGCAAACTTCAAAACTATTTTTCAACCATCTCCCATAACTCTAACAAGATGTTAGGTTTTTCCACAGCCTAATTACTAGAACTGTGAATCTTGTCATCATCAAGCTCCAAATCCTTTGATTTTCTGCCCTATGTAGGCACCATTATATGGAGCATGGTTTCAATGATTTGATGTAGTAAATTGGGGTCTCAGGTCACAGACTGACACAGAGAAAGTCAAATAATTCCCCATACTCCTTCTTTAAGGAATGTCGTATCATTCCTCAGTATTATCGTCTCCTGCGAATTAACCATTTAAGCAGGCAGTCAAACAACTTATTTGCTTCCAATTTTTCTGCTTCGTTCTCAATAAATATCTCTTTTGTCGCCAGCGGTTGTAAAGCTTCAAATATTAATTGTTCAGCCCAATTCCAATAGCGTATCATTAAATCCTCCTAACAAAACAACCTAAATGGAAATAAATCATTTCATCATATACAATGTCAAACCTTGCTTTCAGTGATAAACATGGTTTCTGATCACAAGAAAACACCATAATGTTTATCATAAAGTTACAAAATTACATTTCAATCAGGAGAAATGGAGAATGAAATGAAGATGTATGCTTATAACAACAAATGATGGATAGTTAGTCTGTCAAAAAGTATAAGTGTCCTAAAAGATCCAAGGGAATTTGCCCTGGGCAGCAGCAAGGTATAGCCCCTCCTGGAATGTGGATACAGTTAGCGGAGGCTAATGGCTCTGCTGAGACTGATGAATGATAAGGCCGATGGATCTGCAAGGACTGGGTGGAGATGGGGACGTGTCCAGCAGTATTAAAGAGCTAGAGGAATGGAAAGAGAATCACATTTAAAGACAGCAGCTAGGTGATGATCAGGTAGTTATTAAAGGTCAAAACAGGACCCTCCCCAACACCAAGGGCATATCCCAGAAAAGTCCCCAATCCCCTGCAGGTGTGCTAGTAATCCCCCTGATTGAACTCCTCAAATTAAACATTTATGTCCACAGTATTTTCTATAAAACATTTTTCCTAGATCGGATCAATGGTTGAGAAATTATGTCATTAAAAGTTTTGGAGATAAAGCTCCCCCCAGTGTCAGAAATATAAAACCGACCTTTCCCAAAAATCAATTCAGTTCTTCTTTGCACTATGGTCAATAAAGTCAAGTAACCCACGAATTAACAAATAAACTTTGGTTCAAATCGGACTTAAGTCGGAAGTTATGTCTGAAAAACTGTATTATTTATGAAAAGCCCCCCAAGTGAGTAAAATATCAACTATTAAAGTTAAGAAAACATGAATACAGGATAGATCTCCCCAAATCAATTTGTATGCACCATAGAGTCAATATAAAGTTAATTCTTGATTGCTTATTGTTCATTTCTTTTTGTTTTTTAACAACATTTTCATTGTGACTGTGGAGTCTCTAATAAGGAATGTATTCATCACCCCATGCTGTAATTGTGGAGGTGATAGTTCAAGGACACTCTTGAAAGCAGCATTGAAAAACCCTGGTGGTTAATTTCATGAGTGGATCCTGGTTTAATCCTGTAGCGATATTCAATATGAATTATCTGCCACTGTTGCCAAATAGCTTTTGTCCCTGTTGGAGGAAGCACAGCAGCGCCAGGACAGTGCAGACAAGGACAACCATGGTACCTCCACACACCGTCCCCAGTCACGCAAACCTGTTTCCTTTTGATGTTTATAGGTTTCATGAGAGCGATGACATGGTCTGATTGATGACTTTAACACTCTAATGTCCTCACTAAGAAAAAAATAATATAGAAGAAAAAACCTTTATCAAAATCTAAGCGTCGATAAACAGCAAATAAATGCATACCTATGTAATTATTTCAGCGTGCATATGATCAAAATGCACTAAATGTACGTAATGACGGCAATAAATAATCCAAAGTTTTGTTTCATAGTTAATTTTCAGTTTTGATTATGGTTAGCTTAATGTCACTATCTTTAGCGTTTAGTCACAAATCAACCATCACCCACGTTTTTGGGAAATTATTTGACCCTCACCATAAATTTTTAAAGTAATAAACTTACAAAATGACCTCAACCAAGGAACGAGGTCGATATGTTTTCACCTTTGTGTTTGTTTGTTTGTTTGTGACCAAGATTATGGGAAAACAAATGGACGTATTTGCATGAAATTCTGTAGGTTTTTACATCTGCTAGATATGAATACATGTTGGTGTTACCTGTTGTGCTTCTTTTAAAAATAGAATTAAATAAAAAAATAAGTTGTTTGGAAGTCTGATGTTTTTTGCTGTGTCCATTATTGATGCCTTAGTTCCTTTGATATTTTACACTGGAGAGGAACAGGAATACTGGCGAACAAAGGGAAATGTGCCATGAAGAGCAAACCTAGTGTTTTGGCCCTAGGCGGAGGTTTCTGCTCTCTGAGTCTCTTTTTCTAGTTCTGTTTGATGAGATTACACATTCTGTAATATGTCTTAGATTTTAAAGTTTCACATTACGTAGGAGTGAAATATTTTTCGCTAACTTCCCGTAAAAAGGTGACCAGAGAGGGCCAACTATAGAAAACACACCAGGATATCTAGAGAAGAAGAAGAGAATAAGCCTTTATTTATCGCTTACTATTTTTTTTGTTGGTATGTCTGATGTTATATCATTATTATTACTAACAGTAATAGTTGTCTTAACACTCATTTGATGTTGCACTGTTCGCTGGTCCATGAGAAACATTTCATTCAGCTGTATACTGTATAGATACATGTTAAACAACGTAAAATTGGTTATCTGCATTTCAACCATCACTGAGGAGCAGTGGACAGCCCTCTGTGGCGCTCCAGAACCACATTGAGTTTCAGGGTCTTTTTCTCAAAGCCTCTACAACATGTGGACCACATGGGATCGAAGTGAGATCTTCTTATTGGGGGACAACCGCTTTTCCCACCGGGCTACAGCCACATGTAGTGAAATATTTCAACATTACATACCTCAAGTGGGTTGTAGTGTCAGGTTGAGTTATGCGCCACACATTTTTCACTGAGGTGTAGTGACTCAAAACGAGCTTGACCAAACGGTTGAGCAGGATAATAAAGAGTTTGCATCAAACTGACACTTTTAACTATGTTGTCATGCGGACTGGCTGGCATTCATAGTCTCCTCTCTTGGACATGGGTCATGGACAAGCACAAATGCTCCACGTGATGTGCTATTTTCCAGATAGAGGTGATGGGCACACAGAAGGGATTTTTGGATGGACTTAAATGACAGAGGACCTCAAAAATTGGTACTGACGTGAGCACCAAAGAGTCATAAACAACCTGAAAATGTCAAGCCACTAAACAAGAAAAATGTGTAGAAGTAGATGAAAATTAACAGTAGGAAATGAAAGCAGAATGCCCAACATTTTGTCTAATTTGCTGTCAGGCAAACACAGACAACCCCACTCACCTATTTGTAATCAATTTGACTAATGGAAAAGTCTATTTGTCTAAAACAATGAACATTAATTGTGTGAAATAACCCATTGACAGCTCCATGGAGTTGAAATCAGACAATTAACATTGTAATGACTGTAGTCTATACTTCACCCCTCAGGCTGTTTGAAAAAAAAGTTTTCATGGAAGTTATTGAATGCGCTGCATTATGATTCATTCTTATTCTAGTAATTATAGAGAATGAGGCAAAAACAAACAAACTGTGTATCATGTAGTTCTCGGCTGGATGTCTCGTCTATCAATCATCAATCAATCAATCTTTATTTGTATAGCTCCAATTCACAAAAAAAGCAGTTCTAGACCAAACATCAAGTGTTCCAGATTTTGGCTGACATGGGCACACGCACTACATTTACGAAAACACATGAAAATAGCTCAAACACAAGAAAATATAGAATACATCCTCCTTGATACACATTAAGAAAAAACGATTTGCAAAAGCCACAAGACAAAGAAAGCTTTTACAAAGGTCACCTAAAATTGATACATCCCCGGACACGTTCTCTTAACGCTTCATATAGTGAATAAAGCATATATAATACACAAACGTTTCATGATATTTTCATTAGTCTGCTAGCTTGGCTTAACTTCCGGTTCATATGGTCATATGACTTAGAATAACATTATCGCGAAACTACAAAATAAACTTGATAATGGCACTTACATGCAAAGTATCCAACGCTACCGTGAACAAGTCCCTGCTTAAGAAAACTCTTAATCACCATTGCACATGCTGACTTCAGTTGTTGCCAGGGCAACGTGTACACAACGTCCGAACTTCAGATATAGAGGCCGTACAGCTAAGCTATAACAAAATAGCTGGTTAAGAGTTTTCTTAAGCAGGTGTAATTCACCTTTCCTGTAGCTTAGGGTACTGTATATATTAGGGTCATTATTAAATTTATTTGTAGGATAGAAGATGTTGATTACGTTCTAATCAAAGTCACATGTCCGCACAATCCGGAAGTTAAGCGAAGCTAATATGGCTAATCAGAAATGTTTGTGTATTATATCAGTTTTACCTGCTGAATGTGGCATTAAACAGCGCTTACAAGGTTGCGTCACTTTTAAGTGTCCTCTGTAAACGCTTCCTTTGGGTGGAGGCTTTTGCAGCGTGCGTGTTTTATCAAATTGTTGAAGATGTTTTCTTTATTTGCTTGTGTTTCATCTATTTGTTTTCTTAAGATGCGGTGGGTTTGCAGCTGTCGGCCCCCATAGTCCCATCTATGTAAAGTATCTGTGCGTTGTGTGAAAAGTTGCAACAAACAAATTCCATATCATTACAAAGTCTGACAACGACAGACACGATGATACCCAATTTCAAACACAATCTCTTCACTCAGCGTCCATGCCGCTGCCAAAGGCGTCTTCAGAAAGACAAAGCGAACCAACAGGTGTAATATGGAGATTGTGTGGATGTGATCTTGTACAGCTCCTCTGCATGAAATAATAGGCTACAGGCGGGATCCATCTTATCTGATTGAGGGAAACTGTCATGGCAGTGATAAGTCATGAGGGATCAGAGTATATAGTAGGAGCAGTCGGAGGATTAGCGAAACCTGTGGAAATTGAATCCATCCTCATATGAGATTTTTTTTTCTGCTATATACAGTGGAAAATTCTATATGTTCACAATCAGACATTGCATGTAAGGGTGGAAAGATTCACCCATACAAATTTGTTTTTCGTTTTAAACATTTCTGATGGGACTATTATCTATAACGATAATAACATATCTAATCGTCGAAATACGCTGTGATCCAGTAAATGGCCCGAATCTAACATCCCAAATCGTTTAATTGAAGCTCATTCACTAATTCTTGTAATTTCTCAATTCTGGCGTGGCGGCAGAATTTGGCGTTACACCTGTCTATTATTTTTAGTAAAATAAGTTCTACAGTGCCGATTATACTCCACATTTACTACATAAAGTTGGGAAAACACTAAAAGGAAAGGAACATGCACAGAAGCTGTTGTAAACTTTGTCGAAGAGCAATTAAGTCCAGCGATAGTGGCAATTCTGATTGTTCACCGTACACCAGTGATAGCAAGGATGCTAACGGAGCAACAACCAGCACAAGCAAAAGTAGGGAAGAGAAAGAGAAAGATGTTAAAAAATTGTTGCAGCCACAATTGGGCAAGGTTCAAAGTAATAAATCATATCATGTTTTATTTATTAACTTAGCGAGACAGATGCTTTGTTACTCGCTGAATACGTTAGAGTGGGTATACTAGATATCAATCAGAAAGCATCTTACTGACAGATGTGTGCCGGATGGGTTTATGAATATAAAGAACAAAGTTAAACATAAACTGTCCAATGCGGAGTATCTGGTGCTCACCAATGTGTGGATTCATGTCACATGTCCTCTAGTCTTTGCATTTCTCTGCAGGCCAGTAAATGTGGAGAATTAGGTCGCTGTTTAAAAATTTACTGCTTTCTTATTATTCTGTTTACAGTCAAATGTTACACTGGTGTCTTTGAATGTTGTTGTCCACTGTCAAATAGTATTTAAAGTCATCTCCTTTTCTACTTCCAATGACTCTCAATTCTGTCACTTGTGAAAATGAAATACTAGTGTTGTTTTCATGTCTAGAGCGGCTTTGCAATCTTCATGAATTTTAATGAACAGGAGAAAAAATCCTCTTTTTTTTCCATCATGTTTTATTATACTTCTCCCGCTGACTGCCAAAGTTGAGCTGCTAGGCATGAGTGAACCAGACATGTCACAATTTCAACATTTTTGTTCATATTTATTTGAAGGTAAATAGTTTTGACTCTTTCTTATCAAATCCCTTCTGAAAAATCATTTTTTAGACTCACCTATTCAGTGTGAATAGGCAGTGTTTTGTTTGACCTTGTATTTATTTTTGCTTTTTAGGATTTTATTGCTTAGTGTTTTGTCTTTATTCTTGAATTGGCTTACTTTATAATGGAAAATGGATATCTTCATTGACCTTTTATGACAAACACATTAAAGAAAGTTTTTGTCCGAGAATACACATCTTACACCTCCTGACCATTTTAGACATGATGGTGGTGTTGGGGTAATAAATGCTGAGAAAGGGATTGTGATATCAAACAGGCCGTAATAAATATCAATCTAAAAGGAGATGTACAGTAGATACGTACACACATATTTACAACTGTAAGCATGTTTGCAATAACATTCAGTAATTGCCCATCCCAACTCAAGGGCGCTGACTGCTCACAGTTCGGGGACTCCACTCTCATGTGGAAGTGTTTTGGCAAATTCCAGATTTTCTCACAGTTTGTCTCTGACGGGGAACATTGGGATGGGGCATTAGGTCACAATTTGTGGTTCACCAAGGGAAACATGAGCAAGAGAATTCTGAATCTGATAGAATCTGATTGAATCCTAAGATGAGTCTGATTCAGCATCAATACCAGAAAGAGCCTCGAGGTTAATTGGGGGTAAGGATCCCCATTTTAACAGAGGAAGAGAACAACAGCCTTCATGGGCCCCCAGCCAACCACAGACAACAACAACACACACAAAATGTCGGGTATATTATGGAACAGTAATCGCGGCCGTCACACCCGCCATGTCCGATGCAGATTCTTCGTGTTAACGCAAAAACCATTTCATGGATCATTATCAAATTTTTACCCCACCAGACCTCAGAGCAAGGAAGAACTGGATTGATTTGGGGAAATCTTGGTTGTATATTTCAAGCACTAGGGGGAGCTTTATCTCCAGAAGATTTAAGGCCTTAGTTTCTCAACCTGAATGGATGCAAGGTGTATTTTCTATATTTTCTTATTTCTATATTTTACTCTGAGAGATCATATTTTAGATGCTGTATGGAGCCTTTTTTTTCTTTTTACAAAACACACATTAAATGTTCAGAGTTTGACCAACGGCATTGCTTGTAGAAAACAGAGGATTGTTGGCTTTTTAGGGAATATACCCTTACCATCAGGGAAGACAGTGTAGGCCTAGTTTAGTATTATTTATTTGTTATTTTATTGTCATTTTGTGCTGGGTAAATGTGACTAATCAACAAAACAATAATGATAAAATGAGCAAAAGTATGAGGTTTAAGCAAATGTTAAGAATTGTATCATATTACATCAAATTGTAAGGTAGTAAAATGTAACGTTCTTGAATCATTTTGTTCGTCATGTATCCAGATACATCGGTTTATAAGGGAGAAATTCACAAGCGCTTCTTTAAGAAATACAAAATAAATTTCTACAGGACTGGACTTACTTCCAACCTTTTTTTCTTTTCTTTTTTAAACGTATTTTTGGGGCATTTTTTAACATTGTTACATAGAAGAACTTTTCAACGCAAAACGGACATTTTAAAATTATTCCCAAAAAAACCTTCACCCAAACACTTGGGCTCCCAACCCCGAGTCAAGGAAAGGAAGGAAAAAAAACAAACAAACAAATAAATAACCAAATAATTATAGCCTAATAGTAGTTGATAAATATAAATAAGTGAACAAAAATATGTAAATGCATATATGATACAATAAAAATCGAGGTTGTTGCAAGGGAACCTTTAATGCATACCTGCATGGATGATCGCAGTGAGAGATCTTCTCTGTCCTGCAAAAGTAAAGAATCCATCCAGAGCGTGTCCTCAGTCTGGAGAGAGAGAAAGAGGTCAGACTCTTAACATAGGTGATCTGAGGCTGCCAGTGGCTATTAAATTTGTCTGTGGAGCCCCGTATGGAGAATATGATCTTCCAGATATTGTATCACGCAACCATGAAGCTGACCATGGGGGAAGTGGTTTCTTCCATCGTAAGAGTATTCTCCGACGGGCTATCACAGAGATAAATGAGATTACATGCCGATGAGAGTTTGCCAGTTTCAGGTATGCTTAACAAGGCAATCTCTGGTTCCATTAATTGCCCTAATATTATGGAGATGACACTGAAATAAGATTTCCAGTATTCTCCAAGCCTCGGACATGACCAAAACATATGAGTGAGATTACAGGGAGCTTGAAGCGAGTCCAACTTTACTGTAATGCCCTATGAACTATTTTAAATTGCACTAGTTGGAACTTTTCACAAGATTTTACTCCTGACAGCGCTGTTAAAGTGCCAAGTTCGGTTTCCCACTCGGTTTTAATCTTAAGCAAAGCAGAAAGAGCATCTGGGGCTGGGAGATCATATAAAAATGAGATATGCCGTCTCGTCAATTTTGTCATTGGCTGAAGTTGATCAATTCCAGAAGAGGGTGGGGCTTCAGGAAACCGAGGTGTATTTGATTTCACACGTGCCAAATTTGTAATATCTGGAAAGATTAGATTGCTGTAAATTGAAGGGTATACACAGCAGAGCAAAACTAGAAAATGTACCTTCAGTGTACAGATCACCAACTGTACCAAGCCCTTGTTTCTCCCAACGGGAGAATGTGGCATCGATTTAGCAGGCTTGAATATTTCATTGTTGTATATTGGTATACAGTGGAGCAATGTATTCCAGCCGAAATACTGTTTGATCTGTTGCCAGATTCTCAGAGTTGATATAACAATTGAATTGTCTGATTTGTAGAGTTGGGAGTAGAAGGACCTGAAAGTGTTGTTAATCTCATATGGATCAGTTATTTTTTACATAAAGAGGTTTCTCTTTGTGGATTCATTTGTGAGGTCAGCCTACCCTTTCACTGGTGTGTAAGGAGACATCCTGCCCTATCACCATGTTCATGCAGAATACCTCCTGTTTAAAGTAGTAGTTTCTCTGCGTCTTTTTTGATATGAGATTAAATTCTGTCTGTAGTTCAAATTTTTATTTGTAGAGTTCTGCAGTTGGGGCTAATGCATAACGTTTGTACAGATCGGCTATTGATTCAATAGATTGTGCTTCATCTCTTATATAGTCGTAGATGGTTGTTGTTGGTCTGCCAAGAGTATGAGATTATTTTTCCCCTGAGAAATGCTTTATGAGTCTCCCATAGTAAACCAGGGTTGGTGTCATCAGTCCGGTTAATATCCAGAAAAGATTCAATAGATTGAGTGATATATGTGCAGGAATGGGAGGTGAAATCATGTCTACAACTTATGGAGAGATCAGAGTGCACCCTTGCCAAGAATTCAGAAGATGCCACAGAGGAAAGAAGCTTTTTGTCCATAAGAAAATAGTCTATGCTTGAGTGGGATTTATGAACCTTGGAATAAAAGGAGAATTGCTTATCTTTTTGGGTGATGAAAGTGCCAGGGGTTCTTGTAGCCATACTGATTCATAAATTGTAGTAAAGACTGTGATCTTTTAGAGAGAGTTGTATCTTTGGGGTTCGACCTCTCCAAAATTGGATTTAGTACAGTGTTCATATCACCCTCCATTATCTGATGGTGGGAGTGTAATCTAAGTATTGAGGAAAGGATCTTCTTTATGAAGTCTTCATCATCATGGCTGGGGGCAATACTACTGGATATTGACACAAAGTGACAGCTACGATGACATTTAGCCCATTACTGTCACAACCTGTATCAACTGGATTGAAAGGGACATTTTTCTTAATGAAATTGCTGCCACTCTTGTGTTTGTCCCAAATTTAGAATGAAAAATCGAGCCTATCCAAGGTCGACTCAATCGCTGAAGGTCAATGGTACGTAAATGACTCTGTCGGAATATAATGTCTGTGATCTTTTAAGTGGGAAAATGTCCTGGTTCTTTTAAAAGGCCTGTTGACCCCACCAAAATCTAAGGGAATCACTCTAACTGTTTGTCCAATAGTCTTCTCTACATTAGCATTCATATGATAAGCAGAAGTTGGAATCTAACAGTGACTGCAGCCTATAGAATGGATCCAAATACATTCACTCGCCGGCAAACAAGGAAGAAATGGAGAGAAATAAAGAAGAACATATGCTTACTCCAAATTTGATGCATATGAGTCGACTCAAGAAGATCCGTCTTGTTCCTATTTTACTTGCTACGGGGAGTTTAAAAAAATTAAAAACACTGTTTTCCGGCCATAACTCAAAACATATTTCGTGGATCATTTTCAAATATTATATCCACAAAGACATAGTGCAAGGAAGGAGTGGATTTATTTTGGGAAAGCCCGGTTTTATATTGCTGACACCAGAGGAAGCTGTAGCCTCACAAGTTTTCAGCCCATAATTTTTCACTCCATGGTCCCATTTAGTCCGAATTTGGTGCAAGTGAATGGACTCCTGCAGATCTGTCTTCGATTAATATTATTTTTTACTCTAGTAGTTTACATTTTTCTCACGGTAGGAGCTTTTTAGTGAATTAAAAAAATTTTCTGCCATAACTTCCTAATTGTTCGTCCGATTTGGTCCAACTTTGGTGAATATTAATCGACACAAGGGTATCCATCTTATTTTACTTTTAAAAGATCATATTTTACTCACAAGGGGGGGCTTTCTTCACAAAAAATACAGTTCCATATGTATTTATATAACTTCACATTAAATTTGAGGATTTACAATCGGTGATTTCGTGTACAACGTCGAGGATTGTTAATTATTTTTGGGCTTATACTCTTTAGTTTATGATCTAGTTTATATGAAGATCTGGACAAAACTGGAAAATAATAGAGATTCAATTCATGTTATTAATTTTATTCTAATCTGCACATCTGACTCTCAAATTGTAGATAGAAGTCAAAGGGACTAGGTGGGTGTTGCTGGGTAGAACTGCACCTGAGAAATGTACACCATGTGTTTCCTCTCTTGTATGGCAGTGATTACCAGCCTTTAAAAATAACAGTAGCAACTATAACTACATCTACATATCCATAGCATAATTCTGTTTATATACACGGCAACATTTGTTTGCATGTGTTTGTAAGTACGGCCTCCACCATGATTGACAGCTGTAATGACAACGGTGCTTGATATGATAATGTTGCGTTAACATTGGCACCAAGCAGACAATGAAGGCTCAAACTGTGTCAGCGGTTTCCCAATATTTCAATGGATCTTTTCCACAGTTGCAAGAAAAACACCCGAGAAATACTTCAAATGCAATCCAAGATTCTTGTTACGAGAGCTGTCGTCTTTCTGTTATGGTACCTTACTCTCGAGGGGGTTTTCTTTTACCCCTGCCCCCCTTCATACTTTTTGTGTGTTTGTGTGTGTGTGTGTGTGTTTGAGCATGTTATTCTTGCAACTTTCCACACCTGTCTTCTTTCTCCAGTCAAGCTTTATGTAATCCTGGTCTCAGCATCTACTCATCGCCAGGCTTAACAGCAATTTCCAGAGGTTATTCTAGTATATTCTCGAGTGTGCATGCTTTTTCCTGTGCTTATCTGATTTTTTTCATTTTGCCTAAGATCTTGCAGGAACTTGGTAACCAGCCTCCCTCTTGCACTTCTGCCTGTTTGCTCAGTCACTCGCCTGCCTCAGCTCACGCGCAAGATTTCTTACCCACATGCCTACATGTGGTACATTCACACTGGTTAAGGGAAGTCTCTAATTTACTTGAATTTACCGACATTATCCCCCCAGACATGATGTCAGGGCTCCACATAACAACCACTGCTGCAACCAAGTCAGCTGTCAGCGCCGAGGTGTGTCTCCAGCAAGTATCGGTTCTGTAGGTCCGATTTATGTTCGAGATGGCCCTTTCCCTTGGATCTGAACCGGCTGGGATCCGGCTTGGATCTGAAGGGGGTTGAAGCAGCCGGTTTTTCTGATGCGAAACAATTGACTGTCCCTTTCAGGTTGGAGATGAGTTGCTGCCTCAAGGAAAGGAGTTGGTTTCTTGTTATTGAGTGATGGGAAAATGGACCGGTAGATGGATATGCTGTTCAGTGCTGTTCAGTGTTGGATCCGTCTGTTGTGGTGAAGAAAGAGCTGAGTCGTAAGGCAAAGCTTTGAAGTTACCGGTCCATCTACGTTACAACCCTCACCCATGGTCATGAGCTCTGGGTAGTGACCGAAAAAATGGGGTCGAGGATACAAGTGTCTGAAATGAGCTTCTTTCGTAAGGTGGCTTGGTTCCGCCTCAGAGATAAGACGAGAAGAGTAGACAGGTTTGGGCATCTGATTAAGATGCCTCCAGGATGCCTCCCTTTTGAGGTTTTTCCAACTAGGAGGAGACCCCAAGGCAAACCCAGAACTCACTGGGTGGATTATATATCTCATCTGGCCTGGGAACACCTCTGGATGCCCAGTATGACCTGGAAAGCTTTTTCACCGGCTGCCACCACTACTGACCATGGATAAATGGAAGAAAATGGATGGACATTGATCATCAAACACTTCAAACATATAGTGCAAAACAGTTTTTTATAATGACCACTGCAGCTGCCATGATTCAACTGGGAAAGAGGCTGAAAAAGTGGATAGAAGAAACAAAAATGTTTTATTTCGCCACCAAATCGCTGAGATACCGATTCACACAGGACTTAAATGATCAAATGACCTCTGTGTTTGCAGAACACAGGATGTCTGTGTAATTTAATCCTGTGTGTATGCTATATGCCTCTAATCTAAGTAAAAAAAAAGTAAAAATGCCACCGCAAATTACCTACAATATTTCACCAATACAGAGGTCACGTGATCATTTTAGTCCCGTGATTTGGGAATTAGAGGAGTAATTCATGTTTATTGTTTCTCCTGCTGCTTTACTGCCTCTTTCACGGTTGAATGGCAGCTGCCATAGACATAATGAAATATTGTTTCAAACTGCGCTTCGAGTATCGATGATAAATGTGTCCTGCAATTCACATTAGCTCTCTCAGCTAGCTGCTTTTTTCATCAACGTACAAGATGAATGGTCCACCGCTAGGTGATGGTACAGAAAAGGTTTTGTGCGACACTGAGTCACTGGCACACAGCGTCCACCGCTGAGCAGTGTATGGGAGACACTGAGGTTGGTTACCCGGGGTGCATGTTGTACCCGAGGGAAAGGGCCACTTCACGCTGTACTTGGGGGATAAGCAGACTGTTGATCCCCGCCTGCTCGCCCAACCGTCTGAACTGCGGAAGCTCTGCCTACTCCAGACGCATTGATAGGAGTCTGACAGCTGACCAGCAGGGTGATACATACAGTCCTGACATTATATCCAGGGGGATAATGTCAGTAAATTCAAGTAAAATATAGCCTTTGCATATCCCGTGTGACTGTTCCGCATTAAACACAGATGTGGGGGTATAATTACTAAATCACATGAGGTCCTCAGGTCAGTGTCTCATTTTAAGATCTAGTAAATCTATGATAATGCCAAATCCAGAGCACTCTTGAAAAAAACTCTTATTCAGGCATTAGTATTCAACATCAATATAATGTGATCCTAACAATCACGGAAGAAGATATCAAAGCTTCGGATTCTTGTTGAACCTTTTAGCGGTGTGTTTCAGGTCAAAAGAGGTTTTTCTACTCTTGTTCTCTGTTGAGGATGTGTTAGGCTACAGAAAAAAAACATTTAATAGATTAGATGCCAGAATAGCCAGCACTGAGTGATAAGGGTAAACTATCAATTAGCTCACATGAAAAAGGTAGCAGGCAGTTATGATCAATTATTAAAGGAACCATATGAATGGACATTGATCTGAATTCAGTGTTTCCATCTTTCATTAAATTGTACGAAAAGTTGAACCATTGATCTTGTTCCCCCCTTTTTATCTCATCACAATTTTTGTTTTTGTCTTAGTCATCAATTTAAATCAGAATGATTTCTAAAACAATATTCTTATTAACCCTCTGGGTTCTCTGGCCTTTATACCATTCTAAATAATGCTGAACATTAAAAACATGCAAAAAAGTATAGTAAAAGAAACTTTGTCCTTGAGGGGAAGTTCATGTCAGGTCCAGCACTACCATCAGTTGCATCATATATAAGATGGCTCCAGCAGCATAAAATTTCTTGAACATATCTAAGATCATGCATGTCAATAAAAAATTACGCAAGCTAAGTAAAATGGTAATGATAAATAATAGATTATGTACATTAGTGTTTTTGCATGAATCATATGTTGCACCTTTGTGATATATGATATAATCTGTTCAATTAGAGTAACTCTTATATGCCTTTTACTTAAACTGCTGGTTACCCATATTGCTGCAGATTTTCTCATATTCAATTCAGGGGAAAATTCTAAGGTGTTCTTCCTGAGAAGCCTGCTGCTGCTGGCGCCCCATACAGGTGCTTAGGGTCATCAGAGATGTCATCGGCTGGACAACATGGATTTCTCACAGTTTGTAGCAACAACAACCAGTTAGTCAGTCCTGAATATCCGAATATATTACGCCACATTGTGTGTTCAACTTGGGTACGTCTGGCAACAGCATAGAATTGTCAGTTGAAGGTTGATCTCAAGAGAAATTTTGGATTCCTGGACACCATTGTAGTGACCACAGCCTACATGATTCTGAACTCATAAACAAGTCAAGTGAACCTGTGGGAGTTGAACGTCCCATTGGAACAATGCATAATGGAGGCTTTCAAGAGGAAGAAAGCCAGTATGTGAAGCCAGCAGGTGAATGCAGAGGCGGCAGAAGCATTGCTTCATTTTTCAAGCTACGTAACCAGCTGTTAATTGGAGGACTTCACAGCAGGAGAATTGTCAAGAAGTGTATTTCAGATGCTGCTCAAAAGCCATTAATGATGATCAATCAATGAGGGGTTATTTCGGGACAAGTTTGAACACAAAACTGGTCATCTCCGGCTGGATAACCTAAAGTGTCTGATGCCAAATACCTGAAAACCGCGGATCACATCACTGACGATGTGTCCGAGTTCCAGCAAAAGATGTATGCACAGAACCTGCAACAGTTAGCATTTATAATTGGATTTAAAAGCATGTTTCAGTAGATTTACTTCCATCACTTAGTTCATACCCGGTGTTATGTAGTCATGAACTCCTCTTCTGCAGAAACTGTGCAACACGTCTGTGCAGTTGTTAGAAGTCATTGTTGAGGGTCATTTTCTCAGGTGAATGCAGTGTTTGGCAGACACAGCCTCTGACTGTGTAAAGCAGGTCTGACAGGAAAATTAACTAGAAATATCTAGAATGGATTAAATGTAGAACTCAAATGTCACTCTATACAAACTGTACTGTGCATGATTAACTCCGCCAATAAGGCTACTTTCCCACTCCAGGTCTTGATGCTCAATTCCAAATTTTTGCGGAGATTCTGTTTTTTTTTTGAGTGGTTTTTCACAATATAATTTAAATGCGACCGGCATCAGACTCCAGAGTGAACCCGCATGCGCACAAGAAGACGTGACGTCACACGCAGCACTCTGTTTTTACGGAAGTTAATATGGATGCTTCACATGTCAGCGTGTGTGTATCAATTTTGAAGTTGTTGTACAATCGCAGCCGACAAAATTATGACCAAGTGATAAAGGGAAGAAGAAGATTGAGAAAAAAGAGGGCACAAATTGATCTTGCCATGTCCCGCGTCCTCCGGCGCGGAAATGTGACGTCTGTCTCCCTTAAATTACTTAAAATTCGGATTAAATGCGACATGACCGTTCAGACTGAGGTCGCTTTGAAAAACTTCAGACACGTATCCGATTTAAGACCACTTATGAAAGTGGCCTGAGTCTGATTTGAAAAAATCAGATTTGTGCTGTTCAGACTGTCGGAAAAAAAAATCAGATATGGGTCACATATGGGCAACGAAGTCCACAAATTTGGACCACTTGTCCACAGGGATAGTGCCACCTAATAGGAACAGGAATTTTTTTACTTATTTATTTATTTTGTTTGTTTTTTCATATTCATGCTGGCTTATTAACCATTAATAGTTAGCTAAGCATTAATCATACCCACTGGAGCTAAGGATTAATGGCACAGCAGGTGTACTGGCTGTCCACCAATCTGAAGAACGGAAGTTTGTTGACCGGACTGCCTCATCAAGTAGGGACCCAGTTTACTCCCCGGGGACTTCACACAGGGACTGCCAACTTCAAATTCAAATTTATTCGTCCCAATAGGGCAATTGGAGGTGCAGCTAGATGTTAAATTTGGCAAGGCTGCCAACTGCTACCCACAATACTGTATAATGTACGATGAAGGTGATAATAAAGAGCATCCACTATTTTTATATGGACCTTGAATTGCGTATGTGTGTGAATACCACCGTGATGATAATTTAATGTGAATGTTGTGAATCGTTATCAAACACCAGAGTTGGCGTTGCGTTTCACCATAGAGCAGGAAGCTAGTGTTAGGGGGCCAGTTACGCTTAGAAATGCACTAAAGGTAGTGGAGGGGGCAGGTCTTGGCAGTTTTGATATAATAAGTTTTACAGGTTTGGATTTGGCAAAATGACTCCACAGCTCCCATAAGAAAATTTAGACGAAGCAGCTCTTACCTTCATCTAGTTAGTTTCATCTTTTAGGATGAAATATGTATGATAGCTTATTGAAGCATGCATAAGAGGTCTCTTGGAGCCTTGACTTAAAGTTGAAATATTCTACCCCTTTTTCACAAGTCAGTACCATTTCAAATAATCTTTATAAAATGTCTGTGACACCAGTTAAATTTACCCTTCTGGATGAGCAAAGGGATTGAAGGGGAGGGACTAGACACGCTTCCCTTCTCCTGGAGGATGGTTCCAACCTTGTTTCTTGCGCATGTGCACTAAGAAACACAACGCAGAGAAAAACAAATTATATTTACTGGTGATTCTTTTATAACAAACCTTTTTTTTAATCCCAAGTCAGACCCAATACTTCAGGAGGATAAAAGAACCCCTAACACAGTAGAATGTTCCTACTTGGTTAGATGTAAAGTTTCATTTCACATACAGTATATTTTTTTGTGATTGTATGTCAGCTACATGCTAACATGCTAGTGCTAGCTACATCAGTAGTAGGTAGGCCTCGGTAGAGCAATATTTATAAAAAATTTGTAACCAAGGTGCATTCAGTAACAGAAAGGTGCAAATTTAGCAAGAAAACGATGTGTAGAGCCTCATGTTAATCATGCAGATGGCGGGGTTAAAGGAAGGGAAGAGTGTCAATATAATGAGAAAAACGCTACCAGAGTAAAATATGATATAAACAAGATACATCTCTTACAGTTGATCCATACACACCCAACCTGGACAAAATCAACCCAAAGATCAGGGAGTTATGTTCCAAAAACAGCGTTTTGTAAAGAGCTAGCCCTAGTGATTGAAGTATGAAGTATTCAAATATAACACAACACATGTCTACAAGATAGATCTCCTCGATTTGATTTATATGCACCCAATTATGACTAAATGGGACCAGAAGTTGAGAAATTAAGGTCCAAAAACAGAAAGATAAAGCTCAACCTAGTTTTGGGAACATTGCAACTTATCTTTCTCCAGTTATACCTCGCACTAAGGTCTATGGGGGTATAAATTTGGAAATGTTTCATGACATGTTTTTTGAGTTATGGCTGAAAAATTGTGTTTTTTCAAAATAAATTTTTTTAAAAATCTCCCACTAGTGAGTAAAATGTTAACTATTAAAGTAAGATATGATATTTATGAGGTATATCTCGAGTCATTTCATATGCACCAAATTTGGACAAAATTGGACATATGCTTAAGAATTTACGGCTCAAAAACTTTTGCCAAAATTTTAGGACCAAAATCATTCCAGTTTTTCCTCACATTAAGGTCTATGTGTGTAAAAAGTTTGAAAATGATTCATGCAATGGTTAAGAGTTATGTTCAGAAAAAAGTGTTTTGTAAGCCACTAGTGAGTAAATTATGGGTTAGGGTCAGGGTTTGTTTTCTGTAATCAAATGTTACAAATGAAATTTAGAATTCAAGTTAGTCCTGCATATGGACAAGATTTCATTTAACAGGATATCAGGTCCTTCTACATCTAGAGAACGAGGCTGAGGATCTTTTACCAGTCTGTGGTGTCCAGCGCCATCCTGTTTGCCGTTGCATGCTGTGGCAGTAAACTGAAGGTGGCAGACGTCAACAGACTCAACAAGCTTATCCGAAAGGCTGTTTAGGTTGTTGGGGTGGAAATGGACTCTCTGGTGGTGGCGTCAAAGAGGAGGATGCTGGGTAAGATGCACAGCATCGTGGACCATGCTTCACGTCCCCTCCATGACGCCCTGACCCAGCATTGGAGTGGGAAGGAGCTTAATTTATTATAATACATTCTCATATTCCTATGTTGTTGTACATATATTGTTGTATATATTCTTTTCTTATTTCTTATTCTTATTCTTTCTTATTCTTGTTTCCCCCCCAAGTAAAGTATTTCTGAATTCTGCATTATATCCTTGCTATGTTGTATTTCAGAAGTTGATGTTTATAAGAAATACAAAAGTATTGATTTAATTTTGTCAAATATATTAAGAAAATTACAAGCAGTATTTAAATACCCAATTACTTTTATGTTTGTATTTAACATTTGGTTTCACTGGTTTGTCTGTGCACTGGTTGCTGCCTGATTTGAGTTGGGGGGGGTAAGACCATGTAAGAGTTTCAAACGAAAATAAAATATAAAATTAAATGATTATTGCTTCTATATCATTATGGAATGGCAGAAAGCAAAAATAATTGACAATATTGAAATTGGATTAATTTTGAGGCTCAAATACGGTAATACACAAATGTGTGATTCAACTTTTTCCATGTTCCATATAAATCTATCTTCGAATGGGACAAATCTCAATTATTTGAATGCAGGTCAACAATAGTATTGCTCGAGTAAGTAAACATAAATAACTGTAGATACAACATGGGCTAAATATTGTTGAGTTAATTTATCACCGAAAATAGGTCTGTCAGAGCAATTTCAGTGATGTGAGAGAAGAGGCTGTTTTTCTTATTACTTTTTACTGTCCTGGTCTGTTTAATCAGTTCAGCAAACAGTACAGATATGTATCCTAATGATGTCTCCTTCTCTCCAGTAATCAGGTTTCTCCTTTTTTCAAAAAATAGTTGTGGTGGAAAGTGAGATACTTGACTGCAGGTTCTGGGTCTGCCTTGAAGAGTTCTACATTGAGGTTATTTTGGCCGTCGGCTTTTCACAAGACTTAACGGCTGTCATAATTTCCCCTTTAGCTGGTTTTTCAATGCTGTTCACGTCAGCTTCTGCTTGTGAGGAGTCGGCCCGGTTTGTCTGGAATTGGTGTCTCACCGGTTCCACAGTGTTTGCCACAGATTATCCTGGTTATCTGATAGATTTTCCCTCGCTCCCCTTTCCTAGCTGCATCGTCTGCTTGATTAACAAGATCTTTCATGTACGTCCTTTTTTCAGCTCTGGCTTCTCTCTGCACTGCTTTGTTTGCCTGCTGGTACTGAAGCCTGTATCTTTCTTGTAGACGTTTGGAATTTGTCTTGTTTATAATCTATAGTTATCCATTCCTTCTTCCACCTCTGCTTGAATCCCAGACAGGCTTCACTGGTTTCCATGGGGGCTATTTTGTTTTGTTACCAGAGAGTATTAATCTCATTTACATCTTACACATATTGTGATCCGGATCACAATATGTGTAAGATTCTTTAAAAAACAAATAAACAAAGATTCTATTGTGCAGCAGCTAACACGTGTCCACGTAAGTCGTGCATGACGACTTTAGATGTGTTTGGACATTTTTACAGTACACTCATGGTAATATACTCGAGGAGAGTTTCATAAGTGGTGATACGTGGGAATGTGTGTCTGTCACTGTCAAGACTTCAGTAGACCAACAGCTGTGTGGAAAAAGCTGTTTTTCAGCCGTCTAGTTTGGGAGCAGAGGCTCCTTAACCTCTTTTCAGAGGTGAGCATATCAGCATTGAGGTCCCCAATGCTGTTATGTGCCTTTTTCAGGCAGGGTGTCATGTTAATGTCAGTGAGGGGGGGCACCAATGATGTTTTGGGCAGTTTTCACTGGCCATTGTAGATCCTTATTGTCAGATACAGAGCTGCTGCCGGACCACACTGTGACGCTGGTGGACAGGGTGCTCTCTCTTTTTCTGCAGAAGGCCTGCTCATAACAGAGGAAAAGTAGGGGGAGAAATACTCCCAACACAATAAAAAAAGTATGACTTCAGCCTATTTCCAGTCGAAATCAACAACAACAATCAAATTCCGCTATGATCATAATCCAAATGAGATAGAGAAAGTGAAGAGGAGCTGCCATCTGAAGCTGACAATAATGAGAGCCATCATCTTCGAAACCATCACACTCCCTGTGAGGAGGCCTTAGAAATACAAACAGCAAGAGGTTTGCTATATAGTATCTCATTATGCAAATCTATTTGTTGCATGTTTTAAAGATAAACTTGGGGATTCATTCCTATGCAGTAGAGTGCCCACATCCTCCATGAAGAGCCCCATATTTCAAAGGGGTTTATCAACAAAGTTCCATTGATTTTGGGGCATTTGCGTATGCACAACACATAATGAGCAAACGGGAATACCAATCACTTGAAGTATTAAGATTATTTCTATGGTGTGGAAACAGCCAGTCAATACTTGTCAATACCTTTTATTCTGAGTATCTAGTTGAAATATAATTATGATAATATGAAAAACATTGGTGTCAGTAAAAGGAAAAATAAAATTATAATCTGAAGCAGGGTAGGATAAAATGCTAGGTTATTTTCCTAATAAAAATACAGGTTCATACAGAGGGCAGGGCGCTCAATCCACGATTCACATTTAGGAGAACTAGGTGATTAGTTTAAAGAGGCAGTAAAAAACAGAGGAGCAATGACATTTGCAACAAATACATCAAATGAACCTTGATTTACAGAGATGTTTTTATTCGAACAATGGGAAAACCCTGATTCAGGGACTGCATACATGTAGAATATAATCACGTATTATTTTACATACAAATGCACAAAACATAAAAACTTAGAAAGAATTGTTTCCTGCCAACCAGACAAATAATGCCACATGAATCTTTACATGTGACAAATAAAACATCACTGGAAAAGTCCCACAATGCCTCAAAAACAGTAATTCATCATCCAAACAAAGAGAAATACAATTTATTGAAAATAAAAATTGCCCGATTTATTTTTCCCCCTGGATTATGTCTTTTGTGTTGTTATATCGTCTTTGTTGTTAACATCATTGCATCCCTGAAAGTTTGTGAAAGTTTGCAGGAACAGTCATAAATATGAGTGAGGAATTCAGGAGTCATTCAGACAGCAACCCAACCTGTACATAAAAATACTAATGCATATAGTTTATATTTGCAATAATATACGTATAAAATGTAAAGTATCCAAAGGAGTTCAGCCATAATGATTTCAGTTCATGAGGAAAGGGCCGAAGCGTCACCGTATCAACAGGCACTGTGATGAATTCATTTTTATCTTCATATAAATCCTTTTATAGTTTTTTGAATGAGTGGCTTCACAGAGAATGAACTAAAACCATTAAGAATGAGAAGTTTCATAATCAGATGAGTGAATATGAAACATTCACCCCAAATGTCACGGCTCCCTACAGAACAAGAACCCAGATGTTTTTCCAAAAAATGCAATCTGTAGGGCAAACACATCATTTGAGTGAAATGAGGGCTAAGAATGATTCTGCTGTATACTCATGACATAGGAAAAGTCATTCTCCTCTTTCTATTAGTCCAAGCTCTGCTGCGAGGCACCCGCTAAGGTAATTAACTTTGCTGACATGTTGCAAATTCTCGCCTCAGACTGAACGCTGGATGTGCAGATAGAATGATTGAAAAAAAAAAAACCATTTAGGTTTCAATCTTTACATTTTCCACATCCAGCATATATTTCTCTGGTAATAATGCTGATAATCGCACTAATTTTACACTTGGCCAGAGATAATAGTTGCGCCTTATCCCAGGCAACAAGCGCTAATTGCCATCCTCGTTCCTTCTGTCATGGAAAATATAAATACCTCCTGCAGTATTTAAGAGGGGAAAATGTAAAAAATAATTAAGTCTACAAGGTGAAATGAAACATAAATGCCCTATCACAGTGGAAGACAATATTAAAATGTCACTTAATTACAGCTGGGAACGGAGTCTGTGTGTATGAGAGGTGTAAGCTTGTCTAACTTGAATCACTGAAGAGTCACCGAAGAGAAAAGAGTCCTAACTTTTAATTGAAGGCAACTTTTGGCCTCCGAGTAAAAGGTCTGAAGAACACCATCAGTCGGTCAGTAATAACTCCATATTAGAAAGTGGACATGACCAAAGTAAAGCTTTTTAGAAATTAAGCTCTGGCGAATGTTCAGACAGGAGGACGAGTCTTTTGCGTGTACAGGCTTCAGCTTTAGACATCTCAGAGAACTCTTATTAGAATCATCAGTGCCGCGTCTGCCACAGATCCCAGCACAAGAGCACAATAACTCAAACACTATTTCATGGATCATCTTCAAATTGAATCCCCACATTGACTTTAGTACGAGAAGGAACTGGATTGATTTTGGGGAAGGTAAGGTTTTATATTTCCTTCACTAGGGGGAGCTTTAAGAAGCAAAAGATTTCAGGTGATAATTTCCCAACCGTTGGTCCGATTTAGTCCAAATTTGGTAGATATGAATCAACTCAAGGAGATTTATCTAGTTTGTTTCTTCTTTTACTTTACTAGTTCATATGTTATTCACCAGCAGTTGCTATTTTCTGAAAAAGTTTTTCGGACATCCCTTCCTAGTCCTTGATCCGATTTGGTCCAAATTTGGTGCACATGAATTGACTCAAGGAGACCTATCTTATAAATATCATAATTTACTCTACTAGTTTATATTTTACTTGTCAGGGAAGCTTTCATTTAAAAATATTATCAGGACAGAACTAAAAAAACTATTTCATGGATTATTTTCAGATTTTATACCTTCATAGACCTTAGTGTCAGGAAGAACTGGATTGAATTTGGGAAAGGTTTGTTCTATATTTCTGACATTCAGCTTTACCTCAAAAAGATTTTACTGTATAATTTCCTAAACATTGATCGGATTTGGTCCAAATTTGATGCATATGAATTGACTCAAGGAGAGGTATCTTATAAATATACTTTACTCTAATAGTTTATATTTTACTCACAAGAGCGAATTTAATATTTAAAAATAATATATATTAAAAAACACTGTTTTTCCGACTTAACTCCACATTTAATTTGAATAGTTTGGGGTCTTCTTGATAATATACCCTGGCGGCAGATGACAGCATAGAACTACTTATTATTATTATTATTATTACTATATAAATGTCCTAAAGATTAGACTTTTCAATAAAGCAGACTGACTTTTGAGCCAGATATCTGATGTAAATTCATAGTTCATTAGCATAATCAGCTGTTAGAGATACTGTGAAATAATGGTACCATAACAAACTGAATCTAAGTGTGACTCCAAACCCTCAGCCGCAGAAAACAGTATCACAGGATCACGTCCTAACTCACCGACCGCATATGTAACATCAAATTTCCTGTCACCTCCACCCTCTCAAGAAATCCTATCAAGCCGTCACTGCTTCCCCTCTTGTATAGAAATGCCTTAAAATGAACAACGGTTTCAAACATGTCTTGACTGGAAAACTTCATATCACATACATCCCATCACAAAAAACCACAGACGGCATAATTGCAAGCGAACACACATCTGTTTGATTCAGACCACGTACACACAAGATTTTTATCTGCCATTTTTGTTTTCTACGAGTTTTCAGCTACTACGTTAAGAGTTAAATAAGTTGTTGGAAGTAGCCGGGCCTGGCCTGGACTTGCTCACACTCATTATTACGGTATAATAATGCGCTCGGCTTGTGACAACCTTCCTACAAAGCCAATGCCTAAAAATATGTGTCTGTCCCACTGTGTAATCTCTGATGTGATATAAAAGTCTAAATAAATGGAATTGCAGAGCATTAAAAGGCATGACTGGCACATTACCTGCCATCATTTTCTCGGAATGGGGGTTTGTCTGCTGCCGCAGTACTGATACCATTAGTTTAATTGGAAGCCGGTTCAGATGTAAGACAAGTATTTAATCAGTCAATGAAACCAGCTGCCCACTTAGTGTCAAAAGAGCAGAACCAAGCTATATATCTTCACACCATCATAGATTGCTCCTGTGGTTTAACATCGTGTAAATAAAGCCAAGAGAAGAGGCCTAAGTTAGTCAGGAAGCTTTAATAAGCACTGAGCATCTGCCTTCCAAAGCAAATTCATTTAAAAAAAAAAGAGAATGGAACAGTTCATTTAAATCTGATAAATCCATTAGAATCTCTACTTTATTCATCACAACTTCATATAATGTAAATTAGAATCATTTAAACATTTGAGCTTGGTGCTTTTAAACTATCAAATCCAAGCAGACACACACACTGTGTCATTTGGAGCAGACCTTAGTGCCGCAAGATGTGACTTTTAATCACATTAAATATGTTATGTCAATAAATGCTGTGTGCCTGGTGTCTGCTGGAGGCGGGCCGGGGATGCAGACCTGAAACAGTCGCAGGAACATCAGATGAGCTCAGAAGCATCAGTAGATGCACCCGCACAGCTTTGAGTACGGTTTAAAAATAACCCGACACTCGATAACTAGAAGCGCTCTGGAAAGGTGGGCAAATTGCCATCCAGCTTTTTTCTTTAAGAGCACGTACTATGCATTCTGAAAACGACATGAATAGCTGAGAAATCGTTCCATGTTGAAGAAGGATTGTTGCTGAATGTCTATATGGCAGTGAATATAAAAAGGAGGACGTTGAAGGAGCAAGCGTTCCAAAGACAGAGGGAGTTTTTCTACAATATATGTAAATCCCGGGACTGTTGGCAAGGATGACGCAAGAACGCTAGAGAGGAGACTGCTAATAATACTACTTTTAATGATTTTTTCGAAAAAAGCCCTTGTCCTGGAGCGGGTCCTGGTCTCCGTATAGAAGCCGCCCTGTTTGTGCAGACGCAGAGGGATTTTGAATTTCAAGTTGTTACTGTCTTTTTTTTTTTACGAATGGAGGATCATACGTATTATTTAGAAGGGAGGTTCAAGCCTGGGCTTGGAAGCCGGCTGGCGTCGCAGAGACGTGTTGAATCCACTCAGCTGATTTACATTAGAGGTGCACCCATTCTTGGCTCATCAAAGTCTGTTTCCGATATTTTGCGGATTTCGATTTTTTTATTACACACTTTTTCTGTTCGTAAGGACTCAGATTTCCCGTTTATTTATTTTGCTATTCTACGACATATATTAAAATGGGACATTTGTTGATTGGATTTTACATTATTTCATTTCAATTTATTCATTATAATAATATTTTCCAGTCTTCTTCTGAAACAATTAGTTTGAATTTTGTCATCGGACCATGTCAGAAAGAAATAGAAGAAATGTTATTGTTAATGTATTAGAAGTATTTAATGGACCGAAACTTGATTGAAACTCAAAATTCAAAATTCAAAATCCATGAATTCAAAACCAGTAAAGATGCTGTGAAATACATTTTTCATGGCATTTGGATGATGTAACATATTTCACTGAGGTTTATATTGACTCGGAGAAGTTCAAGAAAGTTTGCTCATCACATCCGTGAGGAGTGATGAGGTCAGAGCCTCGGATGTCATTATCAAACTCTCTTCTACTGCTGTAATAATTAACATTTCAGCTCATGACATGTCTACGTGGTTATTGGTTATTGCATATTTTTCCCTTCGTTTGCTCTCATCATTAGTTTGACGAGGACTGGGCTGGCTGGAAGTATCATATTTACGAGTGAGTGCCAGATTTCTTAGAATTAGAATTAGAAAGTGAGGACTTGTGTGGAGTCTGAGAGGCCCAAACAACCCAAACAGCATGTTCCTGATTTACCTGCTTATTCATTTTTATCAAGAGGTCAGCTTCTTCATGAATAACAATAGTAATAATACAAATAATACAACTTCAATAGTCTTTCAGTCATGAATGTTTTTATGTCATGGACAAATGTTTTAGAGTTAAAGCTTATATTGTAAGCTAAAAGTGGGAAGGAAACATGTGATTGTTGTATTTCAAGCATAATTGAGGTACTTCTTCAAACAGAAACCTTTGAGTATGTTGATATTCATCATATAATGAATCTAAATTCTCAAGAATAAAGGAATGAAAAGCTTTGCAGTGAACTAACATTAAAAAAAAATTATAATGAGCCGAGTGCAATTTGACTACACTTTGTATACGACATTTAATTTCTTTAGGCCTTGATTGTTGTTGCCGTTTCTAGCTTCAACTGTCACTTCCTGGCATTTGCAGCTGAAAATGTATTTTAATGGGCATCATAAACGACATTTTGCTTTAAAGCTAATCACCCTGAGTACACATAACTGAAAAATGCAGCAGTATAACAATCTGCTCTATGAGTCATCACTGTTGTCCATGTTTTGTTGCGCACACTTTTCCTTCGTGAAGAGAGGTTTCTGAGGGTAAACGCTTCCTGCAAGACCATTTCATCATCCAAAGCCCGTACATAACTTCCCTATATGATTCCAATGAACATACTCCAGCTGTGAGAGTCGACTGGGTTGGAATACTTCCTTTAAAGAGATTACACCCAGCACACAGAACAACGTTTTCACGGCGTTCATTTGTTTGATGCATTAGAAGCGGGCAAAAAAGTAGTGCCTAGGACAAATCCCCACAGCAGCAGCAGGTGTGTGTTAGGATTATTCATGGCCTTTAGGTACAATACATCCGCACCAGAAAATGAAAATGTTCTACAATATGAAACATTGATTTGCAGCACATGTACCCCCTATGACTGAATTTCAATTACAGGATGGATGCCCCACAATGATCCGTGACGCCGTTCATTTCTGAGTTAATTATTTGGTTGAATAAAGTGGAAGGCCTTGAGCAAGAGTAGCCAGCAATCAGGCAATGTTCTTGTCTTCTCCATTGTTCGTGACGGGAAGAGCTGCTTTAGGGCAGCGGTGGCAGGTATGTGGGCGCCGGATGGCTGTTTTGACCACGCAGAACTTACAGGAGCAGACTACCTGGCGGGGCTAGGCCTTATGGAATAAGTGCTTTAAGGGTTAATCATTTCTAAATATCACAATAGAGAATATATATACCACTTACAAACATATTACTATTGTCGGATGCCTATAAAATAGAGGAAAATAAATCTTTACACTTGTAAGTTTTCATCATCTCATAGGTTGGGCTGGAACGTATATATATATTATAAATGTAGTAAAATATATTTGCACATATGAAAAATAGATTAATAAATAGTTTTTTTCCCTCATAACACACAGTTTGAGTTCATTTTAGTGTACATTTCAGAATCTTTCCCTGACGACTGGTGTTGATAACATACCCACTCACGGACGCCCCACTTGGTTTCTTCGGTTTTTGACAGTTTTTTTCAAACTCTGCTATGTCAGATTTTTAACAAAACATAATCAAAGATATTGAAATGTCAGTTTTATTTGATAAGACGAAATGTTCTTTTAATCAGTAAATCACCGGGGTGAAAAAAATACTCGCCACTCTGCATTTGATTGCTAGCTTGTCCACATTTAGCAGCAACAGCAGCTTGCTACAGCTAGCACTTCTGATTAACTTTGATTATTCCTTTTTAAGTCATTCAGAGGTGAGCAATCCAACTTCATCTCCTGAAAACGGTCTTTTTAACTGATGATGTGTCTGAACAGGGCCAGTGATAAATCAAGATTTTATTTTCTGATGCGGCAAATCGTTTTTAACACAGGCTGGCTGGAGTTCGATAACATTTTAACACAATTAAAACATTTTAAATCAAAATTTGTGTATTGTGTTAAACTATACCATTTTACTTGCTAGGGGGAGCTATTTAGGAAAAATACAGTTTTTCGGATACAGCTTCCTAACCATTGGTTCTACTTAGTCCAAATTTGGTGCGTATGAATCGACTTGAGTAGATCTGTCTTTTAAATGTTGTATTTTACTCTAGTAGTGCTTATATCTTACTCACTAAGGCAAACTTTTTTTTTAGGGACATAACTAAAAAAATATTTCGAGGATCATTTTCAAATTTTATTCCTAAATAGATCTTAGATCCAGGAAGAACTGGGTTCATTTTGGGAAAGGTTGTTTGTATAGTTCTCACACTAGGGTGTGGTTTAATGGCAAAAGGTTTTGGGCCATGAATTCTCAAGCATTGGTCCGATTTAGTCCAAATTTGGGGCATATGAATCGACTCAAGGAGATTTATCATGCATATATGGCCTTTGTCAATATTTTAATCTAATATACACAATTTAAGGAACTCTTTCTTTTTTTACAAAAAAATTCTGTGGAAATAGACAAAAACAAGCTTTTTGAACATAACTTCACATGTAATTTGAGATGTTCAATCAAGGGATTACTTGTACAACAAAGTGGATTAGGGACTTTTTGGGGATATACTCCTGCTGTCAGGGACGACAGCGTTGGTCTAGTTGTTAGAAAAGACCGATTGTCAGTTTGAAAAATAAAATGACTTTAGTGATGATTAAGTTCAGTGGAATAGTGGAGCTGTAAAGTTTAGTGAGAGCTATGAGTATAGAGCAGGTGTCGCTGGGAGAGTCAAAATAAAAGTTACTCACCCTTTATTAAAAAGAATTAGCTAGGGCACGATGATTCTGCACGATGACTTGATCCACCTCCTGTGCTGAGCATAATTAGAGCTCAGGCTTCGGTGCATGAGCAGGTAGCCTTGAGAGGATAGTGAGGCTTTCATCCAGTGTAAAGTTTTTAGAATCCAGAGCTCGGCTTGCGGTAATTTCAGGGCAAAAAAAGCATATCAATACCTATAAGAGGATTGATAAACTACAAAGTAGCAGTTGACATGTGGTAAAATAGATCTTTTAGATTGGATTTATCTCCCTTATTTGTTGTCATTTTGATAAAAATCTAGTTGGATAATCTAAGAATTGATTGATGATGTGATAAATGCATTTGTCTCCAGCCGGAGCCACGAACCTGATGACTGAAATGATTTAACCCTCTGCGAGGCCACTGAGTCGTCCCTAACTGATGAATGCTTCAACTACACACAGAAGAGAATGAGTTCACTCCATCAACTTCATCTTCTTCTTCTTTGGAATTTAACAGCAGTTGATCTTTTAAGTTACACTACTGCCTCCTTCTGGCTTTGGTCAACAGTCTTATCATACAGGCTTATCATTATAGCCGAGAAAAGTCAAGGATATTACGGAATAATCATCGCCGCCTTTGTGTTAACACCATAACTCAAAAACTATTTCATGGCTCATTTTCAAATTGTAAACCATATAGACCTTAGTGCGAGGATTTTGGGAAAGGTTAGTTGTATATACCTGATCTATCTTCAAATGTTTTTGGGCCATAATTTCTGATCTGTTGGTCCAATAGTAGTAAAATTTGGTGCACTTGAATTGAATTGATGGGAGGCGATGTATTTTCTAAACTACTTGAATAAAAAACGTCGCCCACATTTGACTCACTAGGAGCAGCTTTTTTTTTTACATAACTTACAAACTCTGAATCCGATTTATTTCAAATTTTGTAAATATGAATTGAAATGAATGAATTCTAGCTAATTAAATATATTAACGATATATATTAAATCATACATTATTCTTTTATATAATGTAATTATTTTAGTCTAATAGTTCATATTTTACACCCTATAGAAGCTTCTTTCAAAAAAGCCATTGTTTTTCAGCCATAATTTCCACACCATTAGTCTGTTTTAGACCTCTCCTGACATTACATCAAATTTAATTGGAGAAGTTCAATCAAAGGGGATTGCTTGTAAAGTGCAAGGGATCGGGGGCTTTGAGGGGATATACCTCTGCTGTTGTGGAAGAAAGTGTTTTCCTAATTTTCCTAAGTCCTGTACAATCTAGTGTATATTCCTATTCCTATATTCTCTTTTAAAATCCTAACTTGCACCTTTGAAACCACTGAGTCTCCCAATTGTGGCAGATTTCCAGCCTCGGCTACTTCATACATTGATCTCCACAAATTTGTATTGCCTCTCACTTCTTCATATTTTCTACAAGAAAGCAGTACAGGTTCCATTGTTCGCTATTCATCACAGTGACTTCAATGTCTCCGTTCCAATGTGTCCCAATAGAAGTAAACGTGTTACTAACTATTCCGGATATTCTTATTATTACTTGTTCCTTTCTCTTAGATGACCTTCAGTGCAGTGGAACGCTTTAACAATGGCAGTAGCGCATTTTCTCGAAGAAAAAAATTGTCGAGTCTGTTATTTCACAAAGCAAAACGAATGATATATGCATTTACAGTATACATATATTATACATTGTGCAAGTGTGACGGTAATTTCATATCTGAAAACTTTTACTTTTGAGGTGAATGTTTACAAAGACAGCAAGTAGAATACCCCGCTGGATATTATAAATAGGATATATAAATAGTATATTGTGGAAAAAAGAATTGGATGGATGGGCCATAGACTCACTCTCTGGCACATCCAGTTTTGTCACATGCAGTTTTGTCAACTTGTGATGCGAGTCAATGAAAAGGACGCAGTAGACGAGATCAGCCAAGGGCGGGCGCTGTCAGAATAACACAGGGTCTGGTTGTGGCTGAGCGAAGCAGCAGCTTTGATGCCCCGGGAGAAAGGAGAGCCGGGTGCAGTTTCTCTGAGTCTTTGTTGAACACTGCATGCTGGGAAGACTACGACACCTTACAGGCTTCAATAGATCCGATGTAGAATGTAGGCCTGTGGGTGAGAAGAAACGTGTGAAATTATGTTTGAGTTTCCTGATTTAACATAACAGCAGACGTTATTTAATTTAATGTCCGCCACCCCGTTGGTTTCCAAAAACTTTCACAGACACCAAACAGCATGAGGTTAAGTGTTGAATATTAAGCACTAGCTTCGGAGTGAAGCTATGTTGAAAACATAAGCTTTCTTTTAATTTGCTCAAAATACACCACCATTTATCACCTCGAACAGCTTAAAAATTGTTAGGCGTTCCAGTAATGGCCTGTTAAATGCTTCTTTATTTACCAGACTTGCCACACTCCCACTGCAAAACACTGAATTAAATTATTAAATTGTCCCGTTTTGGGACAAATAAAGGTTTATCTTATCTTATCTTGCATAAAAATAAATCATAATAAGTTATGCAAGCCCACAGGTCTGAGTAGTCATTTAAGTCACATGTGGTGGAAATGCAAACTATGGAAACTGAGAGCAGCCATTGTGGCAGATATTTATTTACTGCCACTGCTTTATTTGCTGTCGCAACTCATTTAAGATGAAAAATGTCCGATTAAAGCATTTCCATTAATGCTCAAGATTCTTCTCCAATGTTGAAACAGGCAGAAATTGCATTTGTCGCTGACAGGTGTGTACCTGTTGCCATGACAATACCGGGAGACAACATGAGTGTTAACTTTGACTCATCATAAGATCGATTGTTTCCTAGTAATAAGGACAGCAATCCTTTCCTTGCCTTTTTTTGAAAATTGTTAAAAAAAAACTATGCCTAGGCTGTGGATATACTCCACAGCGGGGGTATATCCCCAAAAAGCCCACAATCCCCCGTGTTATACAAGCAATCTCCCAGATTGAATCCCTCAAATTAAATGTTAATGTTAAAAAAGTTCCCCATAGTGAGTAAAATATGAGCTATTCAAAGTAAAATATGATAAATCCTATCCAGATCTTTTGGAGCCAATTCATATGCACCAAAGTTGGATTAAATCAAGCCGACATAAAAGTGATAGGAATATACAGCCAAACTTTACCAAAATCAATCCAGTTCTTCCTTGTAAAAAGGTCTATTTGGGTAAAAGATTTGGAAATGATCATAGAAAGAGTTTTTGAGTTATCACGAAGGATCGGCAGCTGTGGCAGCGATGGCGGCGGTGATGGACATTTCCAAAATATCCCTGACCTTTCAGGAATATTAAATATCTGACACCATGGCCGTTTTCAGCTTCCATTGCGAATAGGAAGCTATTTTTTTTATTTCCTAATTTTCTCCGCGTCCTTAAACGTCTACGTTTTAAAGAGGCTGTTTGATGCCAACTTTTCAAAATAACTTGAATTAAAGTCTAGACTGAGCGGCTATTTGCAAGCAAACTTACTAAGCAGGCATGCACAAGGATGATGATTTCAGAATTGTGTTTGTGGGATTATTTTTGTCTCTGGCAAACAGCTGATCTACACTTAAGAAATGCATCTCATCTCCTGACCTTCATTGGTGAGAAAAGCCCGGGGAAGTTATTGTCTTTGCTCTGAGGACTTGTTCCTTTTGTCTATTTCCAAAATCTGGACTGAATTTGCAGAAAGTACATAAAAGTATTTGCTCCCTCTGCTTGGAATCAGTCGCATAATGACCTGAATCTGAGAGAACTGGTCTCTCAGGGTGCAATAAGGCCACCTTAAAAGACTTGGACACAGGAATGTCTGACTGAAGATGTTTTGCAAGACTCAAATTAATCCTATTCGATCCCTGAAGTTAATGACTTATGGCGAATACAGTTGATTCATTTTGATATCTACTGGGCTTTCTGTTAGATGAAATCAAAGTAAACCTTTTAATCAGCACCACTCATATTTGTGACATAATTCGAGAAAATCCCTTTTATAAAACTGTTTATATATCTACATATTTGGGAAAGTCTTACGATAACTTAACATTCAAGTTTGCATTATATGTGACTGAATTTTGTGAAAACACAATTTTTTGAGGAACAGGCACAATGCCTTTATTCCGCTAATCACAAAGGCATACTCCCTTATTAGAACCAATGAGAAGGCATTAAGATTGGGGAGAAAATTAAATCTACAAAAATGCCACAGCTGGGTAGTTGCCCAGTTTCTGCAGCAGGATGACATCACTGTTTTGGACTGGCCAGTGATGTTCCCTAATCAAAACCTTATTGAAAATGTGTGGGGTTTGTTCAGTGAAGGCGTGTGGCAGTCATCAAGCACCATTTGATGATTAGACTACCCTTGTAAACAGTTTGCGAATGGTTAATCACTACTTTAGGCATCTATAACTCATTAGATTAAAAAAGGCGGCAGTAACCAGTTGCTTACAAAATAGTGAACCTGTATTGATTGTTTATTACGATTTATTTACTTACAATAGCTTATTAATTGATTTAATATGTTTACTTAACAATTAATAAGGTAATTATAAACCAGGAGTATCAAACTCAATCACAGAGGGTGCCAAAATTCCACATCGGGGGCCAAACAGGACTCAGATTTGTCATGTTTATTTTAAGGTATGACAATTTATTCTTATTTATAAAAGTCTGAACAAACCAAGAAAAGACTCAAAATACAGATACATTTCAAAAGAGTTCTGCACAACTTATTTCCATGTTTATCTCTGGATCAGCAGTATTTCACAGTGACAGTGCCAATGAAAAGTTTTCATTCAAAAGCATCAACAGCCAGAACACACACAACACAGGACCTAGTTTTCAAATGACAACTTACATTCAAAATAACTTGTAGGCAAGTAAGCGTCTCTTTTAAGGATTAGCCAATATGTATTAACATGACTAGATAAACTTTGATATCTAACGGAGGAGAGCAGGGAGGAAATCTGGCGTTCAGGTTTGTAGTATCTGTGGTGTTTAGAAGGACCTTTTTTATGTCCCTATTTGTGTCCTCCACTCAGGAACAGGCAGTCAACATTAAATAAGGAGAATTTCGCGACTGAATGTAAGATATCAGTGGAATCAACCAGCATGTCATTATTTTTGCTCCTGCATAATTCCATATTGACAAACTTTTTTTTCTTCCACCGGTATTAATGCCAAAACATGAGAAGCATATTAAAGAGAAAAGTCCTTACCATCATGGTCTCCAGGCTGTGAGCAGAAACCAGCTTCATCCCACTCATAATTCTCATCAACTGAAGCCTTTCTCCTGCAGAGATCATGAAACACCACTCACTATAGAAACTCAGTTTGGATTTTTTTAGTGTGCCGATGTTGTTCACTTTGTATTTCAAATCACAGAATGATGCACGAACGGGAATACTAGACCTATCCACTTAAATTTGATTTATACATAAATATAGCACTTAGCACAGAGTAAAATGTAATTTCCCTCATTCATTTTGTCCTTAATACCTTTGGCTTGGTTCCACTTTGTGAAAGTGCTTGTCCTCTGTGTTCCCCTGGCTGTCCTCTACGGTCTCTGGTGAGCTGGTGAGGGATGAAGACGCGTGACACAGGGACAGGCGCCCACTGGTAGGCTCCATGCTGCCGAGGCCGCTACTGGCATAACTGCTGTAGCAGCTCCCCGACCCTGGCACCCCTCCATAGCCCCGCGGCCCCACCACCAGTGTATCTTGGTCATTGATCTTCAATGGTGAGTATCTTGAAGCGTCCTTCGTGGTCTCTAAGGAACCGTCTGGCTTTTTCATGGCCTCCTGGTAGGCTACAGGCCATTTGGCAGCATTTGTTACGACGGATGTCTCTTTTCTTGGCTCATGATGGCAAGACATATCAGGATTTGATGAAGGTTCCACAGCAGGATACGAAAAGTAGGCTGCTGGCACAGCTGAAGGAGAATTTGGATGTGATATGGAGATCGGTGAAGTATGAGGTTCCTGGAACATAGATTCCTGGTGACAGGGAGATGAGGCAGTGCAGTCCTCTAGGCTGAGAGAGTCTATCCACGCTTCAGGAGTCAAAAAATGACTCTTAAGGCTCAGATATTTCTGCTTAGAGTGAAACATTTTAGATGCTTGGGTTGTTGAGCAGCTTGGACTCTGACAGTCCCTGATATTATCATCCACAGGTGCAGGACTGCAGCCTTGAAAGCTTTTGCTCCTACTCATGTATTCATAGCGGCCTTGGTGAGACAGTGAGTGCCCGTGTTGCACATGTGAGGCGATTCTATGGTGCAGCATGGGCTTCGTAGGTGGCATTACACATACCTCCAACTCTGGTTCATCAACACTCATCTCCACACACACATCTTCATCAGCAGACTCAGAGAACCCAACGTCCACCTTTGATGAGCCTGGCACTGCACAGACAGCCAAGTCCGATCTTTCTGTACATTTATTGGTAGGGCGAGTGAACATTGAAATGCTGCCATGACTAACATTATTCTGTCTCCATGCCATAGAGCATGAATCACTCCTTTGCTTTTCTAAGGATTGTGTTGATTTATCGCAGCCCTCTGGGGGTGCCTCTACCCTTTCATGTCTGTGCTGCTCTGAGGAGGGACGGGGGAGAGTTAATCTGTCTTTAGAAAAACTGTCTGGCTCCCCAAATTGGACAGAGGCTTGTCTGGTGAATGATGAAGCTGGATGGTTGTTGCTGGAATTAAAACAAGGGGAACTCACAGGTGAGCACGCAATGGTGAGGGAAGGGATCAGAGTGGGAGGTGAGTCACGATGAAGGGATTCCCAGCATGCAGAATGTGAAGAGAAAGGGTTCAGAGAGCCACCCTCACTGCCCCGGGGGTGTCTGTGGGGTAATGTGCTGCTCTTATATTCCCACAAAAGCTCCTTACCACCATCCTCTCTCTCCTGGAAATCTGAATAGTTCCTCCACAGCTCCCTCTTGGAGCTTCTTTCCAGAGTGTAATTTTGGAGCTCCCTCTCCAGCTCCTCCCTCTCCTGAGCCAGTTTCAGGCAGTGACTCAGGTTCCCCCTCTCTCGCTCATGCTCCATTTGGAGAACCAGGGTGCTGGCAGTTGTAGACGGCTGACCTACGCCTGATCGGATATGTGGGAGCACTGGAAATGTGTGCCTCGGCTCTCTCTTAAGCGTAAGGGTAGCCAAACTACTGTTGGAGCACATGCTGCTGAGGTCAGGAAAGTCATCATAGCTTTGCTTGTGGTCCAGAATATGAGGACCGAGATGGGGCAGGTGCTGGACCATGCCGAAAGGTTTGTAGGTCGAACTATTCTCTGCTGGTTTACAAGGTGGCATATGAACAGAGAGAACAAACGGTGGGTCTTTCCTGTCTTCCCTCTCTGAATGTAGTGATACAGACCTTCTGACTCTCGCAGGTCGGTCATACATTCTGCCTCTCTTGCTTTGAACGCTCAGGCTGTCAGGGTCAAATGGTGGAAGTGCGAAACGACCATCTGGACCCCGAGTGATCAACTCAATTGGAGTAGAAATGGGAGTGGAAGTTGTCCTGGTAAGTCGGCCTCTGCCGTGGCTGGACAACATATGCTTCATCCGTTGCTGGTTTTCAATGTTAAAGGATGAACAGTCCGTTTGTGAAGAGGAGGAGGTGGTGGTGGTTGATGAAGTAGTGGGATACAGGACGCTGGCTGGAAGTAGGCTTTTCTTCAACACACTGTCTGGACTGCTGGTGCGTGATGTCTTTCTGTGGGAGCAACGGTGAAAGAGGGGGAGGCAGGGGTCAAAAAAGGAAAGGGTAAGAAAAAACAGAGATGTAGGAGAATATAAGCTTTGAATAAGAGAGAGAGTGATGGTAAGGGCGAGATACAAAGAGAGAGAGTAAAAACAGCAACAGCTATATGCAGATGAGGAAGAGAAAAAATATATGAAATAGAGGCACCGACAATCTCAACACAGTTTAGTTAGAAAGAGATACAGAGGAGAAGGTCAATGGGAGGTGTTATAATGCCTGATAAAGGGGTACTCACAGTGATGGGGAGCATTTATAGATGGCAGGAGAGGGATCTGAAAGGCAGGGAGACTTAAGATGGCATCTAGCTTATTTAGGATACAACCACAATGACCAAGAGGTAAAAACATTGTAAGTCCTTATAACAGCCCACCAAAGAGCTCGAGATGCTGGGGCTGGTACAAAAAGTTAATTACACTTACATTTATCAGCCACTAATGAGAAATTACCCTTAATTAGCAAGTAATGTATATGACATCAATAACTTTTACAGCTGAACGGATGAGAGGGGGACAGAAGGAGCGCCGAATCTATGCAGTGGGGTATGATTTATATAATGGATTGGAAGTGCCTTCAATATTTTTTATTGAATAAATGATGATATTCATGATGCACTTCATCAAAGTGAGTGTCTGCTGAGTCTGTGGAGCGAGGAGTCTTTTACCATCCTCTTTCTTTCTGCGGCGCTGGTCCCTCTTGTGGCTGATGACACAGGCGGACCCCAGCAACAAGACCAGTGCCAAGCACATGAAGCCCACTCCGCCCAGCACGCCGGCCAGAAACGGCTCCGGGACAAACTCCAAGAGGCGGGATGTTGCAGGATAGATCTCCATCCCTGTGACATCATTAATATATTACATAAGGTGTGATGGGAATCAAAATACAGAAGAAATGGGACTTTGGTCAGTAATGATTATAAATAAAATAATTACACCATTATTATTAGATAAAATAATGAGGGGGAATTATTGGTTGTTAGAATGAAAACAAAATACCACAAAGATTAAAACAATTGAGCAGAGTTACAAATTTCATATATTCATATATCATATATCTTTAAATGTAGGTAATTTAGAATTTAATAAAAGAAGCAGGTCATTAGTATGAATCAGTGTTATAAGATATGAATTATGGTACCACTTTATAATAACACTACCTTATCTTATAAAGGGTTAATAAGTGGTATATACGTTTATAAATCCTTAAAAGCAGCAACTAATCCCAACTATTTAATTGTATATTTTAGTTTTAAAAAGGCAGCTGTGACCTGTTGCTTGCCAAACCTGAGACCTGAAACATATTATAAGTTGTTTTACCAGTTTAATAATAATAAGGTTTGAACAAATCAAATCAAAGACCCAATTATGAACTTATAAAGCCTTAATAAGGGTAGCCTTATTGTAAACTGGTACCTGAATGACATATGAAGTAATATATACAAAGTACATTACACAAAGCATAATAGATACAAAGCTAATTTGGCTTTAATTACTCAAATTTGAATGTGAGAAATTACATAGTTACAATTTTTCTCATTTAAATTGATACAAAGATATTTAGTTAAAAATTCTACTCTGGCTGACCTTCAACACGTCTCACTTTTGTTCGTCCGCCATAACAATTAAATACAGTATATTTTAATCACAAGCACTTAAACTCACTGAAAATGATACAGAACATTTAGAGTTAATTTAATCTTCCATCTCCGCCCCTGATGTTCAGCAAATCACAGGTTTGTTATTTTCCATCAGAGTTTACTCAGTTTGATGAAATTAACAGCAGAGCATTATCAAGCACAGACAATCTTGATCCCATTGGGTGCTGCAGATCCCTTGTTATACATCTCTGTGCCATATCTAATGAAATATTCATGTCACATTCAGAATACATACGGAAAGGACCAGTACCAACTTCTATCCCTAACTCTTTAAAGAAGCTATAAGCGGAGCTATTTCTATCATTGAGGTTTCTAATGGGCAGCCTTCCCTAAGGCCCCGCTCTAATTTTGGTCCGACGCTAGGATGTGGGTACGGGAAGAAATAAAGGAAGGGAGAAATGGGATAGCAAAAGGGAGTGAGGGAAGAGGATGGGTTGAAATAGAGGGTGGGGCGAGAATGTGAAGGGGGCAAGGTTGCTCCCGAACACCTACCAATGGTAGAGACATTGACTGATGGACTGGGCTCGCTCAGCAACTCCCCGCGACGAGATAGCAGCCGCAGCTCGTACACACAGTCCTGAGACCATCGTTTGCGCACACACACACACGCACACACACACACACACACACATACAAGCGGGGAGGACAGAGGATGAAACCACACTTTGTCAACACGGGACTGTGCCTGCAATGCTAATGAAGTTCATTTGAATTCATGTAGGCCTATATAAGAGAGAAAAAGACGGATGAAGCAGACAGGGGGAAGCAAAGACAGAGCACACCGATTGAAAGATGACAAACAAGGGATGGCTGTCATGGAATATGCATAATTAAGATTCTACAAAAGTAAAACCACAGATGTATAGCCTAGATAGAAATCTCAAAGGCATTCAACAAGCACCGTTCCCTCTGAGACATATTGGACTCAGCGGGAACATTGCGGATGTCTTGTTACCTTATGCAGACCGGGAACGACTATCTCGCTACAGTTGGCACTGATATCCTCATCCAAATTAAACCACTCCCCTCGCTCGGCGCGGGACTGTAGAAGAAAGCCTGTGATTGGAGGTCGTTGGGCTTCAGGAAGGGACCACTGCAGAACAACACCTGCTGAGCCGTGATTAGCTGACAACGACGCCGGGGGCTTTAGCTTGCTTCTCCTTGGTGGAGGATCTGACGCAGACAGAATAAGAAAAACCTTAAGTCGATCAGCCATACACACCCTGGCGGAAAAATTAGATTATAGGGGAAAGAAATTGCTCCTGCCACAGATGTTCAACCTTGACAGAGTTAGGGAAGAAGAGTTGATGTCGTACAAGAGTTCTTCTTCAGAGTCCACAATGAGCTGGAATATGCAGTTCAATTACAAGCTTATTAGGTCAGCTCACATTTGTGTCTAAATAAGCTCTGAGGCATTTTTGCTATATTTCACGTATTATAGAAGAAAAGTTATAATATCTTAGCTGTTCCATCAGCGTTTGAGTGATTGCATGACTTATCCCCACCGATCTGATGAACGGTTGGAACCTTGAATGGTCAGTCAGACCATAAAGGTGGTAGAATGTTTTAGATAGGCAACTAAGCTCATTCTACAGAAGTTTTAAAATACTACCCGATTTCAAAATCCACACATAGTCAAACCATCAAACACATAATGGGCATCTCCACTCATTATCAAACATGCACACACTACAGGATTTCACTACGATTCTCATGGAGCAATAAATGCACCACCTCATGTGATCTGATGGAGGAGCTGCCGAGTTCAGGTGGCGTCAGAGGGTGTGGAAATCGGCCCATTGCAGTGAGAAGGAAGAGATGAGAAGAAACAAGTGTGGATGAGGAGCTGGTTGAAGATGTAGTAAACATGAGTGGTCTATCTTTCATGGAGAACTAGAGGGGTGCTAACATCAGGCTAAATGCTGGTTTAATTGATGTAGCTGTAAGGGTTCTGATGAAATAATCCAGATATTAACTCCTAAACGTTAAACATGTTTTGATAATTACTGGGAAGTCTCCGATGCCCTTTAGCAGATCAGGAGGTGTGAGACTTGACCCGAACATCAGTAGCAACCAAAGTTCCGTACCTGCTTCTCCACCAATCATCAGTAGAGGTTAATCAGGGTTCGATAGTCTGATTCTCAACTGGTGTTAGCCAGCCTCCAGATCTCTAAAATGCAGTTTCTATGCATTTTATAGAAAAGTCCTCAATTCCATGCGTCATATAAGCAATCCCCTGATTGAACTCCTCAAATTAAATGTGAAGGGTCAACAAGCGGTATTGTTACACACAATATATATACACACAATATATATCTCTGCAAGTCCATTTATATGCACCAAATTTGGAAACTTTTGAAGCTAAAGCACGTCCTAGTGTAAAAAATAGGAAACTGTACATCCCCAAAATCAATCCAGTTCATCCTCACTAAGGTCTATGGGGGTATAAAATTGGAAAAACTCCCTCTAGCGATTGAAATATGAACTACTAGAGCCAAATATAATATATACAAGATAGATGTCCTAGAGTAAATTCATGAACACCACTTTGTTCTAAATAGAACCAAAGGTTAAGAAGTTATGTTTGAAAAAGACTGTTTTGTAGAAAACTCCCTGTGGTGAGTAACATAAGAACTATTCAAGTAAAAAACAGTGTATGCAAGATAAATCTCCTCAAACATTTCAAAGAGGATTGCAGAATGACTTGTTTTGCCATATACCATCTTTGATGGACCTTCTTCTCTATGCTAAACAAAGTATATGACTGAAGAGTCTTTTGATTCATTCTCAGACAAATGAAACTCCTGTGAAAGTTCAGTCAGGAAAGCCTTGAACACCCGGGTCACAGTTACTGTTCAAACCAGATTATTTATTAGCCCCATCTTTCACACATGCTCAGTCTAAACTACGTGCTTCATCTTCATCTGGGGCTTCAATTGATATCAGCTGTTCCCAAGAGTCGTCATCATTCATTCAGTCTCAGCCGAGTCATAGGCCACCACCACCAGTACCCAGACTCCAAAGGGAGGATATACCATGCTCCTGCTCAGGATGGACACCCTTCAATCATAATCTCCCCAAAGAGTCTGAACGCCAGACACCTTCTTTATAACAATACATATGTTGTAATAAATATCCCTATTTATTTTTATTTATTTATTTATTTCATTCTCCGTCTCTCCTGGTTGAAATGATCTGGTAAAGCACAGACAATAGCTGTAAGCACATTTATGACCACAAAAAACACATATTCATTTTGTTCTTTTACAGAAGTTGTCCAGGGAGTTAATTTGAGTTAATAAGCCATTGCTGCTGGTAGTGTTTGTTTTTTTTAACCAGTCAACATGGTGGACAGCTACAGCTGTAAATCAAATCCTGACAGCATAATGTTTTGTTCATTGGTAACTGCTCATAAAACAGACCGACAAAAGGACCGTATTACAGGAGAGATCTGTTTTGCCAATCTGTAACTGGACTCAGTTATGAGACCTTACCACCGTGTTAAGCATAACATGGAAATATTACTGACCCAAGGTCCGGGCGGTGGTGATCTCACTGAAGGGTCCGGTGCCCATCTTATTTTGGGACAGGACGCTGAACTGATAGTCAGTGTTTGGGAACAGGCCCGATACCTGCAGCCTGGGCCCAGAGGAGCGAGGCACCGGCACCGAGAACCAGTCCTGCTTTGCATCATTAACACTCGCTGAAATCTTCTTCACCCTGCAGAGAGATAGACAGTGAGGAAGTCAGAAGAAAAGAGCAGCGGGAAACACTGCGAGTCTAGGTTTATGGCACATGACAGGAAAGTAGGTTTCATTAATCATGCATACTCATCATCAGCTTCAGATATTGTGGCAGGGACAGACAGCACTGATGCGTTCCTACTTCTGCACAGAGAGCTTGCAAGTCCAATTATGGAGTTTTTCATGTTCTTGCTGCAGCTGAAGTTTTACACGTTCATCTTTTACAGAGCAAATTACTTGACCCTAGGCAAAGACAAAATCTATCCACCCATACAAAAGGGAGGAACTTTGAAATTATTCATGTTAGTCTGAAAATATGGCTTTTATGTTTTGGATGGTATCTTTGACGTAGACGAAGAGTTCTTTCATGAGAAAAAAAAGAACAAAATATTACATGATGTGATTAATTGTGAGGCCCTCTTTCAAATTTAGTCCAAATTTGCTGCATATTAATTGACTAGAGATCAAATTGCGTTGTATCAGTATTTTTTGGTGATGAAAGAGCTAAGTCGCGTGGCAAAGCTCACAATTTATCAGTCCATCTACGTTCCAACCTTCACCTATGGTCAAGAGTTGTAGGCAGTGACAGAAAGACTGAGGTCCAGGATATAAGTGGCTGAAATGAGCTTCCTTCTTAAGGGGGCTGGGCTCATCATTAGAGATAAGGTGAGGAGTTAAGGTGGTTTGAGATCTGATCAGAATGCCTTACTGGAGGTTTTTTAGATATGTCCAAGAGGGAAGAGACCCCAGGCTAGACCCAGAACTCGCCTGAAGGACTATATATCTCATTTTTACGGGGAACATCTCTGGATTCATTATGATGAGCTGGAGAGTGTTGCTGGGGAGAGGAACATCTGGAATACCCTTCTTTGCCTGCTAACCGGACCCCGGATAAGAGGAAGAAATGGAATGGTACCGTCTCACAAACACATGTTTGGGTCCTTTTTTGGAAGCCAAAATTTTGGCGCAAGCAACATGCAAAAAACATCATGCACATTATATCCTGTTAAAGTTCTTAAAATACAAAAAAAAACTGCAGAAGAGCCTCCAACATCAGGCTATTTCTATAGTTTTGATGACATTTATATTACCATGCTGCTGCTTGTTGCAGCAGTGACCCAGTTCCCTCTCACGGATTTAGATAACTCATCTCCTCTTTGTCTGATGTAGAGCTCCCAGGTGAAGGTGTGATTAAAAATTAGCATTACGAGAAGTTTGTTGAATATTGTATCTACCGACTCTGACAAAAATACCTAAATCCTATTTTAATTCACTTTAACTAAATCAACCTGCTTTTTATGTCAATATAACTTGAGCCAGGGGTATTTGATGCACTAATGTCACATTCACATGCCAAACTGTATATTTGTAGTTGATTTTTGGCCAACTGGCTGTGGTTTAATGATACTTTAATTGACTTTCATATTCCAATAAATCATAGGCCTATCTTAAACACATACAAGCCAAATTAAGAGTGTTGATTCCAAAAACGAATGACAAAAAATGAATTCCAGTACTTTGTCCCTAACTTCCTACTGTAGCAAACATGGCCACTGCCTTATAGAGCTATACTCTAGAGTACAATATTGTATTGTGGCTGCCAAGAAGCGATAACAGATAAAGTAATTCCTCTTCCTTGAGATCAATAGCATAATACAAGCACTGTCGATGGCTGCCATGGTTACAGCCCAAGAAGAAAGTGGGAGGCTTTACACCCACCAAACTGAAAATGTCTGTGATGATCCTCCATCAAAGCCTGCCTCCCAGGATATGTTGGCTTGCTTCAACCCCGGAGAGATGGACAGAGTGGTAGCCGCGTGGGGACTGGTGCCTGTAATAGAGGGGAGTTGAAGGAAATCGTCCAACGCTTCAACAACCGGATGCCTCCGATGTTTTTGTACCGCATTTAAATGTTGGAGGCGGACTGGAGGCACAGGCCTTCAACATGTGAATTTATTTTATTGCGAAGGGCTCACATAACAAGAAAAGTGACCTTTATCATGGTATTCTAAGATAGGAACTCTTCAGGTTGCACTCACCCAGGACAAAGACGCGTGTGCTGGCTTTCACCGAGGCTACGCGGTTAGTGGCACTGCACTCCCACGCTCCCTGGTGGTCCTTGGTGAGAGGCTGTAGGAGCAGAGACCCATTGGGTTCTATGGAATAAGATGTTCTTCGAGCCAAGTCGACCTGCCAGGAAAACAGAATCTATTCATCTATGGAACAGAACTCTCTGAAAATATAAAGATGGGATGAACTGAAAACTTGCGACTTTGGACTAACGAACATTGGGGATCTGTGCTAAAGGTGATATCTCCTCCCCAAAGCTTGAAAATAAATACATGAGTATATGACAAATCCTCCTAGAGTAGAGAAATGTCGGGGATATTATGGAATCATCGTCACTGCCGCCATAGATCCATCGTGTTATAACGATAACTCAAAAACTATATCGTAAGTCATTTTCAAATTTAGTGCAGTACTTAATTTAGCCAGATCATTTTCCTTAAAGCTCTGAAGAACTGGGGTGTTTTGGGCAAGTTTATTGTAGATTTCTGACCCTAGGGGGTGCTTTATCTCCAAAATCTTCGCGCCATAATTTCTCAACTGTTTGTCCAATTTAGTCCAAAGTTTATGCATATAAATCGGCTCTAGGCGATCTAATGTGTATAATTTGTCATTAACTCCAATAGTTCTTATTTGACTGACTAGTGGGAGTTCTTTTTTAACCAAAAACACTGTTTTTTTTCGGGGATATACCCTTGCTGGCAGGTACGACAGCATAGGTCTAGATTTGGATATATGAGAACATGACCAATGTTCAAAATAACCTTAAAACCATCTTTCAATGGAAAAGGCTAAATAAAATCTGTATGAACCTAATAATGCTAATACATATGTTAATATATATATGTGATGTTTGGTGAAGCAACAAAGTATAGTTTGCAAGACATGTGTTGGACATGATTACACTTAGACTTACCATAAAAAAACAAGTTTGCACAGAAAGAACAAAAAGTAATACTGCACAAAATGTCAAAAGGCATTATTGGTTATAATGGTTCAAATATGTAAGATAACAAGCTCCAAGAGTCACCTAAAGCAACACGTGTCCATGGAAACCATGCAACATATAATTGGTATACCATATCATACCATATATATGGTATGAAAATGTCGAAAGGCATAAACGGAGGGTTAAAGTGCAAGCTAATTCAGGTCTACAACTTAATGTGGACTCTTGTATACACATACAATATGTCCCATAGTTCATTAAGCACCAATTCCCTGTTTGGTGGTCTATTTCTGCAAGTGTATTGCTGCCTGTACTTTCAGCACCACCATTCTAGACTTCCACCTGTACCCTCATTGAAAGGTCAGAAGGGTCAGTACATTTTTTCATTACTCTTCAAATAAGCTAGATGTAAAAAATATCAGAGTGATGAGGTCAGAGCCTCAATGCCAAAATCAAACTAGAGTATATCTCTGAAAAACCCCATTCCTCTGAGATGTACGAACAATCCCTCTGATTGAACTCCTCAGATCAAATTTGAAGTTATGTCCAAAGAACACTACGCCTCATTCGCCGATATCTTCCGTAGTGTTTTGTTCGCACCTGTGTTCCTAAGTTTATGTATCTCATTCTGCATGTTAGTTGGAAGCCTGTGATCCTAATTAGCATGGATAAAACACCCTGCCAAATCCCCAGAAAAAGGCATAAGACTGCTGGAATTTTATCCTTGTGAACGGTTACATTACAATCAATGATACAGTACTGACCATTCGCACCAGATAATAATAATAATAATAATAATAATAATACATTAAATATATAACGCACTTTACATTAGGATCAAATCTCAAAGTGCTACAAGGTAAAAGCAGATATAAGCATCAATATAAAATATAATAATAATTATATAAAAATATGACCAAAAAGCAACAATGTTAATTAAAAGTTATAGGTTCTGCTAAAAAGGAAAGATCACTCAAATACTTTCAGTATGAATACATGTTCCTCGTGTTATTCTTCAATGTGTGCATATTGGAAAATGAACAACTTACTTTTCAGACAGAGCTTGTTAAAGAACATCTGATGTGACAACATCGAAGAAGATTAACAACAAAGAAGACTGTACAAAGTCTTTGAGGAGGAAATCCTTCTCAAAAGCAATGCAGGAGACAGTATTGATCTTTTTTGAAAGAACTGTATTGTGTTGTGTACCTTGCTCCACGTCACTTTAATGGTTGGGTCTTCATTTCCTTGACATGGGATGAGCAGATTTCTTCCAACCTCCTGTTTGTACTGCTTCTCTGGAGAGATGCTGAATGATGGGGGGTCCTGTGAATTTCCAAAGCAATTAGGCAGAATAAAGGCAATTGCAGCAATGCCAACAATGGATTTTAAGACTGGATTACTGCCGTTTTGGACAAGATTATCGTAATGACAAAGGGATTAGCCACACAATTAACACCCAATATGGGCGCTATTATAGCGAGCATGAGTTTTATTAATGGAAGAGGGCTACCACATGAGAGGGAAAAAGTCAGGGCTAGGGCTAATTAAAGCAACGGTGTAAATAGATGCAGTATGAGCACTAGAGCAAACGATTTTGTGGCAGATTTTCAACCTGCAAAGACTGCTGTGTATACTGTTTGTATACTGTTATTATTCCTCAAATTCGCATTTATATCGTATATTTGCACTCTTTGGGGATGATTGGCACTAAATGTAAAAGCTGTAATGTATATTTGCTTTAATTGTGAATATTAAATGTTTGGAAGTGAGATAAGCTATAAAGAAAAAAAAATATTGCACAAACTGTAGTTTAGATTGACTCCTTCAAACTGTTCAGTGGAGCATTTTTGTAATTAAAACTTGTTTTTTATTTTCTAAACTTTTTTTAAACTTCTTTTGTGTTTTTTTGGTTCAGGATGATGATTGATGTTAAAATGAAGAAGTGATGATCAAGACACAAATCTGATGTTGTGCCGAAGAAACGCTACCAAACATTTGCGCGTTAAACATATACAAATCTTGACTGGGTGTCACACTAACCTGTAGGATGACAGTGGTTGGCCCAGATGAACCCATGCTGCCGTAGCTGTTGAACGGGGTGCATGTGTACACGCCCGCTGTGTCATCATTGACCGTGGCCATAAACAAAGAGCCCTCTTGGTTTAAGGTCCACCCTGGATACTGTGAGAAATTCAACGTGGTCAAACAGTAGGAAAATGGTTAAAAGTAGTCAGAGGTTGGAGGGGTAAAAGGAAGGATTATCTGGAGCCAATCCAAGGCCACACGTGCCGGATGAGCCCCTCATCAGTGCTTAAAGGATTTGCAAAAATAATCTTTTGATATCTGCCTGCCACAGTTCTGCAGTGGTTAAATACTTAAATCCACATTATGCGGATTAATTCCAAACTTCTCATTTTTTTGTTTTATTTTCAGTGTAATTTTCACGGCCTTTGAAAGATGATATTTAAACATCTTGCATAAAGGAAGAGCGTTCTGTCCTTCCAATTAAAAGAAGCATTAAAAAGTAGTTTCATTAAGCCAGAGTGCTCGGGTTGTTTGACTCCACAAAGGTTCCTGTTTGGTCTGAGTCAAGTCAACACTTCCACCCATCACTTATATGATATATAAAGCTATACATATATAAATATATATATATATATATATGTTCATCCCTCGGATAAATGGTATGAATAGGGGGGTAAAAGATAAAGATACAAGAAGAATGAGAACGCTATTGTTTCAAGGTTATGAAGTTCCTTCGCAAATGCTTAAAACATTTTTTGGGATTAAACAGGTCATCCCTGTCTATGAAATATATGCGGCTGAGAGGCTCTTGATTTGAAATAAGTGAAAGGATGTTTCAACCGGTGGAGACAGCACACGTCCCGATGATTCTAATTCTGTGCGATTATGCTGCTTTGTTAAGTTAGTTCCTCTAGTCATTCATTTAATGTAACTTCTTATCCTGTTCAGGGTTGCATGGGGGCAAGAGCCCATCCCGGCTGACTATGGGTAAGTGTGAGGTAATCATTAATACAAATATTGAATGAATGGCTGCTGACAGCATTCGCTTTATAAATGCATGTCGGCAGAAGTGTCCGACATTTCTCTGCTAAACAGAAGTGAATGAACTCAACTTCCTGTTCGCAGCAGTATTTGCAGTATCAGGAATAAAGTTGATCCGGATCTGCTTGAGGTTTCTGCCTGTAAAGAGGAAGATTTTTTTCTAAATATTGTGTTCTAGCTGACTTGGCAGTTGTCAGGTTTCAGTAGAATACAGAGTTTGTGCTAGACCTTCTATTTTTGAAGAGAGCCTTAAGGTAACATTTTGTAATTTTGCTCAGTGGAATAAAATTGACTTTAATTGACGTGGCTTGACAAGAATAGTATTTTTTTTTCAAACTAAATATCATCAATTGATAGGGTGCATGTGTCCTCATCTGGAGGATTTGTATATTACCATGGACAGGTCAAGATGTTCTCCATCTTTGGTCCAAACCACACGGAGAAGCGGCGGTTGAGCCACAGCTGGGCAGGCGACCACACCGTCCATTCCTGTTGGAAGGTATGTTTCCTGGGGCATCTGAAGAGCCTTGGCTGGATCTGAGAAAATAATTAAAAAAAATGAGCTTTATCCTTTAAACAAAGACTGCAGTTTAAAATATTCCTTGGTGAATAAATCCTTGGTGAGAAAATCCAGAATGTCATTTAATACCCTGATTATCAGTAAACAATAACTATGTAGCTTTTATCATTTACAACGATGAATTTTAAACCGCTGAACAGGCTACTATTTTCAATTGAAATGCAAATTTGCATATGAATGTCTATAAAGCTGTAATTCATGTGGTATCAAAAACTTTTACGACAACAAAGATAGTTTATCAGTGTCGTCTCTGAAAGTAATTAAAGCTGCTTGCGCATGTTGTTAAACTTTTAAAGTGGACTCATCAATACTATTGATATAAGAATGAAGAGAAGCATTTGAATGTCAGGGGATAGAGAAATGTCTAGGGTTAGAGAAATAGCGAAAGACTGTTTAAAATGTTAATCTTATTAATTTCTGTTTTTTCAGAAATTAATAAGACGAAGAAGAATCTAAGGCGCACTGATTTTATTACTTATCATCCTTTCTGTATTTATAACACCCATTAAAGAGGAACTAATCATCAGATGAAGCTGTCTGCAGGCTTTCAGTGATCTGATTTCATCCGTTCTCCTGCAGTGAGGTAGAAACAGAATAAAGGCTGCAACACGCAGTGACATCAGTGATGGGTGTGGCTACAGGTACAACAGCACAGCGCTGTGACCACAACCAACAAACTCCACCCATCAGTGAAGTCGGAGGTGAATCACGAGTATCTGCGTTTGATGCTAACGTTACATGAGGGTCCAGCTTGTGTTCCTCTGTCTGTGTGCAATAATGCTTCAGCTAATAGATTCACATGGTTTATTTCCATCGAACACCTGATTTGAGATAGCACGCCACTGTTTGATGATTAACTGGTGCTATTTTATGGCACCATCAGTTTGGGTTAATTAGAGAATTAGCCTATAGCACAGTGAATAACTTTTCAAGAGTATCTCCATCTATTAACGTGAACATCACGAAACATTTAGTGGCCAAGTGGAACAGAAGAGCGCCCTCTGTGGACACATTTTGGTTTTCAGTGTGAAATTTGCCTAATTTGCCGCAAACCAATCCGCTAGTTTCACAAATCTAAAAAAACATAGCTGGAAACAACACCCGTCCCACTTGACTGAACTCGGCCAGATGTTTTTTCTTCCAGACGGTTGGGAATACTGATGCTCTCAGACGACAATCCAAACATGACAGCATCAGATGGCACTCGTTAACAGACAGCGTAATAAGGTCTAGTCAAAGAAATGCACCACAATACGGTTGAAAAAGCAGTTTTAAAGATATCCTGCTGTTTGGCCAACAGTACATTTTCAAAACACCTCTTCTTTGGTTGTCCGGTAATTTTTTCGCATCCCTTTGCTTAAGTGTTTTAACTGATTTACTTCCAACGCTAATTCTGAAGGAGTATTAATAATATTAACACAAAAACAATCAAATAGAAATTTAAATAAAATAAAAGATCATAATTATAATAATAATAATCGTTGATACATTATTAATCGCGTATAACCATACATAGTACAACGTAGTGAAATTATGAGAGGATCTGTTGGCTATAACCAAACAAGGCAGTGGAGGTAGTAGCAGATGTGAACCGTACATTTGTTCAAAATTGAGGCGTAAAGGCAGGATGGTCCGAGATGCTTTGATGGAGTACTATCTGCGCAGCACACACCAGATGTCTTATAAGAAAATACCTCAACGAAGAAGAAAATGCACCGAAAATGTCACTCACTCTGAAAGACAGAGTGATGTTCAGGAAGTCCTTACCTTACAAGCAGAGGACGGGATGAATTGCCCTGTAACATGGATGATGATTTATATTCCATTGTTTAGAAACCACTGTTTGTTGCATATCTAAGACATCCCTTCTATAATACATGGAAAAATTTAAATCTTGTTTTTATAACTTTACTTACAACCTTACATTTTTATTTAATTGTGTTTGTATTTATTATTTGTGTTCTACTCTTGGGTATGTTTATTTATGCATGTAAATGTATATATTCATTCCAGAGGGGAACTCTCAGGGCCGTCTACGCCTTCAGACAAGGCCAAACATGTCAACATTTCCCATGTCGTATTTAAATTCTTTCATGTAATGATTATTCTCCTTTAACTCAACTTACGTGTAATAGAACAGATAGGTTGACTAACTTTGTCTTCAGATGAGGAACATCTTTAGTGAGTCTACCATTTAAATATCTATAATTTCTTGCTTTTGGTGGTTACGGCTGTTGCGGTGTGAATGATTCAGTCACGTTTGTTTATGCCAGCAGCTTGGCTGGAGTCTGTGAGAAAAAAGCTGCTGAATCCTACTGACATTTTTGACAAATTTGCTTTCTCGGTGGTCTCATGAGTAAATGTGAGAGTTGAAAAGTTAGTGATTACAGTTACATTAGATATGTGATATCTATTAGTGATGCAGCAACATGTCATTCTTTGTAATAATTTGACATCCTTGGGGGTTTTAGTGTGTGTATGCAGTTAGTGTGTCTCCCCCCCACAGGCTGTTGAACCTCATTTTAACACTTTATTCCACTAGATAAAGGTTACTGTCTCTTTGAAGACCCTTCTAGTCTGACAACAGCCTGTAGCTGTAGAGTCACAAGAAACTTATTTGAGGGCAGTTAAAATGCAGAAGTATAGCACTGAAGGCCCAGGATGAAGACCAACGGCCTGCCAATCATCTAATTACACCCTTATTTATCATCATTATTCTATTTCTTACTGCCACTGTCACTTTATCCTGCTCTTGAGCTGTTGAAGCAACTAAGCAGCAATTATTAAAGTTTCTATCTACCAATCTATCTATGGTTCTATGATTTTGACAATCTGAAGGTTTATTATAATTGTATCATACGGATCTTTTCCGGTCACACATACGTGGCACGACTTAAATAGTACACTGTTATTATTCTACCAGGAGTTTATATTTACCTCAAACATTCAGAGCAGTAGGATCTAGTGTGATCGGTCCAGTTTGTGTGGTTGTGTGTGTGCGTGTGTGTGCGTTTGTGTGTGTGCGTGCGTGTAGGTGGGGTAGATCCAGTATTATATATATTGCACATTGTGACGCCATGACCTGTTGAATCCGGCTTTGGCAACAACAGGACCCTTCATGCGAAGCCAATCAGGGGCAGATTAGTGGACGTCATGGTGTTGCTATACAACGAGTCATGAATTTGCTTGGAGGAGGTGTGGCCTCTGGTTTAATTATGTAATGAGTTAATACAGCCTACTAAAAATGATGTTTTAGTTCTAATATGCGAACCAAAAAACGACATTCCAAAATCCTTTCAGCTACTAAGTTAACTTTGAACTTTAACCGTTGTATCTGAAAAGGAGTGATGACGAAGGACCATACTTACGCATCACTGTCAGGTTGGCTGATGCTGTGGGCGGAATCAGCAGGCCATTGGTCGGCATGCATGTATACTTCCCAGAATCCTCTGGGATGAGACCAGAGATGAGTAGAGTTCCATCTACCATGATCTTCACTCTTGACTTCAGAGACCTGAGGAGCACAAGAGAAAAAATGAAGCAACTCAGCCACTTTAGAAAGACCGCAGGAGGTAATTGTGGGCTTCCTGTCTAACAGGCATGGGAGCATCAGCAGTGTAGGAGTCTCTTTCCCTAGGAGTTATTCACCACTGTGTGCATACAAAGGTTTCATTCCATTTCACTGTGTGGGAGGAGGAGTGCCCACTCATGATATACAGTTACATATACAGAGAAATAAAAAGAAGATGCAGGCTGCAGCGCCTTATAAATGGATCACATATGCATGCTGGGAATATGCGTCTGCCTCACAGTCTTACCTGTGGACTCAATACATGCCCGAAAAGTTGGGGATATTGTGGACTCGTCATCGCAGATCCTAAAAACTATATCATGGATCATTTTCTAAATTTAGATCCACATAGATCTTAGTGCCCGGAAGAACATAAGTGTTTTGGTGAACGGTTGCATACGTGTTTCTGACACTAGGGGGAGCTTTATCTGCAAAATTCTAATCCCATAGTTTCTGATACATTGGCACAATTTAGTCCAAATTTGGTGCATATAATCTACTCAAGTAGATCTTTCTTGTACACATTGTGAATTACTCTAATAGTTTGTTTGTTTTACTCACTTGGTGGAGCTTTTTATGAAAAACACAGTTTTGCTGATGTAGCCATTGTTTCTATTTTAGCCAAATTTGGTTGATATGAATCGATACAAGGATATTTATCTTGTAAATATTGTATTTTTAACTAGTAGTTTATATTTTACTCACTAAGCAAGCTTTTTTTTTTTTTCAACGAAAGTCACTGTTTTTCTGGACATAACTCAAAAAATCTTTCATGGATCATTTTAAAATTTTAGACCCAAGTAGACCTTAGTGCGGGGAAGAACTAAATGGATTTTGGGAAAAGGTCCGATGTAAATTTATGACGGCAGGGAGCTTTATCTCCAAAAGTTTTGCGGACATGATTTTTCAATATACATTCAGTTTTACTTTAATAGTTTATATTTTACTCACGGGGGTTAAGAGACAAGCACAGTTTTAAGAAACAAGCACAGAATATACCTTCCTAATAGTTGGTCTGAATTCAGTTCATATTATTTGACTCATGGAGATCTATTTACTAAATATCATATTTTACTTTACTAGGGATGGCCGTTTTCCAGAAATAACTCTAATAATATATTTAATGGATCATTTTTAAATTTTATACCAAAATAGAGTGAGAAGAAGATTTTGATTGTATTTTAGGAAAGGTCGGTTGTACAGTTTTGACACTAAGTTTTATTGCTAAAAGATTTGGGCCATAAATTCTCAAGAATTGGTTCGATGCCGTCCAAATTCGGTGCATACGAATCATGTATATATCATATTTTACCCATATTTTAATCTCATAGTTCATAATTCACTCTATTTAGGAAGCTTTCTCCTTTCTTTATGAAAAATACTGTGTTCACATTGTAAATGTGTTCACATTTAATTTGAGTTAAATCAGGGGGATAAACGCTTTCTTTCTGGGACGACGGCATAAATCAACCCTATAAAGGTCAAACAACTCACACACTGAAGGTAACCTGTTTTTCTCCATCACTACTATACTAATCTTAGCTTTACACCGATATGAAAATCCCTATAAATCAATTTCCACTCATCAAAATGTTTGTTTGCATGAAAGCCCACAACAATGTTAACAAATCGCTTGCAGAGACAAAGAATTGTGCAGCATAAAGGAGCTTTTTACAGTGCTACAGCATATTGATTTGTTTGACAACACATCGCCTGTGTCTCTTTTGTCTGCAGTGGCAGCATGCAGCTTTATACAGAAAACAAGGTCCCACTTAACCCTACCTGCCCTCAATAGTAAAAATAAATTACAACACAGAGCAGCTTTGAGCATTTTTCAAATTGCCTGGTTTTCTTAATGGAACACAAACATATGGAGTTTCCAATGAATGAATCACAGAATTAATTATTCGCTTCCATGGTGATGTCAGTCAGTGACTTCCAGATCAGGATCCTACGGTGGCCAATAGGGGCACACACACTGCAAACATCAATTTGACATCATGTGCATGCTGTAAATTAAAAAGCATTCACTAGTTGACAACACATATGCACACAGCAACACAACACTTCTGTTGTGTTGTGGCCTTTGTAGCGTGCGTGTGTTGTGAAATTGATCGAGATGATTTCTTTATTTGCTGCACGCATGTTGTCAAATTGATGGATACAGTACGTTTTCCCTCGTCGGCCACCGTAGGATCCTATTATAACACTTCATTTTGTTGACTTTTTGTTGAAGTCAGGCTAAAAAATTTTGGGCTGCTACGATCCAATACCTTCTGGTTTTACAGCTCATCCATGTAGCCACGGCTCATTTCAAAATAAGATCACAGCATATTAGGTTTAAAACTTAATATTTTGTCTTGCAAAGATTTGTTGCATTATTATTTTTTGACAATTGCGGGATAGGGCCAATTCTAAGAGGACTTGCACAGAATGATGTCTGATGTAATGATAAAGAATGTTCACAGTCGTAGGGCTCACTGATAATTCAGCACTTTGAGACAACGAATAGAATTTAACTAAGATCCCACTGTGCAGATTCGGTTTAGGGGTCAAATTTGATTTATCATTAATGGTTGTCAAGCTAAGTTATGAAAAAATCATGATTAGTGAAATACAATTGTTATTGAATAACTATCAAACTAATAATTATGCCAATATGACCCTAATTCTAGGATGAGGTCTTCATGGTCATATTATTACGGTCAAACCTTCACAAGGCTAATGCTTGGTATTGCGGTGACATTATGGGTGAACGGATGTTTTGGTGGAGGATTAACCCCTCTGAGTGGTGGTAAGTTGGATATATTTAGTTATGAGGTGAGGAAACAAAACAACATATTATACGACGTTTATCAATGCATAGGCTTTAGAAGGTTTAACAAAGCAATTACCAACTACTCCATTTCCCAGAATTAGTCACAGTTATCCTTGACTGCTCCTCTCAGCTCCAAAAAGCCTCTCTGAAAGTTTTTCCTCATCAGAATCAGTTTGAGTATCAACCCGGGTGTCGCTGCGATGAATTAAATGACGCGTGATGGACATGAGCTTGTGAGTTGAGCTCCACTGCTCAACTGACCGCATCCCAGACCCAGTTTTCATACGAGTGTTCAATTGTCTGGTGGATTATGTGCAGGCAATCATAAACCCTTCCCCACTCACTAAATTGTTCTTCCTGCTCCTGAACACAGCTGTAGTGAAACCACTCTGTGAAGCATCGATTGAACGTTTTCACCAGTTTCAGGGAAATATCAATCTTTTCTTTAAGAGACACATGGGGAGCCTTTTCTCTAAGGCTCTCTTTGCGTGTTTATGTGGCATTATATGCATCTTTTACACATTATCCTCATTCCAAAGAATTGAAAGGTAACACCTCTCACGTCCTCGATATTATCTTCATTTTCTCGACTATAATTTGTTTGTCAGGGGACGAGACATTCGCAAACAAGGTTACCAACACGGCTGGCATACCAATTCTATATCCAGTTATTCTGCCTGATGTTTGAGGAAACATTAGTATTCGTTTAGAGTAATGTGTCTCTTTCCACCTCATGAGTCTCAGTCCATTATTCTCTTTCCTTTAATGTCTTGTTTTATTTCCACCAGCTATAGACAGATAATACATTCACTCAAGTACTGTGGTTAAATACAAATTTGTGGTACTTTACTTGATTATTTCCATTTTATTCTATATGTCACAGAGGGCTATATTCTATTTTCTAGTCCACTGCATTTGTATGACAGCTGTAGTTACTTTTCAAAACTGGAGGATGAAGTGTTTCTCCAACTTCGCTCTCAGCCTATGATCCCGGGAGGCGGGGATTTCGATGCTTAAGCTCCTCCAATGGAATGCTCACGGCCAACGCCACCAGCCTCCTTGCCTGTGCTGCAGCAGGGAAGGAGACTGGCGGCACTGAGCCGAGTTGGATCGTCTGGGCTGCTGGAACCCCATATTTACATCTGAGCATGTCACGAGTCTTCCTGTTTGCTCTGACGGCAAGGCTTGGCGCTCCATTGTTTTTTCTTGTTCTAAATAATAAGTACTATTAATAAGAGCTTTTATGTAGGTAATCCAATTAGGATAATTTTTTTACCCCGTGTTGGTTAACAACACACATTAACACATTAAGCCCAGTCTTACTGTTACTCTTCACACTTTATCCCTGGTTGGCCGTTGGTGGCAATAAAGTGTAAGATAGGGAATATAAATACAGGGGAGAGGCAACAAAGTAGAGAAGATAGCTAGCTGCTAATTCTGCATGTCATGTAAAACATGCAAGACTAAAATCTAACTTTATCATGTCCCTGCCACTGGAAACTCAAACATTGATGATGTGGATGGACCATAACCTTCATCATCATCATTATATCCCGAAAAGTCGTGGATATTATGGAATCGGCATCGCATCCCCGTCGGCTGCAGAGCCGCGATAGCTAAAAGAATATTTCGTGGACCATCTTTAAATTTTACACCCCCATGGAACTTAGTGACAATAAGAACCTGACTGATTTTGGTAAAGGTCAGTTGCAACAAAACTAGGGGGAGTTTTAGCTTCAGAAATTTCTCTACTGTGGATTTAGTCCACATTTCGTGGATATGAATCGATCATATTTTATCCTAAAAGTTGATATTTCACACAAGGGGGAGTTTTTTTTATGTTTTTTGGCCATAACGTCATGTCCATGTTGTAGGACAATAAAAAACATATGATGGTTAAATCACATCAACTTCTTCATTTGACTCTTTTTCCTACCAATCAACAGCCAGAAAGCGGAGATGTAAAAGAGTAAAACCAAAATCAAAAGAGAAGTATTTCTGCTCCTGCTTGTACTTATTATGCATTATCAACACTTTTTCAGGCACAAAAAAGGACTGGTGATGTTTGGATCGCTGATCGTTGAAATCGCTCTCTCGCTCCCTAACATATCCACTGACAGGTGCCACTCGAATGAGATAATAGTAGAAATATTATATTCATAGTGAAGGAACAAAGGTTAAGCCCTGAAGGATAGCGGAACTTTTTTTTTTATATAACCTCTCCTTATTGGGGACAGTCTTTATTAATGAAATCATTCAGTTGGCCATTACATGAGTTCATGTTGGACGGAACTTTAAAAAAGTAATGTCTGTGTTTCTCTCAGATAGGCTTTTATATTCTAAAGATCCACTGGCTTACAAGGAACATCTGTACTTCAATACAGATTTAATTTTGCTCTTTATTTTGCAAGAGCAATTTAAGGAAAAAAGTTTTCATTTTCATTTCAAAAGGATTTTTTTAATGGTTAACATGCCCACTACTGTGTTGCTCCTTTTAATCAATTCATTTAGCCTCTTCTCGGTAAAACATTGCTTTTCTATCTTTCATTAAAAGCAGGGACCAATAATTGAACATTCTTTTATCTAACTAGAATGTTGTTGAAGGGCGAACGGGAAAATAAAATTGCTTTTATATGCAAAAATGGACAGTAAAAATATATTCTTTAACAAAGGCACAGAGTACAAATCCGATGTAACAACCATTCCTGTGCTACTAAAACATAATAAATATATGGACAGACACAACATTTTGCTCCACCTGCACAAACGCACTCCATAAAACCTCAGGTGAACTCACTCTATGTGATGGACGTTTTCTCCATCTTTCTGCCACACAAAGGTCATGTTGGAGGGATCAGCCACCGCCTTGCACTGGAGAAATGCATTCTGGGACATGTTGAGGGAGATGTTTTTGGGCGGAACCACAATGACAGGTGGGCCTGGAGGGAAGCAGATAAAAGCATTTTAACTCACAAAAAAGAGTGAAAAAGAGTGACTATTCACAGAACACTGATTGAAAAATATCCATCACTATTACACAGTTGTAGAGTATAAAAAGGGAACAAGATTTTTAATCGTTGTGTATAGCAGGAACGTCATTTATAAAACAGTGCGTTGGATTTGTGGCATAAGGTGATTAGGTGTAAGGTCTGTTTATAAATCACGGGACACTGGAAGTGTGGCGTAGCAGATGGAGCTTTATGCCACGCCCACAGTTGACCAAATGAAGTCAGAGAAACGTCTGTAAATGACATTAATGACTACTGAATGATGACATCAGTCGGGACGAAGGTAGACGAGAGGACTAAAACAATAACCTTCAGATATTGAGAAATTGAAGTTCTTAGTGCAGAGAGGTGGAAACCAGAACGAGGATGCTGATTGGAGGACAGACTGCAGGTGCTACAAACGCCACAAAGGTCTGGGAGCGACAGGAAGTGTTGTATGCGGTGAAGTTGCTGATGGTCGAACAGACAGGCTGACAGAGATATATTTATAACTTATTAGCATATAAAGAAGTCCTCTGACTTTGTTGGATGGAAAAAACAAACACACAAACTGCTCCACAAATTGCTGTTTGTTGTTTTTTTCCCTTTATGAAAAACTAGTGGGAGGATTTGGGGGGATTCCATCCTGGGCGGAATGACCGAGGGTGATATTGATTACGACGAAGACGTATGGGGACAAATACATATTTAATTGTTTTAAATAAGAATTAACCAAATATATTCAAGTTGTGTTGAATGAACACAGAAACACATGAATGTACTAAAATCACACTTACTACTTAATTACTACTTAATAATTACTATTACTCTTATTACACATCCATTAGATATGTATTCACAAACGATTTGTATTTCTTGTTGCTGCATGCTCCGGCGGGGTCAGAGGTCATGCAGGGGAATAGGGTGTCCCCGGTATGCCCCCCCCCGAGCAGAAACAGGGAAGAGGAGCTGGGCCCGGAACCTTATATACAGGGGATTCCTATTCATTTCATGTTGAAAAGCTTTAATCAGTCTAAAATCTAAGTTTGATTAGATTGAATGATTAATTAGATGCTGGGTATGTCAGGATTTCAATTAACAATGCATATTATTTAATTTGAATGCAAAAACCGAACAATTGTACGTCACCTAGTGCTAAAGCGTGAACAACAAATCCAATCAAACACCTGTTTACAGCTGACAGCGGCAGGATAGCTCGCTTTTAGGAGTACATATCATCGAGATATGCTGTATGATGCGTTCAATGTCTATTCGGTAACGGGTTTTTGGGGGCAACAGCATTGTAACTTCATAGTCATCGAGATGTTTTCAAATGTTATCTTGTAAAATTTAGCTTTTTTTTGAAGGAGCGATTTGTAAATGTTTTCATGGCAATGTTTAATCGCTACCAGAGAAGGAATTACCATTTTTGGTGTCATATGAAAATAGATTTAAAATGTATAAATTGTAAGTAATATCCTTGCATTTATTTTCTGTTCAGATCAACTAGCATTGGTTTATTATCAGAACTGAACCTGATGGACCCTTATCTGGAATATCATATTATCTTTTTCTGGGTTTTACGTCTATACGCACAATTATTATTTATAAAAACATTTTCTGGTTACTCTGGTTTGTTTAATTTTAAATTTTAGAGGAAAGTAACTTTATTCACTGGGCGGGGTCACATTATTCAGTCTAGCCCCAAGGGGGTAAAAATGTGAGGAAGATTAAACACACAGTATTTCATTATGAATCCCAAGAATAAAATCAGTTTCTACTTTACCAACAATATGAAAATGTTTGGTTGGCTGGGTAAAATGTATTGCAGGATGCAATGAGAAGTGTGATTAATGTGCCTCAGAGATTCTAGTGAAACACTCAGTTGATCGCTGAGAGAAAATGAGCTGCTGATATGACAACTGCGCACACTGTAATTAGATGCTTGAATTTATTTGGCAAGTATGCCAAAACAAGTGTGAAAAGCTCTCAATACAATATTACCAATATAGTTTCCCTGGAGAATAATCACATCCAGTTACTGAGACGTAACTGAAATTTATCTCCTCCCTCCACCGTGTCCACCAGCAATAAAGGACGCTTGACAAGCCACGCGTCTCAGGTATAAATAACCATCCGATCTCCAGAGCAACCATTACGGCTCAGGTCTATAAACACTCAAGCTCGGTGGATATGTGCATTAGTGAAAGTTTAGAGGTTACTTAGGGCTTTCAGAGGAGCTACATCGACATCAGCCATTAGTCTGTAATCCATGGCAGCGCTGCAGAAAACGCAGCCAAAACTCGGCTGATGTGACTCTGACTGATCAGCATTAAGTTTCATAATGATTATTATCCAAAATGTGGCCGCAGCGGCTGTCAGCTGCCGAAATGAAGCCAAGCCAATACAAAATATTTCCCTGTGCACCACATCTCCCAGTATTGGATATCCAGAGACGATCAGCAGTAGGAGGAAGAGTAGGAGTAGAAGAAGAGGACAGAAATAATTGCAGGGTGCATCCTGCAGTGCTGTGTCGGTGTAATCCAATGATACACAGCAGTATATTTGCATATTCTAAATGTATGTGCCCATTCAGTGGATTGTAGAATTCTGTCACCTACAGATTTCTGTGATTCTGTCAAGGGTTGATATTTGAAAAGAACAGATTTTACTAAATATTCTATAGATTTGATGACAGACCTGACAACTGCATGAAAACAGTAGCATTGATGACCTGCAGCAAAAAAACTCAAAATACAGAAAAACTCCTTAAAATTTGCGTAGTTGGTTTCCCCTTGAGGATACCAATGTTAACCCCACAGAATGAGAGGTGAATTAAATAAATCCGTTACCATGTATGACGTATGATGCAAGAGGGAGAAACAGAAATGTATGAAATGTGGCGTTGGCTCGGGCACACAGACATCAAAGAGAATGAACAAAACTGGCAGGCGCACAGACAGGCAGACAGACAGGCAGACAGATTGGGACCCACTGACCTTTGATCGTCACTCTGGTCACGCGAGTCACGTTTCCCTCCGAGTTGGAGGCGTGGCAGGCGTAATGACCTGCTGACTGCGCGCTCACTGACGGCAGATATAAGGCCGCGTCCTGCTGAAGACAAGATCAACGGAGCAGAGGATTGATGAATACTGTAGAGTACACACATAGATGGACAGGCCCATGTACAATTCTAAGTACTAGTACTATAGTTTAGCTTTGGCTTTTATTCCATTTGATTCCTTTTGATAGACACACATGTAATTAAACAAGTGTTTCTCAAGGTTTTTGTTTTTGTGAAGTTTTCTTTACCTGAATCCCTATCGGCATTTGTTTGTGTGTGTGTGTGTGTTTTGTGTGTGTATGTATGTGTTTATTTGTGTGTCCGTGAGTGTGTGTATGTACATGTTTATGATTATGTAAGTGTTTATGTGTTTTTTGTGGGTGTGTGCGTGTGTACGGGCTTGTGCTTGAGTGCATGTGTGCGTGTGTGTGTTTATATATGTGTTTAGGTGTGTGTGCATGTTTGTGTTTGTGTGCTTATTTGTGTTTGGTTATGTGTGTGTGTGTGTCTGTTTGATTATATATGTGTTAGTGTGTGTTCATGTGTGTCTTTCTGTGTGTGTATGTGCATGTTTGCATGTATGTGTGTTTGTGCATGTACCCAAAAATCTAAGAAAAAAATCCAAATTCTTAAATAGCGTAGCGCATCACTGCAGTATTTTGTTTAAAATATTTTTTTTTATTTTTGCTTTTAAATATTGAGTAATATTTAAAAGCTGCTCCAGAAAAAGAAGCCATCCACCACAATAAGTCTCAGCCCAACCTGAAACCATGGAGATGGAACAGTAAAACCTACTAAAACTATTGCTTAGCTACATGTAGAAACATTCTAATGCTTGATTACCGTGTATCGAATGTTTCTTGAAAAAACAGTTTTTGACTTATGCTCCAAAAATAACATGTGAGGAACAGCCAGAATCCATCCCTAAATACCCCTCCTGGCTTTGCTCATTGAGAAGGACTAAAAGGCAGAGGACAGGGGCTTTAATGGTTGCAGTGTGAGTTTTGATCATTTAATGTGAGCTAAAATGAGTGATTTAAATACAAAAACCCACATTGTACATTTTGTAAATTTACACTATACCTCACAGTGAAGCAGCTGGGCTGAATGCTGTGGGTGTGAAACTTCCTGTAGTTCTGAAGTAAAGTTGAGGAAATCAATAGACCAACAAACAACACATGCTTAGAATTAAAATTGGATTTTCACCATATTTCACCTTATTGCTGTAATCCAGTGACAGACGGGAAACGTGAAAGTGAAAGAGAACTCTCCATGATTATTAGGAACACTGTGATGAATACATCTGAATAAAATATGTTTTATATGCAGTATTACACATACTTAATACTCAGAACATCACCACTGTGTAGGGAAACAGTGAAATAAAGTACTTAACTATGGTAAAATGTTGCCTCTGCATTTAAATACTTATATTGTAATCTACAGCAGAATCATTTAAAAAGAAAGTCACATAATGAGTAAAGGCTGCAGAGTGGTTTAGACAGACCGCCTGAGCTAGAATACACAGTTTGTGCATGAATGACATGCCTCGTCCTCCCCACTGCCTATAGAGGCTACCACTTCCTAACTGGCCTCTATTTAAGTTCCGATAACTTCTGATGTCTCCCTCTGCAGAAATATTGTTGCTTGCGTCGGCCTCTGGTAGTTTTGGGGGGTTTGCAGTCTTGGGGGGTTGTAGTTTTGGGGGGTTAGGGTTAGCAATCTCTATTTTGAAAATATCTGCGGGGATTAATGTGTTCGTTAACAGACAGACATACCTGAGCATTAACGGTTTGAACCAAATGTCCATCTTTTAGCCAGGTGATGGTTGGATCGGGGTTGCCGTTAGCAACACAGGCAAGCGTGAGATGACTTCCAACGAGAACCTCTACCACAGGAGGCGGAGCCTTGGTGAAAGTGGGTGGGGCTGTGGAAGAATAATATCAGTGTGAACAATTAACTAAAGGCATCTATTTATCTTTATTTATTGAATCTACAGCAGGGCATTCCATTTTTTTGACCACTTTACAATACCACTATACTTTTAGAGGGATAATTACTCTTTATAACTAGTTTATTAAGTAAAATGCAAACACTTTACAAGTGATAGACTTGGTCTACGCTGCTGTCCCCGACAGCAAGGGTATATCCACTTAAAGTCCACAGACGCCTGCGTTGAGCAGTGGTTTGACCCTTACTTTAAGCATACACATGCGGCCCCTGGGTCATATAATAAACAGGTTCAGTCAAGTTGTACATAATTTTCAATAAGAAACAGAAACTCAAAATGTGCTCAACCGAACAGTTGCGCAAGTCATTAAAGGTTAAAACAAGGCATTAGCAGATGATTCCATAATATTGTAAACTTTTAGCTCCAAAAAAAAAAACAGTTTTCGGTCTATGCTTGGATAGATAAAAATTTACAGTTAGCTGCTGCTAGCCAAATATTGAACTTGCATTTCAAACACATATTATAAGTTGCTTATTAAAGTCATTAATGATTTAAATGGTGTTTACAACCCAATTAATAAGCTAATTATAAACTATTTTACAAATCCTTTATAAAGGGTGGTTTTATTGTAAAGTGGTGCGGATTTTTTAAATAAATTCATCCCACTATGGAGTCTAAGTCCTTCATGTCAGATATGGATACTTCATTGTCTGCAGTAACAGAGAAGGGGAAATCTCCATTTCTCCAAACTATCATCCAAGCAGCCGCATTGCAGGAAATGGCAAAAAGTCAGACGGACTTAGGAGAGACAGTAAATCTTTGATGTGTCTCATCCCTTTTTCACCAATTTATATTCAGCATGACAGCATAGCATACTTATTTGTTACACAGCAGCAGAATGCGTGCAGTTTACTGACATCAAGTTACACTTCTTTCAAGATAGAAAAAGGAGAATGTCAGCCAAGCGGCCTTTTGATCAGAAAACATTTTGCTGCCATTTAATTTCTCAAATCTCGTTAAATCTCATTAGAGGACCAAAGACAGAGCCTTTATCTAACAATCTGCAAACACTCCAAACAAAAGGAAATCACTTGTTACCGTACAAAACCTTTGTAGAGCAAATATCCGGAGAATGTTTGAGTTTTAAATAGCTTCAGGGAACTTTCCTATCTGAGTTACATGTTGAGATGTTTGTTAGGAAGCAAGAAAAAAAAAGACACGCAAAATAAAGCTATTTATAGTGTAGGTTTTTTGCAAGCAAAAAGATTTAGTGGCCCACCTATAGTATCAACTTTCAGATGTGCATTAACCTTTAAAGGCCACTGAAAACTCCAAATGTTGAGGCAGAGAAAAAACAACAGGATGAAATAAGCTGATCTGCACGGCACATCAGTGAAGCTTCATCCAAAGCCTGAAGCATATAGTCATGATCTATTATAATTCTCCTCACTGACCTGACGCTCACTCCGGCCAACCCGGGGAAACCGTCTCACCTCCCTTTGATCTGCTGCATGCGTACATGCTTTGTTCTAGACAGGTTTTTTTCAAACGCCCATAAACTCCAAAGCATCAAAACAAGCATGCATATTTCATGCTTGGATGTATAATTTAAACATAAGTAGAAATAATTATTGCTCATCTTCAAACACTTTCCAAATTACTTAGCAGTCTATTAGGTTTAAAAAAAATATATATATATATGTTCAAATTTCAAATCTTCCAGAGGATTGTAGATTCCACCAAATGGTATAATGTTCTAGCATGTATAGAAACCTAATTGGTGGTGCATCAGATGTTTCCACGTCCAGGGTGTACCTTCATACAACACCTTTTCTTGTTGGTTTTGAGCGTTTGAGTGCGTTCTGACCAAGAAGTACGTCGATCAGCCATAAAATGATAAGCACTGACAGTGAAGTCAGCATGACATTGATTGTCTTGTAACCATGGGTACTGTTACTGTTGATGTGTTGGAGCCAGTTCAACTGGACAGGCGTAAGGACCTGAGTGACAGGGTAAATCTGGGATAGCTAGACAATTAGGTCATCTCCAGAATTGCAATTCTGGCTGTGTGTTCCAAGTTTGGAGTGGTTAGAACCTACCAGAGGAAGGTCAACCGGTGGAGTAATGACAGGTTTTTGGACACTTGAGGCTCATTGTTGTGTGTGAAGGATGAAGGCTAGCCTGTGTTGTTGAATTTCGTGGAAGAGATATTGTGGATTGAGAACAAGCCAGTTGACGCTTTGGTAAATGTTCTGCTGGGAAACCAGATTTCTCATTTATGTGGATTTTACTTTGATAAGTACCACCTACCTAAACACCAACAGACCAAGTGAACCCCTTTATGGAAACGGTATTCCCTAATGGCAGTCCAGTCTCTTCCAGCAGGATAATGCTCGTTGACACAATGCAGAAATGTTTCTGGAATACTTTAAGGAACATAACAATAGGTTTTTAGTTTTGACTTCACCTCCAAATTCTCCAGAACTGCTGCTAGATACCACAGCACAACTTAGGAGTTCAGTTTGGACCAGGGGTGGAAATCCCGGGGGGGACTTCTTTCAAATAATATAATTGTAACAGATAACTATAATACAGTATAATTTTTTATAAGAAAATAATTTGTATTGAAAGGACTTAAAATTAATTGACCGAATCCAAACGAGACAGTGTCACGGTTGTGCAGGAAGAACTAACAGTGGAAAGTTAACTTAAAACAAAGGATGTATCAAACATATTTCACATTTTTGTTATCAAAAATCTACCTTTGTGTGTTATTTGTCAGATTCATGATTATCTGTAACCACTACTCCTGTATAGAGTTGCGGGGGCTAAGGCCCCTGCCCACTGACATTGAGCGAGAGGCGGGGTACAACCAGGAGGAGTCAACAGTTCATTCCGAGCCTAACACCTAGGGAGACAAACATTCACCCTCACATTCACTCCTACGGAGAAAATCCACAGATGTTGACTTTTTTTTTTAAGTGCACACCAAGTAAATAATATCACAGGCAATTTGATAAAATCTTCTTAATGAATGATTGAAGTGTTTAAGGGGTATTTTTAGTGTGTGTCATTAGCCCAGCCCACACTCAGGCTGGGCTCTGAGGAAAAGGCATCACAGAGCCCAGCTAGAGTCAGGGGCAGACAGAGTCAGGATTAGACGGAGTCATGGGCAGACAGAGTCAGGATTAGACGAGTCAGGGGCAGACAGAGTCAGGATTAGACGGAGTCAGGGGCAGATGGAGTCAAGGGCAGATGGAGTTAAGGGCAGATGGAGTCAAGGGCAGATGGAGTTAAGGGCAGATGGAGTCAGGATTAGACCTGAACAACAAATCGTAGCTTTCAGCAGCACATTGTATGGAGATATACTGCAAGATGTGTTCAAGTAATGAGTAATTTTCAGTTTCGGGTGAAGCAATTAATGTTCTTCAAGATGTGTTCACATGTAATCTTGTAAAATGTAGTTTTTGGCAAGAAATTTGAATAAAAGTTTTTTAGAAGAAGCAATTTGTAGATTTTTTCATGGCAAAATTGATATTAGAGAGGGAATCGTAACAGATATTTATGCTAAACAACATTATCCTTCTCAGTGTCCCCCATACACTGAAGTTGGATTGTAGCCCCTGATGAAGAGTCTGACTGTGGGTCACAGTTGTTTAAGTGTCAGAAGCACAACTGACAAAATATGAGGCACGTAGACATAATGTTATGGCTGATGTGTGTACGTCTAAATTCAGTATTCTACGAATGCCGGGTTGGGATGGTCAAAACGGCCCAAAGTTTTACGTGGGAGTTGACGGATAAATCGTTTAAAATGTTCATGTTTGTCCCTGTTCATGTATTCCTACATCAATAAGACATCTGGTGCATCTTGTGTTGTGCACAGTTCCCTCCATGTGAAAGTGTTTTCAAGGACGGAGCTGCAAACGTATGAAAGCACTGCTGACTGACAATCATTATCATTCATACAGGATTCCAGACTGTGTTTGGATTGTAAGAAGGAAAGTTCTATTTCCTTAATAACCCTTTTTCCCGTTGGCTGGAACAATGTCAAACCATTTCACAAAAGAGTTTGTATACCCATATCAGCTACAGCGGTAAAATCTTGAACTTAATGATAAGATATAAAGCTACCACTTTGAATGATAATGTTATTTTAATTTTCTCCTCTTTGACATATCCAAGGTTTCAGCTCTGGAATAAATTGTGAAAAAAGTTCCATGGGAACACATTAGATGGTTAATTCAACGGAATACATGTAAGTAATTACAGCTCGATTATTCATGTTTAATGGCGGCAGTGATGTCATAGAACGTGTTTATAATCAGTAATGTTTTTACTCAGATGTCCTTCCTGCATTTAGCAGCTACAGATTTGTTGCGTTTAGCCTGGATTATGTGTTGAACTTATTTATGTGTGTCTAATATCATAGCTGGCTGCTGATGCTGGTTATCAGTTAAACAATAACTCCATCATGCGCCGTCTAAGCTAACGGGATGTTATTAGGCTTAAGCCAGGCTCAAAATGTAACAGATTATGAAATAGGGTGTCATCACATGAGTGTTAAGTTTGTCAGCTATTTTTAATTCAGTTTTAGTCCTTAGTTCGTTTTTAGCAGATTTAGGCAACAATCCTTTTACTGTTTCTTTTAGATCAAGCTTTAACTAACTGAAAGTTTAAACAATTTCAATATATTTCACACATTTTCATAGTTGAGAAAATGTAATTTACTCTTATTTAACATCAACTTAATCAGATCATTACCTGACGAAAAACATAAGATATGCAGATATGTAGGAAGTTTGTGGTCTGATGATGTCACTGTCAGTAACACAACCAGACATGGAGCAACGTCTGATTTGCTTTTTTTTTATTCCACGCTTACCCATTTCAAGTTTAAGAATATGTTGAGACCACTTGACCTCAAAACCTAAATTCTTGAGTTTATTAGATGTAACTGTCAGAGTCAGAGTGCCAGCTATCCTGAAGGAAACTTTGGAGCTGAACTAGCTACTACATGGTTCCAATTATCTTTCAACCCCTTCACCCAGGTCAGGTGACTGATCCGCATGTCAGAACCAATGAAGGCCTCCTACAGAGTTTTCTTTGGCCTTGTCTTACCCAGGCATAGTTCACCATCATTCCACTTCATCAGGGTTGAATCAGGTTGACTCTCCTGCACTATAAGCCTGACTTTAGTGAAGCCAGTTAACTACAAGGCAGTCAACAGTCACAGTTGGTTCTTGAATATTCTTAATACTTGGTTCTACAGACATATTTTTGTTGGTGGTAACTCAAGTAACTCAATCCCCAGCCCTGAACCCCTCTGACTGCTTTTCATCGCATGTCTTCATGTATATGCTTATATACCACAACATCAAATGTTTCATACTTGATATGTGGTTTTCCGTGACCTCTAAATTATCGGTGAGGATTTCTATTTTCCTCAAAACCTTGATGTATACAAGTAGACACAAGCAATGCACAAATAATCCAACTATGGCGGAAGAAGGCGCTAAAAACCTTCAATTCAGACATCCAAGATGGCTGTATTTCATGAATAGTGCATTTGCGATTTTTCGTGACAATTTAGATAAAGTTACAGCAAGAAAACTTTCAAATTGTAACTGATATTTTGGTATAAATATTTGATTGATTGATGCAATGTATAATCAATTCAAATTAACTCACTTACCCACACTATTAAAACCGTGTTAAAAATGTGTATCACATTTGATACAGCAAGCTTTTATGAACTTTTATCTGCTCATCCATCAATTGTAATTTTATAGCATTTTATGCATTATGCATTCAACTGAACAAACTGTTTCAATTAAGAAGTTTGAAGTCAAAGATGTGAGTTGATATTTATATGTTTTTATAGTCTATAATGTATTTTTAATGTGAAACCTGCTATCATTTATTTTTTTTATGTGATGGCAAAAATAGTTAAGTCAAACAGTGAATGAAAAGCAATATTATGAAAAAATTTACTTATCATAAGTTAATTATGGATAAAATATTATAATTTCAAGGATAATTGAGATTATTGGCTTCAAAATGTTATGTCCTGTATGTTTTTGTTTGTTTCAAAAACATACACAGAGGTTTGGGAATGTGATTTGAAAAATACCTGCCATGTCAAACATGGTATAAAAAAAACCTAATACATGTAAAGTGGGTTTTGATTTATTTTTTTTTATTTATCAGAAGTTTAAATACATTTTCAAGAAATTGGACATTTCTGTCAATTTCTTTCATGTATAAGTCTTTACGGGGTTACTTTTTTACATTTGGATTACAAATTAAGGCTTATTAAGGTTATTCTAACAGCCTTTCAGCCCCTCATTGCATGAAAACAAGACAAGACCAAACAAAACCATGCAATATTTCAGAAATCTCACCCGTAACAGAGAGCTGGGTCCAGGTGCCATTTTGCTTCTCATCTGCGGTCTCATCCAGTGAGAGGATTCGACAGTCATACCAGCCCTGGTCATCCATCTGCAGACCTTCCAGCCTCAAGGCAGTGATTCGTACCAGAGAAACACGTCCTGTGAAGACAGACTTCAGTTTGAAAGGTGAGGGGGCAGGTGTGGGGGCCCAGCTGCACATGATGGTAATTTTACTTGTCATTTCTCAGATCTGAGCGGTGTGTTACTGTTGGAGCATGAATTTTTCCTTATATGAAAAAGAACATTAGCCTCAAACCTCGCCTGAAACGCTCATGCAACTGCCAAATGCACAAACAAAGAATCACACACATACACCAGCATGCACACACAAACTTGTAAATGTGATGCAAGTTTGTGACTCGCAACCAGTGCGAGTCACCTCACACCGGTTGCGAGGCGACAGCTCCCTTGAGCCAGAGAGCGCTTTACCTTTTCCAGCTTTCAAGGCCTAATGCTGCAGTGTCCTTCTAGTTTTCACACAAACACAAAGATGCAACGGCTTAACAGGAGGAAACATTTTGTGTGAGGGGAGCCTGTCTTTGAAAGTGTTGCGTAAGGGCAGCCTGTTATTTCTGCACCATCACAGAAATAAAAGCATGTTAACATCGGACATACTGAAGCCACTCACTGAGATGACTGTTGTGGTAATAATTAACCATGGTTCTGATTTCTATTGACTGCTGCACATACAGATAGTCCTGACAGCCAGGAAGAACAAGGAAGTAGGTTTTAGGTATGTAGGCAGCGATAACACGCCTTATTTACTTTTTCAAGCCAGAGGGGACAAACTCCACAGGGGAAAACCAGGGAGGGAGGGAGGGCTAGTGCTGGAGCAAAACATACATCAGCATATACTCAAGGGATTAGTGCTTTACAAAATCCTAACCTTTGACCACTGGTGTTTTTTTTTCCTCCCTCATGTTTACTGGCTCAGTGTGATTTAGGTCACTATAGCACCTCTGAGGAAAGGCTGTGCAGCAGGGATCTGTGGGAGTTATCAGATCAAATCCGAGGTGGAGGTGAAGAGCATGGACTGTTATGACGTTCTGCCACTGATGAAAGAATACATGATTGGACTAGATTTTAATTTGGGGCAAATTCAGTGATATGGACAGACAGACAGACAGAGACAGAGAGACAGAGAGAGACAGAGAGAGAGAGAGAGGAGAGAGAGCGTGGAAAGAGAGAGCACAGAACCAGACCTCAATTGCTAGTTATCTTGTTGTAGTCTTTTTAACTATAATTGTCTCTATCCTGCTAGTTCTTTCATGAAGTTTAGCTCCACCTCCCCATTTTGGAAGATTCTCAACTTCATCATTCTTCAGTCTCAGTTGAGTCATCAGCCACCACCACCACTGACCTCACTATTGATGTCTTTCCCCTAACACTACCCTTTAAATACCCCTGAATCACGTGTTGTAATAAATAATCATCTTTACTTCTTTCCCTTGTATTTCTGATGGAAATTCATTTTATGGTTTTAGAGAAATTGTTAAAGTTATTATTAATGTAGCTTACGTGTAACAAAGTTTCAAAATCTTGCTGAAAGTCTAAAACTAGAGATTAGGGGTGGCACAGCATTAAATGAATGGTTTTGTATTTATTAAGAATGCTTTGATGACCTAACCATGACCAAATATTATTTGTGCTGTATTTTTTTAAATAAATAAATTACTAGAAGCTCTACTCAAACAGAGGTCACAATTGTTCCACATATGATGAGGCAGGTTAACTAATGAGAGTGCCACAGCAGGGACTAAGTGTGACAGGTAGAAAACCTCACCCATAACAACATTACCTCTCCTCTTCCACTTCCTCGAGCTCCCCTCCCCCACCCACTCACTGAGTCCATTAATCAGCCGGAGAGCGGCTCCTTAACTGTCCCTACCTGAACAATACCCCCTATCAGTACATTTCATGTCGACATGCACCGACACACCCACATCGATACACTGCAGACACTCACACACACCACTGCCCCATGCAATTTTTTTTTTTGTCAAAATGCTTCCAACTGAAGTCCCCCAAAGGATTTGGCCTTACACAATCTCAGGTGACAGAGAAACTTTAGACTATTCAGTGCTTTCAGGAAATACTACTCTTTTAAAAATGAAAAGGTTGAAAAGCCTTCAGACTTTGCTGCTTTCAGCCCTGAATGAATTCTTACTTGCAGTGTTTTTTTCCCAACTTTTCTTTGCTTTGAAGACATAAATGAATAACCATGCCCCTTTCACCTGAAGCGTTAATTAAAAATCTTGTTGTTCAATCATTTGAGGTGAATCAAAGAAAATGTTCAGGAGAACACATTTTAAATCAAAAATGTTGTTTCTGTTCCTTCAATTCATTTTATAATCTGCTCCAGCTTTGACCTCAAAACATAACTTACTATTAAGTAAGTAAGTAGGAGCTATATACTTTTTTCTTTATGTTTATTTAAATGGATATGTGCCCTTGAAATATTGATTTCCTTTCTCCCAAAATGGATTTGTAACATTTTGGAAATTAAGTTCTAATGAGTATATTTGTGTCCAAGGGCCCAAATACCCCCGCACTGGACAAACTAAATTTGTATTGATGTGGACAGAGCATAACCTCTACCAGAGGTGACTGTCAGCTCACTTCAAATGACTTTAAATAAGCTAATTGAAAAAATGTAATTATGAGATGCAAACACAATACTCGCGTTAAATATCATTAAAGTCTAAACAGCATTTTTTTGGGGAGCTGGATAAACTATTACGTTTTGCACTGACATATAAATTAACTTATGAACAGACTCATTAAGGTAATATATATATAATCCGGCGTTGCAGTATGGCAAAAATAATCAACTCAGCTTGTTTCTTCCTTGATAGCATGTTGCTATCAAACAGACTTCTTCCTACCTCAGAACTTTCCAAAGATAAAGACAACTGGCTGCCGAGGCCAGTGTTGGAATGAAACAACAATTAATCCTGAATAATGCAGTCCATGCTCAGCTTTACTGAGTTAGAACCGACGTATGGGTAGCAGCACTAAGTGTCAGAGACCATTTAGCATGGTTACTATATTTGTCTCTTTAAATGTCACCTCAGGATCATTTACAATTTATTGGCGTCACTCCCCTGAATAACCCTAACAATATGCAAACAATATGTTTATTCCTTCTATTTCCTTCCATTATCAGAAATAGCAAGTAATCTTCTAAACAGATGTATTGGAAAGCCATGTTGACACTACATTCCATTAAATGGCATCACTAATGCTCTGAAAGGTTGCAGGGGGGGCTGTAGCTGCTCACAGCTGACAATGGGTGAGAGCCAGGTACACCCTGGAAAAGTTATCAGGTCATCTGAAGGCCCACACATAGAGAAACACAACAGCTCACACTCGCATTCACACCTTCAGGTAATTTAAAGTTCACCTCAACAGCAGGTTTTTGGACTGTGGGAGGAAGTTGGAGTACCCAGAGGGAACCCAAGTAAACACGGAGAACATTGAACTTGGACTCGTTTTGCTGGAAGGCAACTGTTCTACCCACTGTGCCAACACGTCCACATGCAGCTTTGATGAGCTCATCCTCCACTAGACACTGGTAGGCTTTTGTGTCTTAGCGTCAAGCAAATTTAAAGCCAAAAGTTGAAAGATTTAAATTGCCTCGAATGAGTGAAACAAATTTTACTCCCATTTTTGCATTGATGTTTTCACATCAGTTACAGTACCCGGCGTGTGTTGGCATCTGCTCTCGGAGGATGCGGAAGACAGGGCAAAATGGAAACAGGTGATCCGCTGTGGCGACCCCTAAAGTGAACAGTCGAAGAAGATTTGCATCTGCTCTTGCCTACTGCAGGCTTATATTGACTTAATTTGTAATTTCACTTAGCTATTGGTGAAAACAAAGTGCAAGACCTTCCCTTGTGGTATCAAATGCAGATGAAGACAACAGGTATTTGCTTTTCCATGAAAGGTTCTTTAGTGTGTTTGCAATGGAACCTGAAGCCAAAACTAAGCTCATCGATCAAATATAAGCAATGAAAAGAAAAGCTTGTGTAGATTCTCTAGATCACAGAAGTTGAATCAGAAGCAGATGGGTTTGTTTTTTCCACGATGGACCAGTTTCTGTGTCAGGTGTGGTTTTGTTTGGAGGAAGATCGCCTTTTATGTCCACGAGAATGTGACATTCATGGGCAGAAAGGCTCAAATCATCTCTTAGATGCCGTCAGCTCTCGGCAGGCCACACAGAGCCATTCAAGTTTCGGTTAGAGAAAGAAGCAGATGAGGTTACAGTCAAGGCTGATCATTTGAAACTCGAGCCTATAGATTTCTGGCTTTCAGCAGCAGAACTACTCATTTCTGTTACAACCATGAGTAATCCTGCTGAAACCTAACCTATTTGTCAGTGCTGGAAGTGAAGCGTATTATCCATGTTAGCTGTGTGTGAAGAGTCACGCCTGCACGCGGTCTGTTCCCGCTGATTCTGATGGGGTTTATATGGGAAGAGCTTGCTAACAGTGTATTTATACAGCTGTATTTTTATAGCGTCAGCAGCTGTATTGGTGCTGAGGGAATCTGTCCTCGGCGTGGAGCAAACACAAATCCTCTGATCTTTACTGCTCTATTACATCAAATCAATTTTAAACCCTTTTAGCTTTCAACATTAGGTGGGTTTACATGGGACACTTTTCTCCTTTCCAAATTGCAATGTCAGTCGCCTGTTTACATGACTTGTGATCTTTTCTGACCCGGTGTTTACATGCATCGACTGACCTAATAGGAAAAGACTTTCACACATGCGCAGGTGATCCACATTCCCATTCATAAGGTGGAGATAATGCTTCGGTGAACTCGGTGCCGACCGCCAACAAGTGCCAACAAGAAGAATATGACAAAGAAGTGACTTTTCGGCCATCTAACCGTCCAAAAATGTTAAAATATTTCAAAGTTGCAATGAATAAATCACTCTCCGATGCGACCGGTACTATTTTGAAGTCGCTGTGTTTAAAATGCATCTCGGCGCTGATAAAAAAAATACGTTGCGATGCTACGCAATGCCCAGATACAACTCAAACAGAAAGCTCTCCAATACAGCGTTTACATGCAGCGACTGGCTATCGGAAAAGCTTTCCGAAAGTATTTTGATTACCTCCTTGCAAGGGAATGAAACCTACTTCAGAAAGTTCCTTTCCGTTCTGAAAGGGGTTGTTTACATGAAGCATTTTCTTTCCAATTAGACGTCTTTTCCGTATCTAATCAGAAATAGGCTGTCCATGTAAACCCACCTATTCTCTGAGGAGTGATTGGAAAGATATCTAATATATCTCACACTCTGATGCTCCACACATAAACAGAGAACGAACTGATGCTGACCTTCCATCAGGTAACATTAAATTAGTCCATTCAAAGGATAGCAAAGAATGGAGGCGGGAGCTGGGCCTCAGTAGAATGAATCACCTGGGTCAATACTAAGCAACACCTCAGCTGAATAAGTTGAGTTGTTTACCAAGCCGCTTAGACACCAGAGAACATGCTCGACCAGAGGAGGTGAAATCCACACCTGATGTTCTATTTCTACAGTTTCCCATGCTGCACCTGTTACTCCCACACCAGCAAGTACCTGTGAGAAAGCCTTGTCGGACAAAACATCTTTTTCAAACCTTTTGTTTCCGTTCAGAACAGCAGCTCTTTGTCACTGGAGAGGCACGCAATTAGCATACCTGTCTGTTTAAAAAGGGAGGTTCTCTGCTAGAAAGAAATGTGCAATTGTAATTCACAAGCAAGCATGGGCGCTTTGGCAAACAGTATAATGCTCCAATTTTTCATCAATCCTCAAGTTTAATCAAGTGTAACATCAGTGCCTGTTGAGGGATGGTCTTTAGAGTCAGTGACAAAAGGCTACCGTCTTTTATGAGCCGGTGCTGGAATTAAAGTCTGCCCTTCTCCTACGTACGACAATTCATCAGCCAAGGTTCACCCTGACTTTATTGCTATGTAAATGTCTGTATCGTGTTTCCTGCTCAGGTTGGGTGAGCGACCGGCATTCAACACAAATGAGGAAAGCTTTGGCTCGGCTAAAAGCACGATCTGATCCTTTGACAAACACACACTAATGCAAAAATAACTGCTCTCTCCGGTGAGGCCATAAATCTGATGAATCTGTGTGATAATAAAGATGTTTCTGTATTGTACTGACAAATAAGGCAGGAAATACTCTATATATTGTCATTGCTACGTATTCATCTGTGCTGTGGAGCTCCTTCTTTGTATAAAGAACATTCAAAAAATCTCATTAAATAACACTGTTGGACTATTTTGAGCCCATACCAAATATATCATAAGGGTGCCGTCTTATATGCAGTAGATACCAAATACGTGATTTCTTTCAGATGTCTTGAAATCCTGTACTTGTATGAAATCCTGTACTTGTATCCTGTACTGGGAGATAAAGTATCTGTAAAAAAGACCAAAATAAAAATATTTAGGCTTTAAAACTATAAATCGGAGCAATAATAACTCTGAACCTCTTCCAGTTTAATTCTACATTTAGATGATGAAAGTCATCCGGCGTGAAACACAAGTTTAGAATAATTGTCGCAGCTTCAATCCCTCTGCTCTGAGAGTTGTATCAGTCTTTAAATATCTCTTTGCTCATCTGCTGACCGGCATAATGAAATAAAACTCAAACGGCGTTAAAAAATTGTGTTTTTAAAAGTATGGTCCTGAGTAGTGGGCTCCTGGGGGGTCCGGTCCTTAGCATGCTTGTTGTTTTAGATCTTGCTTCTCATCTTACCAGAGTAACTTTAATGGGATATTTGTTTTTGAAAATGATAAACACACCTTTTTTGGTCCCTAAGTAGTTATAAAGGAGGTGAAATGCACTCATCCAGCACAATCTGAGAGTATCATACTTCTCTCCACTGAAGCAATGATTATTACACTAAACAGCCCATCAAATAGAGTCTCAGTGTCATATGCATGGTTTATAACACATTTGAAAAAGAAAAAAAATGCATGCTGTCGGTATTTGGCATCTTTGGAAACTTCGTGATGTGCAAAATGATTAATGAATGAATTCGAATTCAAACTGCATGTCTTTTGGATTCAAATATTGAGCTGCACAGGAGGAGTAACAGCTTGTCTGTAAGTCTTTCACTATTGAAAATGTGAGTATCTGCTTCTTACCAGAGATCAAACTGTTGAAAATAAATGACAAGTGGTGGTGAGCCGTCTACTATATGCTCCGGCCTGGAAGAGCAGGGAATGACTTTTCTCTTTGAAGTGGTGTCATCATTGCCGCTCGGGCAGATTCTTTCTGAAATTACATTTAACTCAAAACTACAAATAATTCAAAGAAAAAAATTATTCAAACGGTCTTTGGATGTCACTAACTTGAGTTTCTCTTCAGGCAGCTCTATAGAAAAGAAAAAGACTAACAAAAGAACAATCTTAGCCACCCAGACATGCTGTCCTTCTGTCCACACTGCTGCCTTTGTTACTGACTTAAAAGGATAACAGGAGGTACACGCGGGTATTCCTGACCCATTGAGACTCCTTTTTCCCCGCAGACCCTCTTTGTTCGAGGAGCTGTGGGCAGAATGTGAACAATGGATGATAATGCAATGTGAGAGTTCTAGCTCCAACTGTGGCATGTTTGAAAGGGAATCAAGGTGTGGTACTGACAGACTCCAAGACAAAGATAGTGCTTACATTCTCCCAGTCAAAGAAACCGGGATTGTAGTTTGAGCAGTTTATGAAGTCATTTTCATTCTACTTAAAAGTATTTTCTGATTATTTTCTTATTATTTTTATTGTGAATGATTGTGTCTGCTTCATTCTCCGTTTCTGATAATGATAAAAAAAAAAAAAATGCTTATACGTATTAAAGCACAAACCAAAAAAAAATGAGAGGGCACAAATCTTGGCCAAGGCACAACAGTACCCGAGGTTTATAAAAAAAAAATACACGCAGATTTCTCTATTAATCACTTAGTTATTGCCAGCCTCTATATCTACTGACAACTCAAACAAGCTCTCTGACTATCTCACAAAAACTCGGTAGCCGTTCCTCTCTTGTACTTAAAACTTCAGTGTCTTTTATCAGCCTACTGAGCCCCCAGCCCCACCAACAGAGGAAAAAAAAAAAAATCAAAGGAACTCTTGAAACTGAGCTCCCAGCTTCACCCCCAAAGATAGTGCTATACTAAATAAATGTATAATTATTATTATTAGTATTATGCATTGCAATCTCTTGTTACTTGACAGCAAACATGCACTGAAATAAACAAATGTATACACACAGTATATGAATAAAAACACATATATACATATACATATATACATATATATATATACACATATATATATATACACATATATATATACACATATACATATACACATACACATACACATACACACATACATACATACATATATATACACACATATATATATATACATATATATATATACACACATATATATATATACATATATACATATATATATATACACACATATATATATATATACATATATACATATATATATATATACATATATATACACATATACATATATATACACATATATATATAAAATTTGCAATACAGGCTATTCCATTATTTGCAATAGAATCAAAGTATTAAAATCTCACTCTTCTTAGCCATCGTTCGACATTCAAGCTCAGGAAACAAGTTATTTCAAGTATTATTTATAATACTGCAGGAAGTAAAAATGTAGAGCCAAGTATTCCTAGCACCGCGATAGTCTGACTAACAGTTCAGAATAGTGAAGAGTATTTATGCAGCAAGGTGATGTTAAGGTCTGTAGGCCTACTGTGATGCTGTCCAGGGAGGCTCACCTTCGTAATGTGGATGCACACGAGGTGCGTAGGATCCAAATTTGATCAGGACTGGGGTGTCGAGTCCCTGACGAACCCATTCCACCACATGTGAGGATGCTGAAGACACAGCAGGTGGGCCTGATGGGGGAAAACCACACTCCACCTCGACCAAACCTCCGACCTTTCCACGCACACGAGGCCTCAAAACTCCTGTGGTCACTGTTGGATCAGTCAGAAGACACAAAATGAGAAGGGTTCAGTAAATAAAGTGAGTGACCAATGATGAAAGTAATGTGGGAATACTTACAAAATGGGCAAAAAACAGCCACCAAAGTGAAAGTGTAAAAATATGATGTTGCTGATCCCATAGCTGCCATTCATACAACCTGCTGCATGCTAAATCTGTTGGCAAAAGAGACAGGATTGTCACAAGCACATTAATTTCCTGGCAGCATGCAGGAAGACGGCCATCTGTGACAAATAAAAAAACTAAAAAGTCTACGACAGAGCTGTTTCCTCTGTTATCATTTTACAGACGGGGGAGAGGAGCGCATAGAATTCTATTCGACTTTACAATGACTGGACTTCATCCCACATCATTACACAAATGGTTTGGGCTGCCGCTGCTGCCAGAAAAACTTCCTCGCCTTAAATACTTTTCTGAAAGTAAATGTCATATATGTCACGTAAATCTTTTTAGAGTCACGGGCAGAGAAACATCTTACTCTTCCATTCAGAACACATCAGTGAAAATGTTGGACGACTCAGCACTCCAGAACGGAGATTCGCTGAGCCGATGAGAGCACCGGCTGAAGCAAGGCATCAAGGAGTACGACTTCATGTCAGCAACCTGTCAAGGCAACCCTTGTTTCTATTTCAACTAGCTTGTAAGCCGGAATGAACAAAGCCGGTGTGAAAGTCACTCATAAAGTCATATATATTTTTAACCGAATAAAGATTTAAAACATCAGAGATGCTTTTCTACAACTATTCAAAAATGGATGGAGCCTTTGCCTGGAGTAAAAGCTCCATCCATTTTCCATTTCTCCATCCAACAGTCATGGTTGGGTGGCCCCCAACCATGACGGTTGGGTGGCCCCCAACCATGACGGTTGAGTCATGAGTGTTGGTTGATAAAGCTTTGACCTTTATCAACCAGCACTCTCTAGTTGATGCTTCAGCACTGGTGACTAAATCACCTCCCTTCTCCTCCAGGTTTCCGGCTAGTTAAATTTCAATCCCACGACAAACAAGATGTTACATCCTGTCTAAATTCAGACTAGATATTTAATAGTTCCTTAACGTTAGTGTTGGCCTTGATGACTTTGATGTCCACTTGTTGTGGTCTCATTTGATCTCAGTACTGGCTGCCTCAAACTGCCTGCTAAAGGCTTTGATCTCCACACCATCGCTGTCGTCCCCTTCCTTATACAAGCAATCCCCCTGATTGAACCCCTGAAATTAAAAGTAAAGTTATTTCCACGGTATTTTTTAGGAAAAAAGCTCCCGGAAGAGAGTAAAATATGAACTAGTAGATTAAAATATGGGTAACGTGATTAAAATAAGATAAGAGTCAATTCTAATGCACAAAATTTCGATTTGGACCAACGTTACTGACCAAAAGATTTTGGAGGTTAAGCTCCCCCTAGTGTTAGAAGAATAGACGTATCAAGACACATAATATTCGCCAAATTTGGACCAAATCGGACCAACAGTCGAAATATTATGGCCTGTCAGGTTTGGAGATAAAGCTCCCTCCAGTGTCCTAAATATACAGCTGACCAGTCCCAAAATGACTCCAGTTCTTCCTCGCACTAAGATCTGTGTGGGTATAACATTTGAATATGATTCATAAAATGTTTTTTTTAGTTATCAGGTTGGGGGTTATAATTACTCCCTGTCCCCTACTGGACCTGCTCTGATGTGTCTTGAGCCCTCCAACATTTTTTCACAAGCGATATTTAACTTCGCACATGCGTCCCACGATCCGAGATGTGTGTCCAAGCCCTCTCTGTGTCAACATCAGTGTCGTACATGTTAAACCGGTATGTTGTCCCCACAAAGAGTTAAGACGGAAAAATGAGTGAACGAATGGCATCAGGAAACTTAACAGGGACGGCACCAGCCTCACAGTCCACATAGTCAGACGAGATATAGATTATCTTTATTATGGCAGTGGTTTGGGTTGGGAAGCCTGCTGCCATTGGAAACGCCACAAGCTCCCAATAAACTACTACTCAAAATAAGAGGAATAAGAAGTCGGGAGACTAGCAAGGAACCCTTCAGTAAAGCACACTCAACAGACTTTGGTGAAATCATATGGCAAAAAAGTGAGTGTTAGATGTCAAGACATCAAAAATGAAATCGGAGTAGACATGGTGCCAATCCAGACGGCTGAGAGAGATGACTTCAAACAAGTCCTGAATACTTTACATCCTACTTACACACTGCCTGGCCAAAAATATCTCAATCTGCCTAAATTGTATGATTCATCTCACCAAACTCTGGCACATAACCGGCAGAAGTATTTCACTTCCTTCTTGTTGTTATGCTGCACTCAGTCACCTTATAGCAGAGTAGTTTATTTGTTTAAGTGATTTCAATGTTTTCATTTGAATGTTTCATTATTTTCCTTCCTTATTTTCCTTGAATATGTTGTTTTATTGACGTTATAAGTGGCAAGAGTTAATATCCTATTTAATAAGTGTAAATACTTTTTCAAAGAAGCAAAATATTGTTTAATTATCAACAGATCCCAAACAATAAAGATTTATCTTTTGTCCGTTAGGCACGTCACCAGGGTTTGCACAAAAATGACCCGCCCCCACAGCTTTTACTGTAACAGACTACCCTTTAGCATCTTCTGATATGACTTCTACTGCATCGCTTCTACCACGATAACTCGATGACAACCAATCAGCTCCAGCTGCCAATGCTGTTAGGAAGCAAAAGGCACTTTGTGATGCAAGGCTAAGGACGAGAAAAGCTGGTGACACAAACACAAAATCCTCCATTGACCAAACTGCCTCATTTCACAGCGGCTCAGCGGAGCCCATGCATTGAGACACAGATCACATCCAGACCCCGCCCCCACCTCACTTGCTTCAGAATCACTTTAATTCAATTAATTCAAGACACTCGTGTAAAAAAAAAAATGGTTAAAGTTTGAAGGCAAAGTCAAAGTGAAATCCTACATGCTCGATTTAACAGAGCTACACGCTCACAAAGGCAACACAACAGTGTTTGCAGACTATAATACAACTTCATTGTACATTAACTGGGAGATTTCTCCTTCATAGTCCAGGTTAAGACAATAAATGCACAAAAATATCCCTTTTTAAATTTTTTCTGTCAGCCAAGTAATCCCTAATCAGAGCGAAACAATTTAGGTGTTCAATAACCTTTGAAACGTGTGTCATCGGTTTCTGATTTATTTATTACATCCCCGAAAAGTTTGGGATATTATGCAATCATCATCGCAGCAGATCCTTCATTGTGTTCACGCAATAACTCAAAGACTATTTCATGGATCATTTTCAATATTATATTCAAGATTTTCACGCGAGGAAGAATGAGTAATTTTAGGAAAAGGTTGGTTTTAAACTTCAGACATTAGAGGGAGCTCCAAAATTGTCAGGCCATAATTTCTCATACATTGGTCCGGTTAAGTAAGAATTTGGTGTATGAATCGATTCGGGAAGACCAATCTGTTAGAAAAATGTATATAAATTGTTATAAATTGACCCCAATAGGTTATATTCTACTCAAAAGGATTAGCTTTTTACGAAATACTGTTTTTCTGTCATAACTTCATAAAATTGGTTTGATTTAGTCCAAATTGGGAGCATATGAATCAACTCAAGGACATCTATCCTGTAAATATCCTATTTTTCTCTTAAAGTTCAAATTTTACTCACTAGAGGGTGCCTTTCTCTTCTTTTTCTTTAAACAAAAAACAATCTTTTGGATACGACTCAAAAACAGTTTCGTGGATCAATTTTGTACGCACACAACCTTAGTGCAAGGAAGAATTTAACATATTTTAAGGAAATGTCATGTTGTATATTTCTGACACTAGGGGAAGTTTGATCTCGAAAGTTTTTAGAACCTAATTTCTCAACCCTTAGTCCGATTTTGCATATATATATATATGCACTGAATTTGTTGTTGTGATGTAGTCCAGCTTTTGTGAATATGGGCCGATTCAAGGAGCCCTTTCATATTCTGATCTAAAAGCCAGTATTCTACTGACAGGGGGGAGTTCTCTCAAAGAAAAACACTAATAAATATTGACATTTAATTTGAGGAGTTCAATCAGAGGGACTGCTTGTACAACACAGGGGATTTGGGACGTTTCGGGTATAAACCCTTATTGTCGGGGATGACAGCGTAAGCCTCAAGCAGTGGTTCCAAAAGACTGTGTTGTGACCTGCAAGTCGGTCGCAGAAAATTTAATTTGAGTAATGCAAACAAAGCCTGTTTGCTTTGTTATGAACACACTTAATTTGTCTGGTTTTCAGGTAGTTATAAATGAAGATTGTTTCACTGGTGTTTGCCCGATTACCACGCAAATTTCTCGCATAATTATGTCAACATCTTTCAGCGTGATTGTTTACTCTGACACAATGCACTCTCATTCATGAAGTGGCCTATTTAAAATGTTTACATTTTGATCTGAGATAAAAACAATGAGATACCGCGTCTCGTCGGAATGATCTTATTTGATCTAATCGATGAAGTATTTAACATGTGTACAGTTTATACGTTCAATAAGCACACAGTGTAGTTGTACTTTATATGTAGAGCCTCCCACTTAGAAGTGGCAGCTTTACATCTTCAAGATAATAAGACGATGCAGACGACAGGAAAAATGCTCACAATCATTCAATTATGAACTAATAGTTATTATTGATATTCATACAAGAATTATTGTTGTTTTGCACGCAGTGGTTTATCATTTATAAAATATGGGTCCCCAGAAACTTTTTTGAGACAACTAAATTAGAACACATGATCTATAATCTAGTAACATTATTCTGCATGACTGACTATTTACAAAATATCATTTGATGTAGAGGCTGCAGTAACCAATCATTGTACGGTACACTAACCCCATTGGAAAAACATTGACCTATACCAATAATAAACACAGCATTATAATTATGTGAGAGATGATTTTGTTCGACTGATTAAATCAGCACTTGACAGTTTTAGCACATGACCTCACTTTGGCACGTCCCACCTGCTGCCGACCACATACACACCTTCATGGAAATGACAGGACCAAATGGCAGCCGCCTCCCTTTCAGCAGAATAATGGACCCTATCGCAATGTTAAAACAAATATGGAATGGTTTGAGGACGAGTTTAAGATTTGGCCTATAAATTCTGCAGATCTCAATCCGGCCTAGCATCTGTGGGATGTTCTTGGAGAACAAGTCCCATCTCACAAGCTACAGGATTTAGAAGATCTGCTGATAACACCTTGGTGCCAGACACTTCAGCAGACCTTCAGAGGGGTTGTGGACGCATGCTTGGACAGATCAGAGCTGTTTTATCAGCAAGAGAGTCACCTACACAATATTAGGTAGATGGTTCTAGTTCTATGAATGGAATTAAAATAATCACAAGTAAAACCTCACAATGCTCTACAGTTTGCTGTAAATGTAAAGTACTGTCTAGTGTTAGTCTAAATTGAAGACAGAGTGATTGCTCTTCAACTAAATTAGATCTTTGAGGCCATGTAACTTATTTTCTGAAGTCTCCAGAGTTTGGTGTAGGTGTTTTGAACCCACGTTCACGTGAGTAGATTTTTATGGTCAAACCACTGATGTCATTGTCATTTCCTCTGATCCCAATACTTCCTAAAGACAAACAGGGAACACACCCTCGTCCCGCAGCAGCAGAGGCCATATCCATAAGCCTTTTATTGGCTTTCTCATTTCATGGCAGGAGCAGAGTCTGAGCCGGAGAAAAACAATTACGCAGGCTGTCAACAGCTGCTGCACTTGTTCCAACGTACTCCCCTGCTTCAGCAAACAGCACAACAGAAGGTGATTCGCCACAAAATCAAAGTTAAAGTCAAAAAATCCTCATCCTGCGGTGCATCTGCCACTACCTATTTCACTATCTATTAGAGCATCAACAGCCTTCTGTGCCCCTTCATTCAAACCTGTGACTTCATGCAAATCAGCACAACAGAGAGTTTATCTTGAACTCATTGCATTTGAATAAAGCGACGAGCGAGCGCTCGCTAAGTCTCACAGATGACGCAAGGTAAAAGCATCATTATGGATGGGTTGCTTCTCATCTTCACACATTTGGAGTTAGTTTACTACGTATTGATAAATATGCTTTGCTCTAATTAGGCATTACAATTGCACATCTAGCAAAATACCAAGACAATAAAAGATTAAGAGATTAAAAAAAATCTGTTTTTGAGAGCAGAGGGCAGGGTAAAAAAAACTTGTTAAGCTGCAGGACATTTTGTCATTAAATCTGAGGCAGATGAATCTCAGAGCAACCAGCACAGGTGAAACGCACTATGGCAACCCAGATGGTCTCAAGCCCCCCCCCCCCAGTATGCATTACCCCCCCCAGTATCCTGGGGGGGTAATGCATAAACATAAGCTGAGAGACAGCAAAGCACTCTGGGTAATGTTTAAGCTTTAAAAAATGAGCCGGCAGCTCCAGGAAAGAGAGGGCCGTGTGTCACGTAAATTTATCAGTTGACAGAAATAGAAATGTCGGTGACAGACATGCTGAAGGAATTCTGTGTTGTAGCCATTTTAATCTACACACATGGAAATAATTATTTGAGCCAGCTGATTATTGGCCACCTCGCCACGGTGACAGATTTATCTGCAACACTGCCTCCGCCTACCAAACTGCAGCAGTGCTCATGAGATAAAGGGGTTGCAAAACATTTGCTTCTGATCAAATTCTATTCCCTTCAAAAAATGATTGTTTTCACCTGTATAAGAAGAAATATCCAGAAATTGTTTAGGGCATCAATATAAGCTGCATTCCCTATAAATGCAAGACTGTTTGTGATCAGGGGGACAGTAAAAAGGGAAAAGTCAAATTCTTGATGAGCCGTCACACAAAGGGGATAGACAAGAAAGAATAGGTCCAAGTCAGCATGAGTCAGTTGTACCTAAATCTGTATTTTTCCCTTTAGTTTTCTGTTCAACTGTTTTGTTGAGCAAATTCTGAGTCACTGAACCCGTTTATAAGGGGAACCAGTGGCAGCATGGATAAGCTAAAGAGTATCGAGCCAAGGATGGACCCAGGGGGGCCACCACCCTCAAACCCTGAGGAGGAGGCCTGACCCATGGATTTTGTGGAAGACCTGCATGATGAAGATATATTTGGTGTTTTATAGCATGTGATGACTAAACAGAACTATGTTACTTGATTCAACCAAAGAAGTCAAATAAGGGTCAAATAGTTTTCTAAAAACAAGCTTTCTTAAAGAGAGATTTCACTTGATAATGAAAGTAGTAACAGTGAGCTAATCTCATTAATATTGATTAAAAATTATTTTTCTGCTTAATAACATGCTTGACTTTTTTTTTTGTGTCATTTTATGATAAATTTAGACTATGTCTATGTCTATGATATTATATTAGTAAATGATATAAAATAAGCAAAGACATAATTTTTCCATCGATTTTTTTCTTGATGCACACATTATTGTGTTGTTTCCTGGTCAGAACCTGGCAAATACTTGACTGCTGGGTCCTTGGTGTATAATGATAGTAGCTAGTAGCGGCTTATATAGACTGGAGCTGCTAGCCACATGCAGAGATGAGGAGCGGAGAAAGTTAAGAGATATTAAATTAGATTACGTCTCAACTTTGCAGGCTGAAGCAGACTTAATCGACCTTGCAAGACGTGATACAATGAATCAGATTTCAAGGCGCTCCCTCCGTAGCCAAAAAATTTGTTTTTGTGTCAACAGATAGAAGGAAGCGTACATCAACTCCTGGACGGCTAACGAAGCTATGAAGCATTACTGAAGTAGATGAAATGTAAGAAAATGGTTTCACCCCTAAACTGTTTGCACTAATGATTGATTTTTGATGATTTTCCATGATTCATTGAAACAACTTTTTGAGCCGTAAATGCAAAGTGCTATCAGGTCATACTATAATTTAAAAAAGGAGGACACCTCAAAACCATCTCGATGGAATAATAACACTAAAGGTAGATGAATGAAATCCAAAATCCCCTGCCACAGCTGCATTTCATTGAAGAAAGAGATCTTAAGTTGTTATTCTTCCTATAAATTTATATTCTTGTTGTCAAATTATGTATGTATGTCAAATCAAAAGGAACCTCCCTGGTAGCTGGGAGATTTGAACATAAAGTTTCATACAAATATTTCCATTGTTAAACAATTATATCATCTACTATAAACCAGCTTTACATCTTATAATGGCTTACATCAAAGCTCGAAATGATTGGGCTGCAAAAAACTTGAATGTATTCATTTTTCACGTTTTACTATTAACCGATTAATTATTGGTTCATCAGAAAATTGTGTCATGTGTCATGATTGTGTAAAAGTCAGGAAGTTGTTTTTGGATTGCTTATTTTAAAAACACTCCTCAAAAATTGATTCCAGTGGGATGAATGGACAGATCTCGCCTGCAGCCGTCTGGGGCTTCACGCTTACTTTCTTTGTGACTTATTTTTACCCAATAGTTTAACAACTCTAAGTATATTCCTCTAAAGTAACTGCTTCACCTGACAGGAAACTAGATGAAACCTTTTTGACACCTGAAGGGTGTCAAAAAGCTATCATAAGGGCGGGGCCGGGCTTACAACAGAACAGGCGCTGACTTCGCTATAGCCTAGGTTATGAGTTATAATGCTGCAGAAACAAACCTACCTCAAAAATAAGATTGCATACGTGTCGGAATTGAGATCCTCTGACAATTAATCGGCCAGCCCAAGATATTGTCAATCGAGACAGAGAAGAAAAGCAAGTCTTACAACATGGAACCTGAAACCAAAGAATGAGTCGCATTTTTGCCTGAAAAACCACCTGAATTATGATTTATTAGTTGTCTGTGAATGTTGAATGTTATGGCGAATGAATACCGCCCAACAGTCTGACAGGGTCACTGAGGTGATGGAGGCTGATGAACTCTTGTTGTGTATTTGGGGGTCACAAAAACCATACTGTATACGAACTCGACATGAGACTACAGATGAAAATATAAAGCATGAATAAATCAAAAGTGTGAAGGTTTGGCCTTAGAACAATGAAACATAAGTAAGATAGTGACATGGAGGCAGTGTAGAGTCTGACAGCTTGAATATTTCATGATCAGGCCTCTACACTGAGACGACTCTTTGCTCAACGGGTGGAGAAATGATGTCAACACAGCTTTCAGATGACATTCACAGATTTTGAGTATTGGTGTTTGACTTAGAGGATTTTTGGGACTTAACTGGACTTAACGTCTTCATATTCTGATATTTACCTCTTTGTTAGAAGGATCACACACAAACGGAAGACTTGAGTTCTACCAAACTTTGCACAGGGTGGTGCATCGATCAGATGAATCCAGATCAGCGGGCTGACTTACATAAACACCAATCAGCCATAACATTGGAACCAGCTGTAAGAAATTGTGTAAATCCCTTTTTTGCCACCAAAACTGCTCTGTGATGTCGCTGTGTGTTTTATGACAGCTTTCGGTCGGAACCAGGGTGAACTTTTTCAGCAATCTGTGCTTCAGCAGCTTCTCTGTGGGATCAGGCGACATGGACTAGCCTTCATCGATGAGTCTTTGGCACCCATGACCCTGTGATTGGTTCACCAGTTGTCCTTCCTTGAGAGTCATATAACCATCAGAACTGGGCTCTTGTCATAATCAATCAGATGCTTCTCCATTTTTAGTTCTTTCAACAAATCAACTCCAGGACAAAAGCTTCAATTGTTGTTGAATATACTGTAGCCTACCCTCTGATGGTGTCATTGTAACGGAAGCTGAATGTTATTCTGACCTGTATAGCCATAATATTATGGCTAATCGGTCGATACAGTTTTTGCAAATGTTATTTAATATGTAAGTCCAGAGTAAAAAAAATGTCGCAATGCCTTTCTTGTCAATTATTTATGACTCCCTGCTGACAGTATTTTGTCGTCAGACTTCTTGAATTCTTGTTTAACGTTTTATTATTATAAGAGCTAAAAAATACACTTGGTGGATTGTTTCTATAACTACCTTGTTTTATTCTAAGCCTCTTCTTTGACTGAGATCACTTGAGACTGCTCTACTTAATAAAGTCAACATGTTTCTTTCTCGATGGTCGGGTCTGATTGCCAGCCTCCTCTCACAGCAGCAAACTGCTGACTTTTGGCATTCAACCTGCTATAATCCACCTTTGCTAACGTCACAACTTCTCCACAGTTTGCACTTGGCTTTAAAATGCAATTTTCATATTCTAACACAAGCTTCCCATCACAATAACAACCAGCGGCACGGCTCGGTTTGATGTGCTCTTTAAAAGGAAATAGGACAGATTCAAAATGTGAAAGGAAAAAAATAGAAAGAATAAATAGGCTTGCGCTCTGAGCATCTCTGCGCAGCAGGAACAACACATCAGATATCTTTTCTGTGTATCGGAGAGCGGGCAGGCAGATCAAAATATATCTGCATCTATGAAATGTAGCTGCTTCATGTCGTGCAAAGAAAGGAGAGGATTTCAGAGGTTAAAAGTGTTCAGAGGCCCAGCCACAGCTTGTGATTCACAAATATGTCTCATCTGCATATCACCCGCACCCGTCACCAACCTCAAACAGAGCATAACTACACGTCATTTACATTCATCCAAAGTGAAAGTGAAAGATACATTTAGAGGAAAAAAAGTTTTATTGAATTATTTCCATTAAACTACTTTCAGTGGAATAACTTTAAGGATTGTGTCCTTAGCATTTCTGTTTTGGTTGATGAAACGTCGAAATCTGGTTTAATGATCTGTTTCCTGTTTGATGCCCATGCAGCGTGATGGGCTGCTGACCCACTGATTCTGAAGCATTTCTGCATAACAAAGAGTTTTGACCCCGGGAGTTTAGAATTTTTGTCGGTCTTGGGAAGGATGTCAAAATCATTACAGCTCATAAGTTTAACTGAACTTATTTGACAAAGATTCCACAAACCTGCTTTAAAGTTGAATTACCTGCAAAGGAGGAGGTGGATGAAAATCAGCTCGAACTAAGGATTATGAAAGCAGTGGACAAGCAGAGGGCAGATTTTAATCATCTAATACCTAAAATGTGATAGAAACTGAGTTAGCTTTTCACCGTGAGTGATGGAGTCTTACATGAACACACTCTCTGTGTGAACACACTCTCTGTGCCAAATATACTAAACTTTTGGTTATTTCACATGTGAGGTTTCTGTTTTCCTTTTCTCCTCTACTCTCGCGGTTGAATTTCACATGGAGAAAAGAATGTTGTCACGTACGTATGGACCAATCAGCATTTAGCAACATTTGAATCAGTACCTGGTCGGTCCAAACCCCGCCCACAGATCCTAATAAACGTGTTTGATGTGTCGAACTAAAAAAAAGTGTTGAGGGTTTCTTTTTTTGGCTTCCCTGTAAAGTTAAATACTTTTTAAGCCTGGTTTTCATCACATAAATAATCATTTAAAAAGGTGTTGTTGATGTCACCGATGCATAAAGAATATTATCTTTTGCTTTCACATTAATTCCAATTTCTAACATTCAACATTCAGTTTTACCGGCACTTTCTGTATGGATAATTACTCCCAGTCATCACAAGGTTTTTTTCCTGGAAGTTGATCTGAATTCAACTCAAATGATCTCCTACATTAACGTTAAATATTTTTGAGTCATGACAAATGCATTAAAGATAAAGCAAACAATACTCTGATATGAGCTTAGTATTTTGCATATTCTTCAAACTGTTCTCAGTAATAGATTAGAAGTTTTTACTGCATCCATATATCAAGTGGTGACAGAAAAGTATTTTTCCTTCACCAAGCAGTACACAAATGAATTTTATTCCCATTTCATTATAATAATGTAAACTTATATTACGGGAAACTGTATCAACTTGGCACCTAACCAATCAAACCAGAAACCTAATGTGAAACGAATAAATGAGCCTGCATCTTGAGAAATTATGCTAATATTTCTCCCATAATCTTCTAAGTAAACACTGACTATATCCTCAATAAAAAACCAACAAACTGAAAGATAAGGCTTCACACGCTCCTGTCTGACTGTACTGAGGAGGCCTCCCAGAGTCCATGGCGCAGTATGAAAGAGACAACAAGTGGTTACGTATTATTCTGTAATGTGTTGTGTCTATGTTTGATTATGTGGTAAGGTCTGACACAGTGGCCCCTGGAGTCCCCTCACAGTGGACAAAAGGTGTTAGAGTGTGTTCTGTATGCCCTTCCAGGGGAGCAGAATAAAATGCGGATTTCTAGGGTGACCTTTGAATGGAGAAAGTCTGTTTGATTTCCTCCAAGCTGAGTTCCAGTAGATGAAATGTGTTTAGAATCCCTCCTTTGGTTTCCTTATTGTGGACAGCATTGAATGTACTCAGAAGCACTCTCCCAGTGGAGAGAATGGGATTAATTGCTTTATAGGATGCCCTTTCAAATGTCAAAATCTGATGAAGCGCCCCATAGGATAGAGAGGTGATAGAGTGCTCTGGTTCCCCTCTAGGGGTCAAATGGAATTGAGTACTCAGGATCCCCTGCAGTGGTAAAAAGGTGATAAGAGTACTCTGGTTCCCTTCTTTTGGTCAAATAGATATAAAGTACACTGGTTGCCTTCCAGTGGTCGAAAGGTGACAAGAGTACCCTCAAATCTTCAAAGGGGTCGTTCCAGTGGACATACAGTGAACCCTCCCCAGTGGACAAAATCTGGGGGTACGGACGTTGCATCCATGTTCTTCTCCTCTTGTACATCTGTCCGGTCAATCAAACATGCCTCAGCAACGACATGGCAAGCATCATGTTACAATAAGAGCTGCAGGACACAGTGGAACATGTACCGCTCTCATATGCAAAATATGAAGCAGCAAAAAAAGGAAATATGATGAAAAGTATGCCGAGACTTCGGCAGGGGGTAGTTTAAAATGGTAATTTGCTACAATCTGGAGACTCGGTGAGGGAATAAAGGTATTAATTAGGGTTTTTTTTGTGTAAACCACGAATACAAATGAAAGGCTATGAGCAAGAACTTTCAACTAAAACCAGGAAGAGGCAGTAGAAAAACTAATAGCTGCTGTTAAACCTCAAAGAAGAAGAAGAAAAGTGTCAAGGTGAGGCGCTGTTACTTTGATGCACATTTTCTCCATCCGTTTCCCTAAATTATGAAGTTGTTCGTCTTTGACGCGTAACTAAAATATCTAGGAGGGAGGTTACGCTGATCTCCTATGTCTGATTAGACGCATATGGTAATTTTCATCAAAATACTGCAATTTTAAGCTTCTGGTACAATAAATTTCCAATCCGGCAGAGCTGACTGGGTCCCTTCTTACCCTTGGCCCTCAGGAAACCTGGAATAGAGAAAAGTCCTCTCAGCCCAAACTCAGTTCCTCTTTCAACCAGGAACCATAAAAAAACACACTCACCTGTGAATGAGCAAGTCTTTCAAAACATCACTTTCAGGATCTTCACGAACATGTCTGTTCTGAACTGAGTGTAAAATTGTTACATTTTTAAAGCCCAGAATGCGGTCTGAACTTGAGGGAATGGAACCTTTATCGTTTTCAGCAGGTTTTTGAAACACATGTTCCAGACAACCACATCCTGATTGATCAAGGTTCCAAATGATCCAAACTCTGTTAGAAAGGTCGTCAAGTCATTATAGCACAATTAAAACTGAACACCAGAAGAAAGCAACAGTCCTCCGTCCAATAGCTTAATGATTAGGGCAGACATTGGACTTGTCACTCTTGTTCCCACTAGAAAATGAAATCCCACATGGAAACTTCATTACTGTTATTTAAATCGTCACACCTTTCAGAGGCCTGAGAGAAACTTTCTAACTGCCCAAGAAAGGGCTCAGGACATTCATTTCCCAAGCCCTGAGAGCTTCTGGCAGTCAGAAACACCTTCAGAAGAATGAGCTGCGGCGCCTGAACGCAACTTACCTGTCGCTTTCTCACCGGCACGCGCTCCTCGAAAACTCTCAGAGTCCTTAGTCCAACTTGTGCCTCGGTTTGATCCAGATCGGTGTGAGGCAAACGTAAAGCAGCAGGCCTTCTCCCACCACCTGAAATTCGAGCGTTATTTTCTTTAAAGCCCTCGGCAACAGGTGTTCATTTCAGGTGAGAGCGAGGCATGGACGCACTTTACTGCTCCCTGGCTGCTCCTCGGAGAACGCCCCCCCTCTCTCTCTCTCTCTCTCTCTCTCCCTCTCTCTCTCTCTGTCTCTCTCTCTCTCTCTTTCGGTCTCTCTCTGTCTCTCTCTGTCTCTGTCTGTCTCTCTCTCTCTCTCTCTCCCTCTCTCTCTCCCTCTCTCTCTCCTCACCCATGCTCCCATCCCACTTCTGCCTCCTCTGGCTACTCCCTCATGTTGAGAAGCATCAAACCACATTAAAAAGCATCAGTCAGAATCACAGAGCTGTAAGCCCCTCGGTGTTTTTGGAGCGGTGCAGGTTAGACTTTAAAGTGGCAGAGGATGAAAAGGCGTCACTTTAACCCTTAATCCCCTGATGACACCCAGTTAAGTGGCAACCACAAGAGGGTGTCCTTCACCTGGTTCGGTGGTGGGACAAAAGGAAAAGGTCTGGGTCCGATTCAAAGAAGGCTTAGAGCAGTCTGTATGGATCAAAGTTTATTTGCATAGCAACTTTCAGAAGGTTTTAATGCTGCTTAAGGTGCTTCACAGAGGATTCATGAAACAGAAGAGGGTAAAAAAAAAAGCATCTAGAGATCAAAAAGACACCATGCAGAAACTAAAAAAACTGCAATCACAGAAGGGTAGTTCAGGAAAGATGACATAGAAATAAAGGAGAGCACAATTAAGAAGTATTGAGAATAAAAGAACGCTACATATAATGAGTAAATTGTTACAAATCTAACAAAAAACATGACAAAATGAAACTACAAGAACTATAAATCAAGTTAAATGTAATAGAAAAATCAAGTAAAATGTGATTAAAAACAATCAAGTTCAAGTAATAAATAGGGTCAAGTTTAAAAGTAATTGAAAAATAAATTTACAAGTGATAGAAATATGAAAGTAATTCAATTGGATCAGTTAAAATAATGAATTAAATCGGGTTAGAGTAATAAGTATTCAAGTAATCAAGTCCAATAATTAAAAAAAAGTCCGGGCTTAACAAGTTTAATTAAATCAAGTAAAAGTGATTAAAAAAAAATAAAATTCCATTAAAAGCAATAAATTAAATCACATTCAAAGTAAAAAATAAAGTCAAGGTATAAACACATCAAATAAAATCAAGAAAACAATCAGGTTAAAAGTAATTTAAAAAAAACAAATAAAAGTATTAAATAAAACCATGTTCACAATAATAATTAATCAGAATAAATAATAATGACTGTAAAATGTTTTGATGAATAAGCATAAATACTAAAAACATGTCATTATAAGAGTTTATGGAGGGTAGTGGCATCCGGCGTAAAACCTATATCAAATTAATATGCAGAAACTGATTTCCATGGAAACAGATCCTCTATGGCAACTCCGAAAGGAACAGCTGAAAAACAAAACGAAGATGGTTGCCTTCATCAGGACAGACACCACAGGAGGTGTCTGTCCTGATGACACCTAGCTGTGAATGGAACATGAGGGTGGACCTGGATGGACTATTATAGTTCGCCCCTGACATCACCACTACCTTCCAAACCTACGGCCCGAGACTGTCCTCGGGAGGAAGACATGGAATCAGCCAGCAGGAAGGAGGATAATAATAATAATAATAATAATAATAATAATAGATTTAATTTATAACGCACTTTACATTTGGATCCAATCTCAAAGTGCTAGAGAAGTACAGTGAGCTTCCTGCAGCATCCACAGAAGCAGGGTGGAGGGCGTGCACCCACCCTGTGGAGGTCAGCTGCAGAGATTTCCTCGGAAAATCCACCCAACACTTCCTGAAGGTTAATGGGATCAATGGGTTCCAGGCAGAGGAAGGCCCCAAGAGAAATGGCTGAGGAGGCGGAGCTAGGGCGTTTATGGCTGTGACTCAGGTATAAAAAAAAAAAGGGTTTTAGGGCAGCTGCAGGGGACGGTAAGGGGACGTCCCTACAACCACGAGATGTTCTGGGATTAAAGGGGTGAAACAGGAACAGGAAGGGTGGGTCCCAGCTGATGACCCTGCAGCTGCAGCGGCCTTTGTGGCGGTGGGTGGAGGTGCCACATGCAGTAATGCACTGCAGGTATTGAATAGCTGTGCTTCCATCTGAAAAGTAGACAATCAAATTAAAAGTCATTAATACAATCAAGTTTAAAGTAATAACAAAGAAGATTAATAAGAATAATAATTACTAAAATGTTTTGAATAAATACCAAAACCATACAATTATAGGACATGGTATATGTTACCTGAAAGCCTGATTGAATAGATGCGTTTCTAGTTGACATTTAACATTTTAATCTTTCTGAATCCTCTCAGATCGTCTGGAAGGCTGTTCCAGTGTTTCGGAGAGTAACGACTGAAAGCGGCATCACCAAATGTTGTAGTTTTGCCCAGAGGAACAGCTGAAATAGAAGAAATAGAAGAACCGGAGGATATGTGGAGCTGTCCTGGTTCACGAACCAGATGTATGTTTGACATATATTCAGGTATGAAGCTGTCTTATAAACTAATGAAATAACTCTAAAATCAATATGAGAACCAACAGGTAGTGAGTGTAGGGACTTATAAAAAAATGATAATGTGTTTTCCATCTTCGCTCTTAGTCAGCACTCAGGCCGCAGAATTTTGTATTAATTTTAGCTGATTAATCCTTTGGCAGACCAGAGAGGAGTTTTACAGGATTCTAATCTCCTAGTCATAAAAACAGGCTGTTCAGACAGAGAAATGGCCCTGCTTCAGTGATGTCTTACTAATGATTAAATAACAGTTTGTGACACCCGAGCCATGAAATGAAGTCTAAAATCACAACTTGATTTTGTGCCTCGTCTTGGTTTGAGTCATATCGTGTTTAGCTTGAGGTCCGGTTTCTCTCTCTGAGTCCTAGAACCAATAATCAGAACTTTCGCTTTATCCTGCTTGAGCTGTTCACTTAAAAATATTCACCTTCCATTGTTTATTCTAACAGTTTAATTGAACATTGTAACATATTAAAAAAAAAATGTTGTCAACATAGAATTCCACTTTTTGCGGACTCTTGCAGTTTCCAAATTATTCAGCACTCTGAAGAACATCCTTCATAAGAGCAGACAAATGTGCAAATCAGATGTGAAAACACTGATGCAACCTTGACCGACTTACTTTAGCTGCAGAGCCACAATGATTTTCTTTCTGTTAAGGTCTAAATTTGCATAAAACTCCAAGACCGTTACCACCGCTGATGCAAAAGCCCTACACAAGTTGCTCATGTCTTCTCAGCACCATCTAAAAACCACCGTTATGGGATGGTGTTCTGAGGGGCGATGAAACTAAAATGTAATATTTGGGTCCTATGCATCGGTGGTCTGTTCGTCTAAAGGAGGAAGAACGATGCATATGCTGAAAGAACACCGTACCCAGAGTGAAGCACGGTGATGGCTCAGTGATGCTCTGGAGCTGCTTTGCTTCCTCTGGCGCTGGAAAACTGACGGGATAATTATCCCAAAAAGAGGTCAAAGTTTACCAAGACCAGGTCTCAGAGGAGGCCTTGTAACGTTCTACGTTTTAGAAAATCAGGTGGAGGCAGCACATAAACCTCAGAATATTGTTAACAGCGGATAATATTATTTATTATTATTATTAACAGTATATTTTACCAAAAAACCTGAAGGTTGAACCAATTCTCTTCAATTATTTATTGTAATGATCATTATAGAGTTAATAAGCGTGGCTTTAGCCAGCAGCCTTGGTAGGAGCTCCACCCGCCGCTCCTTAGGGATGAGTCAAATGCGGAGAATAACTTTCACGTGTTGTCTTGTGTATAATCTTTATGGCTAAGCGACATGTAAAGAATACAAACATTAATTGTTATGTAAATGCTTTAATCACGATGTTTCTCATAGGTCTCTCACTAAAATCACAGCAGTTCAAACTGTAAACCATAATTCTGTTTTTATTTCTTTGTTTTCATTTAAATCAAGCAAATGTATTTAAATATATTATAACATAATCAAATGATTAAAACCAAAAACAGTAATACTGAAAAGCAATACACTTCATTCAAAAAATATACTTATCAAAGTACTTCATCTTTGGATAGTTCTGCAATCTAATCACTTTGGAAAATTGAATATTGGCTTAAACGAAACTTTGCAAACATCCTCAGTTATTCATGGGTTTTCGAGCAGTATTGAGTAAAAGGCATCTGTGCAGTCTCCAAAAATGTTTTACCATTCATCTGAGGTTTGTCCTAACTTGTAGTTCCTTCACTCTTGCATGCTAACATCTGCTCTCACATCTTTTCATCAGAATGCCTTTAAATGCCTTTATTTTTTTCTGCTCGTGAATATATGAGGCCTCTAAGCTTCGTCCAGCACATATGTGGAAGATAATATAACACAAGTAAACAACTAGATAATATACTTAACTCTATAAAAAAGCAAAACAGTAACTCTTAAGTTCCTGCCAGTGTAGCATCATAAAGAGTTTGCTTGTGTTGCTACATACATTCAGAGAGTTAACAGCAGGAAACAGTCTCAGTGTAAATCGATGGAGGGGATTCAGCTCAAATCTGCAGCGGCCATTTGGTTCAATCACCGAAATCAGGGATGTCGTCGTAGGAGTAACCCCGGTAACCCTTAGCAGCATAGTAGGCGATTCTCAAGTGGTAGAATCCAGGAAGGAAAACCAGTAGACCGATGATGATGACTGGGATGGTGCGGTCTGGATGCTGAAAGCAAGGAGAACTGGTGATCAGGGTTTATAAAGCAAGAAACCTGGAATCTAGTTTTGCAACGTGTCGGATCCAACTCACAAATCACAAGTCACAAATATCATATACTGGAATACTGGAGTGCTTTACATGGTAACAAGGTGCTTAGGGAAGTATCATTTCATATTCCAGACTGGCTTTAACATACTTAACTCCACACTGCCTGCAGGCATAATGTCAACGCCCTCTGAAAGAAAAGGGTGTGCTGGAGGCTCACATGTGATGACTTCATCAGTTTGAGCTCTGGTCTCATGTAAATCATCATGTCAGGGAACCACCAGGAGGCACAGACACAAAGTCCATATCAGTGATAAGTGAAGTGTTTCTTTACACCACCAGATGGCAGACTTGTGCTCAGAGTCAGACCCTCACTGCAGCGTTGAACAGAACAATAAGTATTATTTTCTTATAGTTGTGAGTGTCTTATGTTGTCAGAGTATCAGGTGAGGCGGTTGAAAAGTTCTGAATTTTCACAAACTGAACACAATATTTGTCCACACACACAACAAAATAAAAATAAAATACACTATTCTTTCACACAAACCCTGAGAACCGCTTGCAGCAGTCTGCTTCTATTCTGTTTTTCCACAGTTCACTATTTAAACCTTGAGGTATTTGTGGTATTAGATTTGCTTCTCTAGCTTGGGTGTGCTAATTGGCGAGTAGATGGCTCCATTACTCAGATCCTGCCTTAATGTCAAATCAAATTTCCTGCAAACGTACTCTGCAGACTAGAGAAAAACATTGGCATCTACCTCCTACTGATAATTACAAATATAAAATGTGCAGACGCCGTTATCAGCCACTTGGAGTCATGAATCAAGGAAATAGAAACCACAGCGGGAGACCCACCAAAAAATGGCACTCCACGGTATGAAATATCAAAATCATTAGCAATATTCCAGCACATATGAAACCATTGTGGCCTGGAAAGTAAAAGCATTGCAAAAATAACAAAATTAGCTGGCAGCAACGCAATAAGATGTCAAGACAAATGTTTAGGTACCGCTATTTAAAGGAAAGATGAACAGCAGGGAGAGTTATTTAATTCACTGCTGCAGATTCAATTTGGAGGCTATGTTGGCTCTCTCAGCGTCTTTCGCTGCCGCACTATATTTGTACAGCCTGAAATGTTTTGGTTCTGCAGCACAGAGTCTTCACAGCTGTCAGGTAGAGAAATAAAGGACATAATCACTCACAAAATAAAACATCATTTAATATATGATTTCAAAATGTGGCCAATTTTAGAATATTCCATTTGTGCAAACCGGAAGGAGTTAAAAATCATTTATAACATCTTCTCTAGTCTGTACAATAATAGAATGCTTATAATCAATCATAACAGCAAAGAAAAATGGATTCAAGTACTTCATATTTTTTAGACGGCAAAATTTACTTTAGAAGAATAGTTTGGGGTAATAAACTAAATCATTTTTGGCTTAGAGCTGGATGATTAACATCATTCCTCATGATTGTACTGGAAAGTATTATTACTATTAATATTATTATCGTGAATTTCATCAACTATTTCCACACTTCTTCTTTGTCCTGTCTTGAATGTCGTTATTAGTTTTTATGATATTTTGTCAACATAATCCGGTTTCTCAGATTTAGCCGACTAAATCTTTGAGCATATATTTTATTCAAGGGAATGCGGCTGAAATGAGCTTCCTTCATAGGGGGGCCGGGCTCATCCTTGGAGATAAGGTGAGGAACTCTGCTATCCGCAGGGAGCTCAGAGGGGGGCCGCTGCTCCTGCGCTTTGAAAGTAACCAGTTGGGGTGGTTCAGCAGCTGATCAGGACGCCTCCATTAGAAGCTTTTTCAGGCGCGTACAACCGGGTGGGGACCTCGGTGTAGACCCCCAACTCACTGAAAGGACTATATATATCATCTGGCCTGGCAAAATAATCTGGATCCCCCAGGATGAGTTGGAGACTTTTGCTGGTGAGAGGGACGTCTGGAATACCCTTCTGACCCAATTCCAGATAAGCAGAAGAAAATGGAATGAGACTGCTGGATGCGTTTTGGTCTAATTTAAGTTTATAAAAAGTATCCATCAATTTTCTTCTGTGTGTAGTTTGTGTGTTGTGAGCATAACTGAGAAGTTTTAACAGACCGTATTATACTTTCACAAATTTATATGATATTCCAATTGGAATTGATATTTTTATTCATTTTATTTCATTTATGTATTTGCGAAAAGTTTTGAACCACTTATTTTCCGAGTAACCGTCATTAACCACAGAATTCCTTATACATTAGTCAAAAAAATTAAGGGAACACCTTCACAATCACCACAGGATAACACAGAGTCAGCAGTTACTAAGTGATTGTGCACCAGTTTCAGCTGCTTTGGAACAAGAACAAATTTGAAGTGACAGCAGGTGGACAGGAGAGGCAACAGTTAGACAACCCCCCAAAAGATTCTGGTTGTGCAGGAGGCGAGCTCATACCATCGTGTCTCTACTGGTAGTACAATACGGTACCTGAAGCCCATTCAGGTTGACAGGTAGTCCAGCTCCTCCAGGATGGAACATAAATGCATGGCATCACAAGAAGGTTTGCTTTGTCTCCAAGCACAGACTCAAGATTTTGGATGAGCTTCCAGGACACGGGCAGGACAGGACAGTAGAAGGAAAACAACCCAGCAGCAGGACCGGTATATGGTTCTCAGTGCGAGGACAAACAGGAGGAACACCGCCAGATCCCTCCAAATGATCTCCAGCAGCTACTGGTGTGATGTTCCTGACCAAACTGTCAAAAACAGACACCATGATGGAGGTATGAGAGCCCAACGTCCTCTAGTGGGACCTGTGCTCAAAGCCCAGATCCGTGCAGCTGGTTTGGCATTTTCCAGATAAAAGCAGAATGAGCAGGTTCTCCATTGGTGCTGCATTCTCTTCACAGATGAGAGCAGGTTCACACGGAGCTCATGTCACAGACGTGAAAGAGTCTGGAGATGCTGTTGTGAACATTCTGCTGTCTGATATATCATTCAGCAGGCACTGGTCTGCAGTGGTTAGTTGTGGTCTGGAGAGGCAGGTCCTCGGAGGGTCTCACAGACCTCCACCTGTTAGCCTACGGTACCCTGACTGCTGTTAGATAACAGGATCAATTCTGCAGACTCATTCTCAGACCTCACACTAATGCAGCAAGTACTGGGTTCCTCCTGGTGCAGGGCAATGCCCGGCCTCAAGGGACCAGAGTGTGTAGGCAGTTCCTGGATGGTGAAGGTACTAATGCCACTGACTGGTCCTCACGTTCCCCAGACCTGATAAAACTTGAACCTCTAAGACGTTATCAATGCATCCGATGTCACCAAGTAGAACTATGACTGTCCAGGAGCTCACTGATGCCCTGATCCAGGTCTGAAAGGAGATCCTCCAGGACACTATCCGCCATCTCATCAGGAGCACGTCCAGATGTTGACGAGTGCACACAGGCATGTGAAAGGCCAAACAAACTACTGAGACAAATGATGAGTAGTTGTGATGTCATTTAGGGTTAATCATTTTGGTTAGCATTGACCCAACTTACTTAATTTTGTTCTCTACAAATTATACAATGTATACCAATAAAGATTCTCGACCTGAAATTTCCTTCATTTGATATCCATTGTGTGATTTAAGTGTTCCCCTAATTGTTTTGGCCAGCGTATTCACTCTAACTCTAACTGATTCACCTTCAACTGATTTGGTGACAGGAATGAAGCAGGTGCAGACTGAATTTGAAAGGAAGAGGAGAATATTTTGCTGATATACTTCATTACCAAGAGAGGCTATGACCTCAAAGGTTTTAACCATTTTGTCCTATATTCAGACACGGATAAGAAAATCATATCACAGCACTTTGGATTTAGTCACAGAAGCATCTGGTATAATGAAAATAAAAGAACTTTGAACATGAATTGTACATATGTCAGCAAACCTTTCAAGCAGTTGTTTTCAGATTTTACTAAAGGCTATAGAAAAGGAGTTTTTCTATTCTTTTCTTAAAAATGAAGTTCTACCTATCCCCATTCATTTAGATAGATGTGTAGACAGCTTATTCTGAAGGACCTTCATTAGGGTGTTGACAAGAAGGAGAAGAACTTTTCTATAAGGACTTTGAGTCTATCTTCCAACAAGGAAGAATACTTGGAACAAACATTTTTTCAAAAATTAGTTTTAAAGAGACATGTATTGTGGTCACATGTCTGACAAGGTTTATTGCAGTTAGTTTTAAGGAAACCAAATGAACTAAACTAAACTTTAATCAATCCAAAACAAATCTGGCCCTGCCACTAAAAATGTTATTCCCCATTACTCACCTCAACCTTTATGGTTCCAGACAGAAGGAGACCTCCAAAGATTATCAGTAAGGAGCCGATTAAAAACAGGAATATTGCCAGTGCGATTGCCTTATACGGGACCTTTGGCGGGCTTTTCTTGAACTGTAAACACAGAAGAGAAAGAGATAATCAGAAATTCTGTGTTGCTGCAGGCTACTATGATCTCCTCTGGTATAACATGGCACACTTCCAGTAAGTCCTTCATTGGGATTTACTTCAACTTCTTTTCTCTGCGGCAGTAAAATATTTGTTGACTAAGGCTCCTCAACAATCCATCGAGCAGCAGAAGACAGCAAAGCAGAGTCAACATAGAATAAACAACCAAGAAGAGCTGACGTCCCACCTGTAAGTCTATGTAGCCGTCATCATCAGCAGCTAGCCGTGAGTATTTGACCTTGTTTGTGGATATTCCAGTCCCCAGCATATTTCCTCTAGCTGCCTTCATTATGGTCTGGGAGCTGTGTGGAAACAGAGACACAGAGAGGTAATCATCCATTATACGTCCAATGTCATCTTTCCTTTTTTGTTCAATCTCATTTATCAACGACAATCAGGCTCAGTGATTTATAACATGCAGTCCAATACATGCAGGAATCATTTACGCACACTTGTATAATCTAATAGCATTTACTGACAAACCGTCTTTTTTAAAGGAAATGAGTTTTTAAAAATCCATCTTTTACACTTTATAAATGGTTAGTGAGCAGAGAGCATTCATCCTCACTTTTTATTTCCTGAAAGTCAACGCCACTCGAGGATGTAGGACGTATTCAAGAGGCAAGACTGACAAAGATTTCCATTTCTCATAGTTTAAATTAGGATATGTTCACTGAGTGTCTGTGTTTCAGTAGGGGGATTTATGGAATTTGGAGTGAATGGAACATTTTTGTATGCAATACATAAAAACACAACAGGAAAATAAATCACTTATTATTTTTCTGCTAGGGAAAATTAGTCTTAATCTTGACAGCTATGAGGAATACTGATGGTTATACTACTTATTATTCGTGAAGGACAGTCAGTGTTCATAAAGACTATTTACTCATACATATAACATACATGTTACACGAACACAAAGAAGACTACGCATTTGATCGGACCATTCTCTTGGCTTAAGTTTTATTTATGAGTTTTTATTTCGTAATTAATTTTGTTATAATGGCTGCAGACAGTGTTATATAAGTGTTTTTTTCTTTCAATCTCCCATAGGTGTGTAGCTAACTTGCGATGGGGTGTCATTATTTTCCTAGTGACCATTTATGAATTAATCCTCATGCCTAGTATGAAAGCATCTACGGTCAATGTCTCTAAGCACATTTGTTTTGGAATTTCCTTTCATTTTTCACTTGTTTTTACTTTGCAATACTCGGTTTCATACATTTATTATAAATATTATTATATTATACAAGTGCTGAAACAAATTATATGAGGTGTTTTAAAGAGTCAATTTGCAGCTGAGTGTACAGTGACTGCTATGACTGTGACAAGAGCTGATACCACAGTTCTATGCTGGGAAATGTTGGAATACAATATCCTTGTTAGGAGTCAGTTGCTGCCTCAAGGAAGGGTATTTAAGTATCTCGTAACTTGCTCGAGTGATGGGAAATGGACCATGAGATAGAAAAGAAGTCTGGTGTGGCATCAGCAGTAATTCGGGCAATATATCGGTCTTTCGTGGTGGAGAGAGAGCTGAGCCGGCTGGTAAATCTCTGGATTTATCAGTTCATTTACATTCCAAACCTCACCTACGTATGGACTTGAGAGATCTGGGTAGTGACCAAAAGAATGAGAGCAACGGTACAAACTGCAAAATTACATTCTCATAGGGTAGCTGTGCCTGCCTTAGAGGTGAGGTGGGGTGAGGAGCTCGGACATCTGGAGGGAGCTTAGATCTGAGATGAGGCCCAAAAGGAGCCAGTTACGGTGCTTAAGGCATCTGATTAGAACATCTACAGGGTGCCTCCCTTCGAGACTTTGCCTGGCATATCCAACTAGGAGAAGATTCCACTGTAGACACAGAACTCGCTGGGTTTCCTCTGGCCTGGGAATGCTTTAGGATCATCCAGAATGGACTTGTGAGCAATACCAGATCTGATCTGTGTGGAGCACAATGTTTTACAGCTGCAAACATGACCCAGACTAAGAATAATTGGAAGAAAATGAATAGACTCATGTCTGTTTGAAAGATGCTAACAGATCTAAGCCTTTGCATTAAGACATCGACATCTCCCATCTCTCTAATCTGGGTCCTCTAACACCGATTTCATAGTTGTTTACTTTATGAATAACATATTTACTGAGTTAATACGGTCAAATTGCAACTTAACAATACCTGCACCGTGTCATACTGTAAAGCTTTATGACAGCAGCCTTTGTCCTCCACTCACATATTGGCCTATGGCTAATTACTGGTGTCAAAACATTAGTAACGTGAGCTTCTGTGCGGCCATTACATTAAATAGCTGAAGCGTTTTTACTCTTAAAGTAAGTACGTTTACTACTGATAGGTGTGCTAAATTTACCGATTTCAGTCATGTAGACTTTATATTATAAACACACCTTGTCCTATCGAGTTTAAGCCTCTTAAAGTTAATCTACGACACGCGCGCAACGTAACACGACATGGTCAAAAACAACTATTTAAATGTCGTTTATATTCTTTAATCTCTTACCTTAACTTGGGCTTTAGTTCAATAAATGTTGCAAAATAACGTAGACCGTTGCTTCTCAGTCACATCTTTAGTGTTGCTGCCACATCTACATTTGTTGACATTTAGAGGTATCCACTTCCTCTGTAGGACGATCCGCGCATGCGCACTACATCTTGTCTATGAACGCATCAGAAAGTGCCATACACACCGATGTTAAAAAGATATGTTTCTTCTTCTATGTTTTCAATCAATCAATCAATCAATCAATCAATCTTTACTTGTATAGCGCCAATACACAACAACAGTTGTCTCAAGGTGCTTTCCAGAAAGAGCAGGTCTAGACCAAACTCTTTATATAATTAAGTTTTAGGTCCTCATGCTTCAGAGGTGGCCATTCACACCGAGGTTATATATATATCTGTTTTATTCTTCTATGTTTTAGGTCCACATGCTTCAAAGATGGCCATTCACACCGAGGTTAAAAAGATCTGTTTCTTCTTATATGTTTAAGGTCCTCATGCTTCATAGGTGGCCATTCACGCTGATTTTATATATAGCTCTGTTTCTTCTTTTATGTTTTTGGTCTACATGCTTCAGATATGGCCATTCACACCGAGGTTATATATAGATCTGTTTCTTTTTCTATGTTTAAGGTCCTCATGCTTCATAGGTGGCCATTCACACTGAGATAATATAGATCTGTTTCTTCTTCTATGTTTAAGGTCCACATGCTTCAGAGATGGCCATTCACACCAAGGTTATATATATATATATATATATGTTTCTTCTTCTATGTTTATATCCACATGCTTCAGGGGTGGCCATTCACACCTAGGTTATATATATATCTATACCCCACTGACCTCAACACGATCCCTCCGTTCTACCCACTCATACCTCCTCCTCCTTCCCCGGATTAAGCTCAGCACCATGGGTGATCGGGCCTTCTGTTCTACTGCCCCTCCTCTGTGGAATGCCGTCCCTGACCATCTGAGGGCTCCACAGACAACTGACACATTAAAAAAGGACTTAAAACTTTCCTTTTTTGCAGAACCTATAACTTTAATTAACATTGCTGCTTATTGGTCATATTTTTATAGAGTTATTATTTTATTTTTTATTGATGCTTTTATCTGCTTTTACTTTGTAGCACTTTGAGATTTGATCCAAATGTAAAGTGCATAATAAATTAAATGTATTATTATTATTATTATTATTATTATTATTATTATATAGCTGTTTCTTCTTCTATGTTTAAGGTCCTCATGCATCAGAGATGGCCATTCACACCAAGGCCACACTTGATTATCATGATGATCATGATGAATTATTTTCATTTTGGTTACATCTTTAAGAAACAACAGATTTTACACAATTTGTATCACTGCAATAACAGAAAAATCAATATGCTGAAGCCCAAGGCTTATTTATGCCAATCCTCCACCATATACAAGAACAAACCAGAACATCTTAATCACAGCACTTGAATAATTGTACTTAGTTAGAATTATCCACCACCGGAGTTAGTAAATGGTCAAGGCTGTGATGGAATAAAAAACCAGAGATTCTATTATTTGTCTTGTTTGACTTTTGACTCACACACTTACCTCCTGCCTCTCTCACTTATTTACCATAATAATAACAATCATCTCTTATCACATCTCTCACAGAAAAACATAAAATAATTAATGGGATTAGACATTTTCAACAATTCCTTCAGAATACTCTTGTTTATAGAGACCCTGTTTGTAAACTAGCGAGCATTACATGGTCTGCTTACTTGATCCTGTTTTGCCTTTACTTTAGACCAAAGATGTGTGCAGACTGAAGGGTAGCTATTGTCACCCTCCAATCAAAATCCCAAAGTGGGAGCATTTAAAACCACACTGTCCTTGTGTGTGTAGGAGCTATCTCTTTTCCCATCTATTTCTTCTTTGTTTGTAGAACTATGGCACTACCCTTTTTTTTCATATCCAATACTCGTCTCCGTGATCAAACGGCTCCGCGACTGTTTAACTAAGCGGAAAGTAAATGGCACTGAAATTTGAGAGAAGAAATCCTGAGGTTTGAGCTCTTTACAAAGAGGATTGCTAGTCGTGACTGTCACTCTCATAATGTTATATATATATATATATATATATATATATATATATATATATATATATATATATATTCATTCAGTAACAGTATATTCATTCATTATGTTCCTTACATCCCATCAAGTTTATAGTGTTTGTGAAAGGACAGAATGATTTGAAAGGATGACACTCATCAAACCAACGTAAACTCTTGTGTAATTTCATGCTCTGTCATGGAAAATAGATTGACTGCGTCCTTTCAGAAACAGTTTAAGGTTTGTCAGCTACTCTCCGTCTTGATAATTTGAATGCACCAGCAGATGATTCATCATTTTATCATATCACCTGGTGTTTACTTTGTGCTTTAAGGCTCATTATCAGTACAACATTTCTACAAAGCATCACTCTCCAGTTGAAATTTGTTTTCTTGTTATCAGCATCCACCACAGGAGAGCCAGCTTTCTAAGATACGCACATTTAGATCTGAAGGTTCTATAAACATTTAGCAATCTAATTTGGAAGACGGCAGTTCGCACCAATCAAATCATATAACCGGAGGAAAATAACTGCTCATGAATAAGTCACTGCTTAACTAATCATCGATGGAATCTTCCTCCTACAGGCATTATTTTGTTCAATCAGCGGGAGACCCAAACAGAAAGGAAGAGGAAGTATTCAGACATACAGATTATAATGCTGATATAATAATAAGTAAATAATGAATTTAAATAATTTTTCTTCTGAAAACTAATGATGAACCTCCCTTTCCTCCCTAAAATCCTAGCAAAAGTGGTAGCCGAACAATTGTGTGATTTTCTGGTTAGTAATAGTTTATTTGAGGATTGCCAGTCTGGTTTTAGAGTTCATCATAAAAACAGTACTGGTCAAAGTTACAAATGACCTTTTAATGGCATTTGATCAGGGACTAGTCTCTGTTCTGGTATCTGGCCTCTGTTCTGGTCTTGTTAGACCTTAGTGCTGCATTTGATACCATTGACCACAGAATTCTAATACAAAGACTTGAAAACTTAAATGGCATCAAATACACTGCATTAAATTGGTTTGGTCTCAGTTTTTATTTGTTAACAATGAATGATATCTGATTATCTATCTACTCTGGATGGTATTACCTCAACCTCCAGCAGTACCTTGGTCTCCACCATCACTGTGAGGAACCTGGGAGTTATCTTTGATCAGGATATGTCCTTTCACTCCCACATAAAACAGGTTTCTAGGACTTCTTTTTTTTATCTGCATAATATTTCTAAAATACGGCACATTCTGTCGCAAAAAGACATAAAAAAGTTAGTTCATGCATTTGTTACCTCCAAGATTGATTACGGTAATACCCTACTAGCAGGTAGTCCCAATAAGTCTGTGAAGCCCCTCCTGCTGATCCAGAACGCTGCTGCACGGGTGCTGACTAGAACCAGGTTAATAGAACATATCTCTCCTGTATTAGCTTCCCTTCATTGGCTCCCAGTAAAATCTAGAATTGAATACAAAATCCTTCTGCTCACTTACAAAGCCCTTAACGGTCAGGCACCAACGTATCTGAAGGAGCTCATAGTTCCATATTGTCCAATCAGAACTCTGCGCTCCCAGCATGCAGGGTTACTTGTAGTCCCTAGAGTCTCCAGAAGTAGAATGGGAGTCAGAGCTTTCAGCTATCAGGCTCCTCTCCTGTGGAACCATCTTCCAATCTTGGTTCGGGGGGCAGAGACCCTCTCTACATTTAAAAGTAGGCTTAAAACTTTCCTTTATAATAAAGTTTATAATTAAGGCTGGCATAAGCTAGCTCTTAGCTATGCTGCTATAGGTTTACACTGCTAAGGGATCTCCCATGATACACCGAGCCTTCTCTCTTCCTCTTTCACTGTCCCTCTTTATACATCCCTCTCACTTTAATTCATGTTACTGGATCAATGCATGTAACTTGATTATTGCATGTTACTAACTTGAGTTCTTCCCCGGAGTCTTTGTGCTTTCTCACCCTGCAAAGTCACATGGTTGGTGATTTCATCTGCTGCTGTGGACCTGCTCAATAGCAAATAGTAAAGCCTATCAGCGCATCGTTGGCATGGAGATGTCAGTCCATTTACACATGCTGACCAAACCAAAACACACACACTACACTGACAAAACAACAAACAGCAACAAAGTGCTCACTCAGAGTGGCGTGGGTGTTGGGTAAGCACAAGATGCCTTTTCTCTCATTAAGCAGCAGTGTTTGACACAAAAAAATAGTTTTTCATTGCACATTGATTCCTAAGATCTTGATATATTTGTTTATCAAAGCATTCTATGGAGGTTTTTTTTTATTTTAGTATTTATTTGAATTTATGTCAAAATGGAAATTGCATTTTATTTTATTTTAGTATGTGTTTTTGTTGTTGTTTTTTTGTAATGAAAAGGACATTTTGCCTAGAATATAACAGTATTATAAATTTTGACTCGTTGAAAAAAATGTTTGTGAACCTTTAAGATTTGTATTTGAGTACCCCTGTTCTAAAGACAGCAACAAAGAATAACAAAACAGGCAAATTATACATGAATTCATAAAAAATACATCAAATAACATGGCATTCAAAACAAGGCACGAAAGAGAACTACAAGAAAAAAATCTTAGAAAAGAGTAAAAGATCCAATAAGAAGCAGTAAATGTAGGCAGTAGAAATTACAGAATGGGTTTAGAAATATACCACATTAACAAAACGCCCGTCTGAACAAGTAGATCTTTAGTTGCGTTTTAAAATGTCAACAGAGCGTGCATGTCTAATGTGACTGGGCACTTTTCCACAGTCTTGGAGCATAAAGTAGTATCTGAAAGCATTTTAGTACATTGTCCCCACTTGTTTTGTGGAGAGAATGCACTACGGGAAGAAGTCAAGCTGGTGGAGTCAATCTGATGCTTTGGGCAATGTTTGGCTGGGAAACGTTGGGTCCAACCAGTCCTAGGAATGTGACTTTGACAGGAAGCACCTACCTTAACATGGTTGTAGACGAAGTACACCTCTTCATAGAACTTCATGGAGATAAATCAGTCTGCAACACTTCAAAAAGTAGTCCTTGAACGTTTTGAGGAGGTTTTGGTGAGGATTTTGCCTCCAAGGTCCCTGGATGTCGTTCCAATTGAGTATCTGTGGGATGCTGGACAAACAAGTCCAATATTAAAATGCCCCACTTCCAGACTTCCTGGACTTCTTTAATCTGCTGCTAAAGTCTTGGTGCCAGAAACCACTGCACACCTTCAGAGGTCTGCTGGAATCCATGCCTCAATGGATCAGAGCTATTTTTGCAGCAAATCATGGAACGACACAACATTAGGCCGGTGGCTACAATGTTGTGACGGATCTGTGTTTGTGGCAAATATTTGGAGAAAAGAAATTATATTCCTAAACTTTCTTCAATCTTCAATTGCCGGCAAGATACTTTCAATCGAACAGATAGGATCAAAGAAACAAAAAGTCTTAAGGTACAAAGTGTACATGCAGTGGACCATCTATCAGTCTCCTGCTGGCACTTTAATAATACTAAGAACCCGTTTCAGACACTGGCCGTCAGAAAGCAATGAAAATAAATACAAGACTGGATGCCAAAGTAAGCTTGGTGCCATGTAAAACATTATAAGGCATTCACCATCTTATTCCTTATATCCACTAGATGTTCCTGCAGCCGGCCCGGCTATCATCAAGACAAAATGTTGAGTTAAACACTGTGCCTCTCCTGCCGTTCAGGAGTTGGCAGGACATGCTGTTCACCTCCACTCACTGATAACATGATACTTGTTGCCTTCTATAGTGCTCTTGGATTTATTTATTTTTCTTTAAGTGTGTCTTATTGCCAAAATGAACAAAAAGAAGGACACAAGAATCTTTTGTTGTGCATTTTATTATGATAGTCTGCATTTTGAATTAAGTCACATGGCCACATCATCCTCAATTTGATAATGGCATCCCTTTATGACAAAAGGGACAAAAGTATCAGTCGCTTTTTCAAAATGCATGCCATTATTTTATATTTTCTCAGCTTCCGAAGCTTTCAGGCATTCATGCAGAAGGGAAATAAAATCGTTTTAGCCCATTTGCTCCAGTGCAAGTAGGCTAATATTAAAAACCTGTCAACCTTGCCTCCATCTTCTTTGTGATTGCATTTATTATAGGGGCCATTATGTCAGATAGCTTTAGCCGAAAGCACCTGGTGCTGCTGCTGACTGAATGTATCTGGAGATTCATTCACTTCCAGACGAGTATAAGTACTACTACTGAGTATAAGCGTGACATATATACATGAAAACATATTCTATGTATCAGTGGGTTCCGGTTGGTGCATAAAAGTATGCGTATCTGATGCTTAGTGTCCCTCTGACTGGTGCTGAATTCATATTTGATCTAGGGTAGTTCTCATACCTCATTTTATATTCACTTGTGATCTCACAGAATAATGGATAAAGAAATAATCACAAAGAAAAAGCCATTGTCAAAAATAATCTGTCACCTCCCAGCTAAGAGGGTTCTGCGTTCAAATCCAAGCCCTTCTTTGTTGAATTTGCATTCTATCCTTGTCTCTTCACCCTTGAGAAGCGGAGGAAAGTGGATAAGCATAAGATGATATCGTTGCTTCTCTCTCTCTCTCTCTCTCTCTCTCTCTCTCCCACTCTCTTCTTTTCAAACCCAACCGATCATGTCAGTAGGCCGTTCACCCTGAGTCTCGGATCTGCTCGAGGTTTCTGCCCTTTAGAAGGCAGTTTTTTCCCGCCATTGTTGCCAAGTGCTTGCTAACGGAGGAATTTGTTGGGTCCCTGTAAGATAATTATATAAAGAGTTTGGTCTAGACCTGCCCTTTCTGGAAAACATCTTGAGACAACTGTTGTTGTGAATTGGCGCTATATAAATAAAGATTGATTGATTGATTGATTGATCTTCACGGATTTCCTCCATCACTCCAAAAGTACAAAGTATAAGTGAATATGCTGAGTGTAAGCTGTCCATGTGCATGAAGGTGTTTCCCTCTGTGTGTGTGAACTGGCAGCCTGTGCCCCGCCTCTCGCCCAATGTCAGCTAGAATCGGCTCCAGCCAGCCTGCAATCCCTGACAGAGACATACAGTTATAGAATGTGGGTAGATGTCTCAAGATTAAACTTCCGAATAATAAATTCAATTGAAAAAGAGAAAGTGAATAATGTTTAAGCTCAACAAAGAGACCTATTTTAAATCACAAGAAGTACACTTTTTCATTATTGTACAAACTGATAGAAGCAGCCACCTGCTTATTGAAACAGAAGACTGTATAGCCACCACTGCTTTGGCAGCAGTTAATGGTCAGACATTCCTCCAGTTGTTTGAGGCCAGTCCCTGCCATCAATTACGAGTTATGGACTGTCCTTCTTTTTAATTTTCATTCATGTTTGTTCCTTTTCTTGTCCCGGCTCTTGATGTATCCATCCAGGTTTTCCGTCAACCCCAGAGGCTTTATAAGTTAATGAAACAAAAGATCTCATTTCAAATTCCATTTGCCCATCTCTAAGTGCATTCTGTGATTAATTGGACCCACCATATTTCTCTTTACAAAACAAGTCCCCTGACATCACTGCCTTCCTCTGGCGTCTCTGCAAAGCCCTCCCCCGCACAGGAAATCAAATTAGAATTGACGTAATTTCTTTGAAACCTCTACCTTGTTGTAACTATAGTGTGTCTAACATTTGATGGATTTAGGCGCACTGTGGGTCTATTATTAAAAAGAAAGCAGTATAAAAAGGCTGTGCCGTGATGTATATCAGCATCCACTCTCAGCTCCTGCCTCTGCTGCGGTGTGACAGCAGGTTTAGATATTTGGCAGCGAGTTGGGAGAATAATAATGCGTGTTTGAGCCATCGTAAGGTTTATAATATGCAGTATGAATGTTATTTTCTGCAGCACGATATCTGTGATATTAAAGCTGGAGCTGAGTTTCCGCCTCGAGGGGATAAAGAATCTTTGAACAAGCTCGCAGAAATACAAAGGTAATATACAAAGGTTATATATTATATAATATATGTGATTTGGGGTTTTGAAGATAATAATAATAATAATAATAATAATAATAATAATAATAATAGCAATCATAGCAAAAATAATAATAAAAATAATAAGCCCCCAATCCCTTCAGTTGTAAAAGCTCCTAATATGAATATTAAGGTAAAAAATTATCTCCTTAATTAAGATACTTTGCTCGAGTTGATTTATAGAACCCAATTTGGACTGAACCGGACCAGCGGTTGAGAATATATGGCCCCAAAACTGTAATTTTGGAGATAAAACTCACCCTAGTGGTAGGAATATACCGCTGACCTCTCAAAATCAACCCAGTTCTTCCTCATTCTAAGATCTGAACATTTGAAAATGATCATTGAAAATGTTTTTTAGTTATCAGGAAGGAGCTGCTGGGCCAAACATGTTGGCAGTGATGACGAATCCTAATATCCCCGTCTTTTGGTTGGTATAAAAAAATAACTGGCTTCAGACCGCTAAGTGTGGAATTTACAATAAGGCATCATATTCACAAAGCATCTAATCTTATCAAGAGGAAGACTCCGAAGAATTACTTCTTGTGACATGTTCACAAAGCTGCTGAGAGGAATTGTTAGTGGAGCCCTCTAAATAAGAGAAAAGGCGGGGTTGACCCCGTTGCTAGGAATGATGTCATGTTTCATCAAAAAGATTCATGATGAATTCATGATAAATATTATGATTAATAGATATTAATCGCACAATGGGGGAATACACATGTTAAAACATTTCCAGAGAAGACGTAAACAGAATATTATAAAATAGGAATATGAATATAAAATGCTATATATACAGAAATCACTCAGAGAGCGCAAACCTCAACCAAGGCACAGCAATATCCAAGCAAGGCATTATCGGAATCAGAATCACTTAGATCACTTTAATTAGAATATTTTCGAATTATTGAGCCCTAAATGATCTAAATAATAAAATACCCAACAGATTTAACCAGATATCCTTGTGTACCATTTGTATTGTGTTATACACCTCATCGCGACGTCATGATGTCAGTCAAATTTAATCACTTCTGGGATATGACAAAAACAACCTCTAAATAAAATTTCAAGCAGATTTCTCCATTAATTTATGAGATGTTGCCAAAAAAAAAAGAATCTCACAATAGTTAGTAAACCAGTACAATGACATTGAATCGTCAAATCATGACGTAACATCATCAAAATGTAATCATCCGAAGGCAAATTTAATGCAAATCTGTCTATTCGTTATTCCATAATCTTGCTAACAAACAGACAAACAGAGAAAAAGAGAAAAACATAAAATTGTTTGCAGAAGGATTTAAACAATCAAGACTATATACACATATACAAATTATTATATAGTAATAGTTGGGGATATTTTGGCATCATCATCGCCGTGTTCACCATAGATCCTTTGTGTAAGCGTGATATCCCACAAACAGTTTCATGGACCATCTTCAAATTTTATACCCACATAGACCACAGCGCGTGGAAGAACTGGATTTATTTGGGGAAAAGTTGGTTGTATAGTTCCGACACTAGAAGGATCTTCATGTCATAATAGTAATTCCTAAATCAGCATGGCTTTAAGCACCGTACTGCTTAAAGCCATCTTCATCAACTTCAATCTGATGTTGGGGCTTGAAGAAGTCATCCTGAACATCGCAGCAGTTAGGCAGGTTCTTGATCAACCTGTTGGTGTTGGTGTTGGTGGTTTTCCCTCCGTGGTTACACCAACGATGCTGATGATGTATCACATGTTTACAGATGATGGATGGAAAAACATCAATACACTGGTTCAACGATCAGACAGGAAGAAGGCTTTAAAGACATGGTTGCAGCAGGAAACATCAAATACTTTATTCTTCCACGGTGCTTGAATTAAGTGAGTTAGGTAAGAGGAGAGATGCACACAAATTGAGTTTTTCCAGTAGCGGGACGTCTGTGTCTTGTAAAAAGAATTCGAGTTAGCTCTGGTTTGGTCTCTTATTACTCCTCAGAAGAATATCTGGCTCTTTACTGAATGCTTTATTCGCTTCACCAGTTACTTAACGAATTCCAGCTGATGCAAAACCAAAATCTATAAACAAATTACAGATTACAGATTACAAAATCTGGTCATATAATCAGTGTAAATAGACACATTCTTAAATGTAGTTGAAACAAGAAAATGTGTGTCATTGGGCACCGATGTCTGTGCAACTGGACAATCTCAGTGGGTGCTGAGACTTTCAAATCACCTCAGCTAAAAGGTGCCTAAAAATGCAAAAATAATCCATTTGAAGAGGGCACATAAAAATCATGGATGCAACTGTGTGGAATTCTGTCCCTATATGGCCCCTTTGGCATGAGTATGGAAACATTTGGACGCTGATAGATCCCACAGTCAAGCACACATTCTGAAATAAGGCAGAGTATAATTATCATATAACCATCCACTGCAGCATTAAGTGCGACTGCAGTATCAGTCGCTCTTTCCACAGCTTTGAGCTCTTTTTAAGACTTAGTCATTGGAAAAAATGAAACCAGAGGAGCCTCAGGGAAGTCGCCCCAAGTAATCCACATGTACTTGTCATCAGACAAAGCCAGGACGCTTATGCAAAGAAGCTGAGTCCTCGTGCCAAACATATAATTTACTAATATTAAAATCTTGAAATTCCCAAAGGCTGTGTCATATTAGATGAAACACAAATAAAATCCCTCCTTGGTTAAGCAAAATGATATTTAATGGTATATCTGCTGTATATGTATATGGTATATGGCTATTGTATATGGAATCATCATGGAGCAGGAAAACTGTCCCATCACTGGACAATAAGACAGAAAAGGAACCAAAGCATCTCATAGGGAGGACATGATCATAGGATACAAGACCTATCCCTCTGCACACCCAGACCACAGTCGACTTCATCATCATCACCTTTCACACATGCTCAATCTCAGTTACTGGATTCATGGTCAGCTACACTCATCAGCCGTCCACATCCATCCAATCATGTTTGCACACCTTCATTACCAGCCTATCATCATCAGTCGTCTGTTTAAAGACGATTCTCTCCAGTCACACTTCCACCCAGACCTCATAGATCTATCAACCTCAGCATTCATCTGTCTCTGCAGGGTCATCAGCCACCAACACTAGTATTTACACTCAAAGGTTGATATACCATGCTGACGCTCAGGAGAGATACCCTTCCATCACAATCTCCCTGAAGAGTCGGAGCACCGAAGAGTTACTGACAAACGAATGATCACAGATCAACATAAGGGGTACTATCAGCCAGATTCTCCCAACTTTCATCACACAATTTTCTTATAATTTTGCCATCCAGAAAAAGTCAGATGTAGCAATTTTTGCTAAGCTAATTTACTTTTTCGGAGTTCGCTAAATAGTTTCTGAATTTCCTGTCCCTTTTCTCATTAAAGAGCTCATCCAGGATGCCGGCTGTTCAGCCAGCCTCACTTCTGCATTCAAACTGCAAACTGGATGAGCAATTAGGTGCAATAATCTCATGTGGCCGAACCTCTACCGCCCTATGAATAATTTAGCATTAAACCAACAGAGGCTGATAACAATGAAATGTATTTCCCTTTGCAGCAGTGGCTGGGGTCCTGCATGTTTGCATTCCTCTGGCTGTGAGAGGATTGAGGAGGATTTCCCCCAAAATGAAATTACTTTAACCTGTGAATTCCGCGACGGTGAGAGAAGATCGGTTATTACGGGGTGCCCCCGAGCCCTACAGCACTTTGAGATGCCGGTCTGCAAAAGGCTTAGAGCTGAAAGTGTAAAAGTTTATTTTTTATATACATATATTTATTTAAGAAGAGCAGCACAAGTTAAGCAAAGAAAAACTGCAGACTGGAGAAGAATACAGCCTGAGGAAGGAAACATGGATGTCTTTTGACTTGTTGGAAAAATTACATACTTGCATGTATAACGATTAAAACAATGGCATTTCATTGCATCAATGAAATATTTAAATGTCTTGCAATTACATAATTTTGTTTAGTACATGTAACAAAACTGTGTTCATCAAATGAATCACGCATGCTGGTTGCATCGCATTACTTTTTTCTGTTGAAAGATCTAAATAGTTGCATCTTTGACAGGTCAGACAAGGCACTCACGTAACTGTAAAGGGTTTTGGAATGACATAATTGTGCCAGTAAATTCAACTTTGGTGTTCACTAGATGCACTTAATTATGTTCAGTAAATGAAACTTGCCGTTTGGTTATTTAATTCAACTTAACACTATGATGTAGCACTTAATTAAGATAATTTGGAACATTTGTTTGAAACTACTGAGTTATAATTGTTAACATCTTACATAAACATTAGTAATATTTGATTCTCTAATCATTTCCCCATCTGTTGAACCTGCCTTTGTGGGATCGGTTGAGATTACTGAGTTAAGTACATGCTACCATGGTAGTGTAGTTTGAGAGAGAGAGTCATTCTCTAAAGTTGTAACAAAACTGTCACGCATCATTTCAAGGCAAGAGCGCAGGATTTCAAACAAAGCTCTTCTTTGTCAGGAACTTGGCATCACTCATACAAATTAGGGTTCAGAGGATGAAACACTATCTCCCACCAACCTGCCTTAGGCCTTGCAGAGTTTATACAAGTCAGATCTTCACACCGAGCAACTTGGCACATATCTTAAAGATATGTGTCATCTTCAAAATCTCTGAAACAGATCCAGCTTTCATACAGCGCTTCAGGGGGGAGCCCTCCTCAATATCGAACTGTGGTTTTTATTGCTTCATTTGATCTTGCAGTTTTAAGCTTTCAGAACCAGCCATGTGCAGATCAATGAGATGAGCCTCCAGAAAGCCACATTACTCTTTTAGGATATCGCTTGATTTACTCAATTCCTGCTAAGCTGCCTCAATCAGTGTGTTGCATACAATCACTATTAGTTTTGTTCATATGCTTATCATTAATAGCGACTTCACAAATGAACAAGGATCAACTTTTTATTAACTACTTTATCTCAAACCAATCCAATTTAATGCAATAGTGCTGCATTAAATCTTTGAAAGATTTAAGGCGTCAGTAAAAGGGAGGAGTTTATATAACTGTGTGATCACCTATCAGCTGTCATGATGTTATGGATGATCTGTGTAAAGAAATGAGGACGGATACAAATTCTGGATGAAGATTTGAATCCAGGATTTCTTTAAATACTTTCAAGCATTTAGAGAGAGGTCCTTTGTGCGTATTTAAATAAGGTATTATGCATACATGTAGTTCATAATCGGCCCCTATCTATGCAAATGATCCTCGTTGCAGAAACTGATGTATTCAAAGCGCTCAATGCAGTTTGCCACAAACAATTACCATTAAATGATTTGGGTCTTCAGACTGTTGGTGGTAATTGAAGTGCATTTATAAGGGCTTGGATGGCCAGACTTTCCAGTGATCATGGCAGCTGTGATTCTGGCCAGATGACGGTATCGTGACGTGGCTCTCGTGAGCGGATATTTTGAACGAGAATTTCGCTTTTGGCTTTAACCAAAACTGAAATTATTCGTATATATAGATTGCCAGCTCACTTGATTCTTAATATTCTTGAGTACAAGGATGAGATTTGAGCCAGCCACCCAGAGATGCCATGCATTACCCGGCGTTCCGGAACCATCCAGATTCTTGCGTCTGGCCCGGATGGGCTTTCACAGCCATCCCTCAACAGAGCCATTAGGGATGTTATACCAGCCGTTACTCGCAGAGCAGCGAGACATTTAAGATTTCCCCAAACCAGATGGAAATTTGAGGGGGACAAGGCAAGAATTCTTCAGTGTTGCCACTCTCACTGGTCAACACTGCGGGCCTTGTTTTGGCAAAAAAAATTCAGCAACGTGGACAACTCCACCCAAACTCATATTTATAATGCAAAGACAAGCAAATGTTGTCAAGGTAGAGTGTAATTGAGTCCTGAAACTCCGGGTACTCCGACTTCCCCCCACGGTCCAAAAACATGCAACATACTGTAGATGAATTGGCAACTCTAAATTGCCCATGAATGTGAGATTGAGTTGTTGTCTGTCTATTTGTCAGACCTGCAATGACTTGGTGTCTCGTCCAGGGTGGGTACTGGGATACAGCAGCTTGTTCAAATCACAATGGTGTATTCCATACCAGGTATTACAAAAAACATCCTAAGGAAAAGATAAACAAAACAAAACTTAACTGCAATCCGGTCAATCCGGTCTTCATCTGCTCTGCTAGATGAAAAGTCAAAGTGATCTTTTATAATAGATCACTATTATATAATTATATAATAATAAATAAAATGTATTATTATAATTATTACATGAAATCCCGGCCAGTTTTAGAGGCTTAAAGGTAAAATGTAATCTTTCCCTGGCTCTTTGCAAACCGACCCTGAGGAGGTCGCACTGCACTGTTGTGGAGGAAGTACCACCGTCTGAAGAGCGAGCCCCCGTCATGCAGCCATTGCCTGCTGAGTTCAATGCCCTGGTTGGACCGCTTGAAACCCACTACAACCCAACTCATGTTACCTTTGACAGCAGGGTTTCCCAGTCCAGTCAGTATAATGTTCCATATGTCAAATTAAAAAGCCAGCAACATATTCAATATCTTCTTCCTCGCTGGTTTTCAGCGGCAAAACATTTCTTCATCGTCTCTGTACACTTCACCCTTCAAGCATGAAAATTCCTCTTTATCTTCATTACACAAATTAATTGGTATTAGCAACTGTTATTTTGTCATAAAAAAGGTTTTCCTTTATTTTCACTGGCGTATGGTAGTGTGATACTGTCACCAGCAGGTAGCGCTTGTATTTTCAGCCAGTTTTTAACCGCTATTAACAAAAGAAGAAGAAGGCTCTGTTGTTTCCACCAACGCTAGGGGTTTGGATGTACTAACGGCAGAGACAGGCTGCAGCCATCAAGGTCATCAGTGGGAATCTCCTTTGAAAAAGATCTCATTATCTAGCTGGAGTGCTTGAGCTTTCAATGTCTTCGATCGGCATGATTAGCAAGGTGAACCACATTGTCGGCATGGGTTTCCCGAACACACGGGGGAAAAAACAACTTAGTCCAAACATCTCGGGAGGCAGGAACTGATGAGTCCACGCCTCCGTACGCTTAGACGTGTACACGCACATATGTATGGTTGCATAGACGTGTACTGAAACCATCAAAGACCTACCACTACAATTCAGACTGACATTATGCATCATCACAAACTGATATAGCATGTCTCACATAACAGTCATTATATTCAGACTTAGACATACTTTATTGATCCCAAGCTAGGAAATGTACTTGCTTACAGTAGCAGGTTGAAATAAACGCCGACCCAGACCCACAGAAAATATTAATATAAGCCTAGAGCAAAAGAGAGCTATACTCAGAGGCGGTGTGCAGGTCAAATGCTGTTAACAAGTACATGGTACATGGAATATCATGTAAAAACACGTGCAAGCTTATTATTTGCTTTTTATTATTTTGGATTATTCGTCTTTGTCCTTGGTCCATGTGATGGAGGAGTTAGATGAAACACAGTCACATTCACGTACACTGGTTGTACGAGTGTACCAACCACAATAAAGAAAAATGCCATAAATAGAAAATAGGATTTAACAGCGATTTTCTCCTAGACTCCAGCCATGCTGCTGAACATATTCTTACATGCCAAAAGGCACGCTGGCAGCACCAGATCACCAAATCTTGACCTCCTTCACACCACAACGGCAGCAACCATCAAAAACAAGCAATGATCAACAGCTATTTAAGACCCATTAAAAATCTATTGGACTCACCAACGCTGTTCATCAGTGGACGAAAATGTCCATCCTCCTGTCTTTCTTCAAAAATAGCTCAATGACATGGTCGTAATTGAGACCAGTGGCTTTCAGCTCCATTAGAAGATCTTTCTCCACTGACAAGAAGGCCAGGGCTGAAAGCCGCATCTGCTCTGTCCCATTTCTACAATAAGTTTTATTTTTTGGAAAATTGCCTCTCACCAGGCGCAGGACATACAGAATGAAGCGCCTTCCTCATACGTATTACTGACCAGCTGGAATACTGTGACATGTGAGAGAACACACCCAACATGACAACTTCGAAATCTGATTGGTTAAAAAAGTAGAGGTTATAAAGTGGGACCAAAGGGAGAAACACGAAGGGTGCGGGGGAACAAGAGAGGCAGCCAAAATAATAGCAGAACAAATAATATCAACCACAACAAAAATAAGCGGTCATTCGTCCACTCTGTCTACGAGCTGGATGGGGACTTGCTGACCTCAACTGAGAAAGTTATCGGGCGGTGGAAGGAATACTTTGTGTGTGTGGACACTGGTAGAGGCCCAATAATCACATTGTGCAGCAACACAAGTACAAGAAGAAGGAAAGGAGAGACATGAAAAAGGTGTCCATGACAAAGTGAATAAAAACGAAATTACATTTCGGCAGTCAAAATAAGAATAAAATTCAAATGATATTCTAATACAGCCGGGTATAAAATCTATCTCCAGCTCATTATGCTCTGGAGACCATTAAATACTGGAATAAAGTTTTAAAGAGGCCCTAGAGCAAAATATGGTAAATTCTTTTACACTATGCACTCACAGGTAGAGGTCATACAATCTTAATCCTTATCTGTGCTGATACAAAGTATTTGAAAAGATAAGGTGAATCACCAGATTCACATAACTGTTTCGTTAGTCTGGCCGGTGGGGAGCGTTAGTAGTATATATGAGATGAATATAAATAGGCACCCTCTTTTACTCTTCTGCAGAACAAGAATAAAGATCAGTTTCCGGACTAAAGACAACCCTCCGCTGAGTGGTCCAAATATTGATCTGCTCAGCATTATGTGCTAAACCTGGTATTTTGACCAGAGGTGAAAGAACTCATCAAATGAAAAAATCATGAGTTGACATGAAAACAATTTCCTTCTTTACTAATGAGTGTACACACCACATTTTTTTCTCATCAGAGCGGCGAAAGAGGGAGGCCAGTAACTGGAGAAATAACGACAGCATGACCAGAAACTCATAAACTAGAACGATCCATACGCCAGATCAATACACCCGGTGGCATCAGACTCATCGACTCAACTCTGTCTTTTCAAGATGAATGCATCAGCTAAGCATTCAAGACAACCGTGGAAAAAAAGACACTGCTGCCACGGCCCTCAGCAGCATGCGACACACCTGTGGTCAGGTCTCAGAGCTGTCGCAGGAGCCATAAATAACTCAGCCTGAGAGAAGAAAGAGCCACATGTCGTTCTGGAGGGATGGGTGATGTAGTGAAGAAACACCAACCACAATCAGAGTCCGTCTCAGTATATTCGCTCTCTCTCTCTATGAAGTTAAGGATGGACCCCTGAGGACCAAGTCATTCCCTATGGCCACTGGAGGAGCATATATCGCTCATTTTCTGGCTCAAAGTCCTCCCGGTCGGGTGCTTTCAACTTAATGGCAGAGTTCTTTTCATGTTTCAAGATGACAGTGACCAGATTCCCAAGGCCAGTGCCAGTTTGGTGGGAAAGAATCTGATAGCAGTGCACCTGACACCCGTCCAACACCTTTGGGATGAATTATGAGTGTAACTTCATAACCAGCGTCAGCGCTGGACCGCACTAATGCTCTGCTGGATAAACTGGAGCAAATAGCCTGCAGCCTGCCAGATTGCAAAATCTGACGGAGAGCCTTGGGACGAGAGATGGTTTTTTGCAGAAGCAGATAAACGCCTTTGGTTTAGGAATGAACTGAATGAAATATGCATGGGAGGTTCAGGAGCTCGTAGTTTATTACCACAATTATTATAACCTTACAACCACTCTGGTTAAAGTATGGTTGGTCTTGAAACTTGCACCTCAGGAATATTTATCCGTTTAATCCGAGTTTGATCTGCAGATTGCTTCCCAATGACACAGTGGCTTAGCGTGGTTAGATAGAAGTAGTATGAAAGCTCATGATACACACACACACACACACACACACACACATACACGAACATATGTATATATTTTTCTTTCTTTTTAATTTAGTGCCTACTCTCAGTCCTATGTGTAAAATTTCCTATTTAGTTTTGATTATATTCTGTCAATATTTTACCATCTTAATGAAATGTTAGTTGGCCAAAATGTTAAATGTATGACAAGTGTTTTCAAAAAAGTTTTTAATTTAGTCACAGTGTTCAAAACATATCATCATTGGACATTTTTCATCCCTTTTTTTTTTTAGTAACAAAATGAAGATTAGCCAGAGAAAAGCACACACTGAAATACACAAGCAAACATCTGGAACTTCGGAATCTCTCAGGAAATGAATGGTCGACAGGAAATTAGGATTAGGTACTGGTATGCCAATAATCTCTTAAATTGATGGAAATGCTAATAGATGTCATGGGTCACAAAAGATACTGAGAATGATTTTCAGAATTCACTGAAATATAGCCATTGGTTTTTGATTAAGCTCGTCCAACAAGTCATACGGACTCAAGTGTTCTTTCAGTTCCCGCTGGGTGCTTTAATCTAAGGTTTGGGCGAAACAATATTTATAGCTGGTAGTAACATAACTTCAGCCCATTCAGGTTCTGCAGCATCATAACAATCTCTAAAGCTCTAAGCATCTAATGCTCCTCCAGACATTGTCTTACTTCTGACCTCAAAAGAATATCAGGATAACGTAAAACAACGGTTAATTTAATAGTTTAAAATGCCCATTAATTCTATAATTGTTCAGGTGAGGACCACCTCATCCTGCCAGGGTGCCTTTTGGGGAAATTGTCAAGCTGGAAATGAATCAAATCATATTGATCTGATAGATGATAATAATATTACGCCTGCTGTCGTCCTAGTTATACGCTGATGATTTTTCCAAAAATCCCCAATCCCTTCGTTTTACAAGCAATTATCCTGATTGAACTACTCAAATTAAATGCGAAGTTTAAGCACCCCAAAGTGGGTCAAATATGAACTATTAGAGTTAAATATGATATAAACAAGATTGATGTCCTCAGTTGATTAACATGCAACAAATTTGGGCTAAATCGGACCAATGCTTGGGAAATTAATGCTCAAAAACATTTGGAGATAAAGCTCCCCCTATGTATCAGAGATATACAGCCGAACTTTCCCAAAATCACTTCAGTTCTTTTTCCCCGGCGGTGGCGATTCCATAATATACCCGACTTCTAGGGTATTTTAAATAATAGACACAAATAAATATACATATATATATATATATATATATATATATATATATATATATATATATATATATATATATATATATATAAAATAAAATAAATATATATAAAATATAAATAAAATACTCACTAGATCACCAACTGCATTCATCCGGAACTGAAAATAATCCAACAAATAGATTTCTTTATATATATATATATATATATATATATATATATAAGTAAATTTCACATCTTTAATAAAAAATAACAACTATTAAACTAATTTCTGTAAAGGTTGGGCGCTGTAGTTCTCAGAAGACCACCATTAGAAAGAAATCTATTTGTTGGATTATTTTCAGTTCCGGATGAATGCAGTTGGTGATCTAGTGAGTATTTTCAGCATTGAGACGGTGTGTGTGTGATCAACCGAAAAAAAATAAACAAATATGTTGTGCATGTTCCCGGTAAAAAGAGACACGGCACTCACTATAACGGCACGCTGAAGTGTTTTTAATAGTTTTCGACAGTGTAGCTCAGTGGCACAGAGGAGTTTCAGCCTCACGCCACTCAGATAGTAGAGACCATTTGAGCAGGTCTTGGTTCTTTCCATGGAAGAAGTGATCTCAGAAGATTTAATCAAATCAACTATCGATACCAACAGCATGGATGTAGGTTTTTTACTCCAGTTCATTCATTTTTTTTAAAAATGTCATGAACAGCTTCACTGTGTATTTCACATTAAATGTGAACAACTTCACGTGATTTCTTGTTTAACGTAGCAGTACTGACACATTTTGAACATCTGGAGGAGGTGAACGCACCTCGTCCGTTAATGAAAACATACGTTCTATTTACTAATCCTCGCGAGCGACTTGCTAATACGTTTATTATTTATTGTTTTTAAAAAATATTTCTCGTCCATACGTCCTCCTGTTCTCCGTAGCAAATTTTCTAAGGATGAACCTAATGTTTATCAGAGTGATTTTATGAACGCTGATAAGCGCTAGATATTATTGCTCTCGCAGTGCATTCTGGGATTTGTAGTATCTGTGGTGTTTGTACTGTATACCAGTGGGCAAGTTATTATAAAAATGGAATATTGTCTCGGGGGTCAGAAATAATTGTTGTGTGGGCCTGATTTGGCCCGTAGACTTAGAATTTGATACATCTGATCTAAAGTGTGCATATACAAAATTCTGTAGATTTTCGTCTGTCGCTCAATATCCAAACACCCTGCTCACAGTGAAGGTGATCACGTTGGTTGTTTTTGGTCCATAACAGTTTACATTTCATTTGAAATAGGAATAATAAATGAAAAATGATTTTTTTGACTTTTTTTTTTTTTTATTCAAATAATTTCAGAAAGATTATTTTAGGAATTATCCATTACTAATATGTTTACACCATGGATAATTAGGGCAACATTGACAAGACAATTATAAAAGTTGGAGATTATGAGAATAAAAACGTAATTTTGTGGGTAAAAAAAAGTGTTTGGAATTTTCCAGCAAATGGGAACTCGTTGTGTTCCTGCAAAAGACAGACTTAAATGAATCAAGAAAAAGGTTCAGTCTTTTTTTCTGTTAAAATTACTGATTTGTTCTCTTTAAGATTTACTTATTTTCATTTTGGCTCTAATTTTCACTCGTATTCTTCTGACTAACACCCATAAGAAATTTACAAACTTTCTGCAGCTCCCACATTTCAAAAAACATTGATTTTTTATTCTTACTAACCCTAAAACAAGAATGGATATCTACATCTGGTAACCATGTTATACTTTTTTCAAAGAAAAATCTCAATAAAAATGTCAATTAAAATGTTTTTGGAAACCTATTTTATTGGGCTGTTTGGACAGAGCCGACAGCAGGCCTCCAAACAGATATGAGAAGAACTCACACATATTTAAACTTAATATTCTCTTTTCATAGGGGTTTCATCCGTCATCTTTCATCTATATATTTAAATAGTAATTTGCTTTTGCTGATATATTTAAATGTTGAAAATATAACTGTCACATTTTATAAAAACTAATTTCCACCATATTTATTTATTGGTTTCATAATTTGTATTTTTTCTTTGGGTCACACGCACTAAATAGATAAATGACTATGTCACGTGATCACCCTTTAATTAGAAGGTATGCGCCACTCTGGCAGGGGGCGGGGCATGTGAGGATCAGGTCGGGTGGTCTTCTGTGACTTTCTCTCACCGGAGGAGGCGTGAAGATGGGAGCCGCGTGGGGAATATCTCGGTACCGGACAGATGGGCGCGTGACCACTGTCAGCGATAATGATCTGATGGTTTCTCGTCAGTAAAGTGAAGTGCACGACAACGTTTACAGAAACAGTGATCTCTGTGCGAACCGATGAAGGTAAGACCCTCCCTCTCAGCCTGGGGGACATCTCTAACGAGTTATTCTTATGATTTTTTTTAATTGTCTCTGTCAGGTGTGCAGTCTGATAATTGTTTGATTAGGCCTCCAGCAGCAGAGTGTGGAAATAAATTTACTGTCAGCATGAGGTGATGAGATGAAGTCATCCAGCCTGACGTTCTTTCATTCATTACTGCATGTTTTAAAAGTACTAAAGCCTGCTATAATACATGATATTATAGCCCCATGCATCATTTTGATCACTTCCCTTCAACAGTTAGTGCAAATACCTAAAATGGTAAGAGGTAAGTTTGCTGCTCTCCATGTCTAGACAAAAACTGCATAATGAGCTGTTTGTGAGGGAGCTGGTCTCTGGATGCTTTTTTCAAGCCACAATAAAAGTGTTGCGGGCAGATCTGGCTGTAGCTGTTTGGACAGATTGATGCAACCCCTTCTTGATCTCTGATACCGATGACTCTTGACAAGTAGGAATGATTCATGGTGAAGTGAATTGTAAAGATTATCTCTGTATGTTTGCAAAACTCACTCTCTCGTGTGTTTGCGTGTGTGTGTTTCTGTCTGTGTGTGTTTGTGTTTGTGTGTGTACGTGTTTGTGTTTCTGTGTGTGTGTGTTTGTGTTTCTGTGTGTACGTGTGTTTGTGTGTGTATGTGTGCGTGTGATTGTGTGTGTATGTGTGTGTGTTTGTGTGTGTAATGCCTTCTTGCCAGGCCACTCTTGTAAAAGAGAGTTTTAATTTTACAGAAACTTTTCTGGTTAAATAAATCAAGAAGAATGTGAAGGAAATATAGATTTTAAAGAGTGAAAAGGAAAATGTAAGAGGCTTGTAGTTTGACTGCATAGGAAAAGAGACATTTTCATCCTCCGGGAGACAATTTGGGAATAAAAACTAACAACTCAGCTTCTTCATGTGGATTAAATCAGTCTTACTTTGTAGCCCAATATCATAAATAACACATCTGTTGAGCATACGGAACCCTCTCGCCTAAGACCTTCAAAGAAATAACTGAAATAGCTCACTTTTTTTTCAGTAAGACAGTGTGAACTTATGTTCAACGTTGCTAAATATGATTGATCTCGGGTTTTGGAATTGTTAACTTCCAGCAAAGATTGTTCCCTGCAGAAAGCGAGGTTTTTAGAAATGAACGGGAATGGGAATACATGATGTTAGCGCCCTCTTCCAAAGAGCTGACAGAAACTTTCATGTCAAACACTGGCTTATAACAGATTTATATGTCGATGACATCCGTGTTTTATACTTCAAGACAATAACAACGGCTTTTGAGAAAGTCCTATTGGATAAGTAAGATTTATTTTTATATTAAAACATGTGAGGACTTACGAAACATAATTTATAACTCGATGCAACCAAAAAAGTCTGATAAGTGTGAAATTGTTTCCTAGAAAAATGCTTCACTGAAAGGTTGAGCTAACGTAATTAAAAGGACTATTTTCCATGAAATAAAAAAGTTTCATGAAAAAAATAATAATAATAATAATTTCCATGAAAGTTAAGCCAATCATAACTTTACTGTACTGATTTTCTTTTTATTGTTTGATGACATGCTTGAACAAACAATTAGACATTTTACAGTAAATAAAGGTGTCTAGGAGTGTCGAAGATATGAAATTAATAAAAAAAAATATAATATACAATAAAAAATTATTGAATTTCTTTTCAGCAAGGTCATTAAGGAGTTACTCTTAAGATGCCATCACATTAATCCAGCATTCTGCAGTCAGAACAACAGTGAAAATAATTGTCGTTCCGACCCAAGCCTTGGAAGTATTAATTATTATTTAGAGCTGGTCTAGAGGTCTAAATCTTTTAGATTGGATCAAAAAATGGAAAGTAAATCTGTAGATTTGAGTAAATGAAATGCTGAGCGGGTCATGCGACTGATGTTCTGCGTTAACAGAGTGTTGTCAGGAAGAGTTATGGAAATGCTGCGCACAAAGCTCTGTTAGTAATAATGATGTCCTGTGCATATAAACTGCTGCTCTGATTGAATATTCCCATGGTCAAGCTACATTAAATCCTTTAATATACTTGCTAAAGATTCTCTCTGCTAAAGCAGATTTCAAATTATCCGTCCAATCATAGATTTAATTGGATGACTTGTGTCAACTCCGTAATAGCCACTAAGACTGAGCAGGCTGACGGGAATGCTACTTCAAGGGCAAAGTACAGCCACGCCATGTCCCCGCTAACGCAATAAGATGAGCAGGGCAGCACTGGTTTTAAAATGTGTAATGATGTTTGCCGATGCACTGAATGAGAGATGTGCGCAGTCTTACTGTTTGGATGACCTTCTGCTCAGAGAGGCAAGTCGTGATGATAATCATTTTCTCTTCATCTGGCCATGTTTTTTTTTTTCCAGCTGAAGCAAGTCATCTTTTATTTTAAGCACATCATAATCTACAGAAGCCAGATTTAATAATTAAATCTTAAACTGCTGAGGCTGTCACGAATGAAGATGTAGAGGTATTTTTGTGTGATAAATGACCAAAGGTTCATTAAGGCTCAATGTTAAGAGCTATGCAGACTTTTTTCAGTTTGAATGCATTATGGATAGAGACTAAGGCTGGGCGGTTCTGGCTAGAATTAGAATAGCCTATTTTTTTGCTTGGAAGGGGGATCACAATTCTCTCTGAGATCTTATTTATCACTTTACATCATACTGCACTTTATTATTTATATGGGAAACTAAAAAGCCTCATCCGCGTGTAACACAGATCGATGTGTGTGAGCAGTAAAGGGTTAACTCCCACAGATCTAGTCAGCAGTGGAGCTGGCCCAGGGGCATATTTATATGTCCAAGCAGGACCGAGGATTGACTGAGCCAGACCCGAACCCAGCAGACCTTCTCTTTATATGTCCAAACACGACCGTGTCTGACACAGTAAACACTGAGTTTTATGTAAAACGACTGTTTTTGGCTCAGTGCCCTTGTAGCTAGTGTTTAAACCCATCAAACACAAACATTACAAACTTTAATCAGCACTTATAAATTAACTTAAACTGAAGTCTTACCAATGTCAAACTGCTTCTCTAGACTCTACATCCAGAAATAAATCAAAAATCAAAATCCTATCCCAACTATCGGTTTCCCTGTATGGGTTTCAGTAGTTCAGTAAACTTTACAGAAGACATGTTTTTCTTTAAATCCTTCGTGGTTTAAGCTCAGCTACTACACAAGAATTTACCTCTAAAAAAGTAAGGCTTAGCATATGCTGCATTCAGAGGCAGATTGCAATGTCACGTACAAAACAACTCCGGCACTGGAAAATGACACTGCCCAACAGAGACACAGAATAGATCCATTACTTTTATTTTACTGTTACATTGGGTTTTTGCTACGATATCCTTGAAATATTATATTAAATTAGCCAAGCCAAAGTACTTGTACAAACCCGACCCGAGTCCGATCAATCGAGCCTGGACCAAATATGGTGGGCTTTCTGTTTTTTAAGGTCCAAACCCAGCCGGCCGTCGGGGTCCGATGAGACGGAGAAATAAAGTGGTAGAAAGACGAAAGATGACAGGAAGAAGGGGTTTAGGTGTGATGAGAGACTACCACTCCTGTTTATGCTTTTGCTACAGGATGTTAGATCTCAAGCTACTCAGTAGACCTCCTAGTTAGCGCTAAGCCACCAACATAGCGTTTAGCTTAGCAGTTAGCTTAGGCCACCTAAAGCTAATTTTTAGCATTTAGTGACACCCATAATCCTCCGCGGCAGAGTTACAAAATACCAGCCTTTGGTGTGTTTGGTTTGCTTGTGAAAAGAAAGTGTAGTGTGTGTTTATATGTGTAGCAGACCTCGTTTTTACCTGTAAGGTCAGTTCACTGTAGCCAGCCTTGTCACTACTTGTATTACTCACATCCCTTATAAGGAGGCATCGTAGTTACAACCGTCTCAACTGATCATCTACATCTGTATGCGGTTAACCTCCACTTGTGCAAGAAAGCACAACATATGTTTTCAAAAATTATGGAGAGCAAGAGTTAACGGAAATAGTAAAGAGAAAAATTTCCATCCGTACGTTATAAAAAGGAGAATGTCATCGCCTCCACCTTTGACGCCTCTTATTTATTTTTAACCTCTTTCACTGTTGGCATTGCTGTTGCTGTCAAAACCTTGACCCTTTGGATCAATACCAGCGTAAAACATGAATCGGCATATACAGATATACCACATTCATTCATTCATTCATTCACTCATTCATTCATTATCCAGCTTTTTGGCGCGTACACAACTGTAAACCATATTTTTCCATACGACTTATTATTCACATAATTACCCGAATCGGAGATACAGGCCACTGGATGACCAAGCAGTTCAGTTTATGTTTACGGAAGGCCGGATTTCTTTTTGCAGCAGAGCGTTCTATCACTCGATTGAGTCATTGTAATTGTAGTGAGCCTAAATGGTGAATGAAATGAGAATTTGATTAATTGTGCATCCCTGCTACAAAGATTCTTCACGCAGCTTGCAGTTTATTGGAACATAAATCGAGCTGCATTCCATGTTCCAGGTTCTGGGTGCTAGCTACCGCAGCGCCTACAACCTCACACTGTCTGAGGTTGCAGGGCATTTGACAAAGTTTACAGTGTTCCGAGTCATCAGATGAACTAGTCTGCTGTTATTACTTGAAATGTTCTGCAATCTGAACTAACATAATAGTTCTTCAACAACATCTAACCTTCATCTTTCCCTGAGGAGGCAGCTCAATGTAATTCTCAGACATTTTTGTCCAGACAGACACTATATTTGTCAATCTCACATATGTTTGTAGTTCAGTTTCATATTTTTGGAGGAAGAGCCCTCATGCCAAGTCCTACTTTTTTTTGGATGGAAGAAGATGTTGGGTCTCTTTTTGCATTTGTTTTGGCATCTCACCACAGCCCACACCTTCTTCCTTGTCAAACACGAGCAGCTCAACTACATTTCCATTTTGTTTCATAATCCTCCTCTGAGGAAGAAAATTATGAGGAGGTGCCTGGAACACACGAGATGTGGGCTGGATGGCGAGCGAAGAAGTCAATAATACAGAACGGGCTGAAAAGGTCATTTAACACATCTTATACCAGTTCATAATTTTATCATAGCGCAGCGATCGCCCTGCCCCTTCCATACTAATAGACGCATGAATGAAACATGAAGCAAAGGCAGACCTGGGAGGGTTCATACTGTAGAGAGAGAGGCATTTTCAGCCTCAGGGCAGGCAAAGATACAGAACCCATTGCCTTGAGACATGCTGCAGAACATGGGATTGACAGCTCGCACCTCTCAAGGAAATGTAGTTAAAGCTTTGTTCATTGTTATTACTTTTTTACCTCCGGTAAGTGTAAATCTAGTTACTGCCTGTAACACAGATGGGTTGAGGAAATAAACTTTCTAAAACTGCTAATCTCTTTGAAATGGCACTTCAGCACAACAAGAAATCTCATTATGAAGCAAAATGTATTCCAAATACCACTGCGCTTTGCTCTTCTGCGGAAACAATCCCAACAAATCCGTTCACGCTTATTTCATTTCCACTCCCCCCCTCCGGCTACAGATCCCTGCATCAAGTGTTTACTCGGGTGGATTTTGTTCTACCACATGGTGGAAGGGTGCGGTGATCGAGTGCCTTTGATCGTGCGCAAACATGTGACAAGCATGACCGCCCTCCAAAGGCTTTATCTCGGCTGCTTTTAAATTCTTTTTGTCCTCGTCTGTGTTTATCTCGCTCAGTGACATCCCAGATCTCCAACACGTACACTGAGAGTGGTACTGAGTGGGACTATCAACGGGCCAAGCCTTCACGGCGGTAATATAGTACCCTCCTCGAGGTTCAATTCCTGCCTGTCAGCTGGCGATTGAGTTAGAGGCCAGCTTTCCGATCAACCTTCAAGGAAGTCATCACAATCTCCAGCTGAATGCCTGCTCCTGAAAAAAATCCTGCTTTCCTTATCTTTCATTTATCTTTATGGCTGACTGGTTTTCTCATCATGACACCCGTGATTCTCTGCCCCCTCCCACGGACGATTATTATTTCAAATTGTGGCGTCCTTGTCTGTACCCCTGTTGTTTTTGATTATGTGTCTTTTTTCTTTCTTTTTTTCTATTATATTCCTCTGCAGCCCTCCAGAGCAAAACGTGTATTTACCTCCGTAGTTACCGTTCATAGATATTTTCTTATAATTGCTCTTCCTGGTTAAATAAAGCATTCACAAAAGTTGGATATTAATAAAGACAAGCTCAATGGCTGCCAGTTACTGTTTTTGGATGAAAAATAAATGGTGAAACCACTTAGTTCACTCACCCTAACCTCTTCCTTCCCTAATGCGTCTGTAATGATGGGTGAATCATTTACAAAAGAGAGACTCTACCCTCTGAAATAAAGACCTTTATTTGATATTTTACCCTTAAATCATCTGGGTACTGTGTGCTAATTTTTTTTCTTTGGTCAATTTTCCTTTAATAGCTATGCCATTTAATAAGAACGGCAAGAGCAAATTATCCTTTTTTCGGGTTTTTATAAAAGCCATGGAATATGAGGGTGACATACCTTTTCTTTTTTTCTTATTTTCACAGGTCTCCTGCATTAAATCCTTCAGTATGGCCGAACAACAAGACCCAAAATCCAACAGTGACTGCCTCTTAAAGAATTTGCCATTTCCATTGAGCCGCTCTGGACTGCGCATGACAAACTGCACGTTTTCTCTTTGTGAACCCTGACTTCCTGCCAAGAATCCCAAGCCAAGGCCACTTCATCAGTGGCGTGTTGGCAAGAGCTGATTCATCTACAAATTATCTTTAAGAGCAGGTTATGCGGCAGGAAAATGATTTATCTTCTGCGTCGGGAGTAGCATAGAAAGGAGAAATTATTGTGGTAACTGAAAAACATATGAATTTTGGAGATTACACAGTACAATGGTTCCTGTCAAGAACATGAGTGTTTTATCTGCAGCAGATCCCTGTCCCAACTGCAGCTCCTCCACCTACCCAGAGGTGAACGTAACCAAGGCGGTGATTTTGGGGGTGGTGCTGGTGGTGTTTGTAGTGTTCGGAGTCCTTGGCAACATCCTGGTCATCATGTCCGTGCTCTTACACCACCACTGGCGCTCTGTTACTCACTACTTCATTGCCAACCTAGCAGCAGCAGACCTGCTGCTCAGCTCCGCCGTGCTCCCATTCTCCGCCACGTCAGAGGCTCTAGGCAGATGGGTGTTTGGACGGTCCTTCTGCAGCGTGTGGGCCGCTCTGGATGTTCTCTGCTGCACCGCCTCCATCCTCAGTCTGTGTGTGATCTCGATTGATCGCTATCTGGCAGTTAGCTACCCTCTGCGTTATCCTGCCATCGCTACGGGGAGGCGAGGCCTGACCGCAGTGGCTGCTCTGTGGGGACTCTCGGCAGTGATATCGGTTGGCCCTCTTTTTGGCTGGAAGGAACCCGACCCAGAGGATGAAACAGTGTGCCGAATCACAGAAGAGCCTGGCTATGCTTTGTTTTCAGCACTAGGATCTTTCTACATACCCCTGGCCATCATCCTGGCGATGTACTGCCGGGTGTATACCGTGGCTAAGAGAGAGACAAAAACCCTCAGTAAAGGAAGTAAGGGACTGAGAGGGGTTGAGACAGATGGGGTGATGCTGAGGATGCACAGAGGAAATGCTGCTCAGATGGAGAAGCAGGAGGATAACGAAGTTACCGAGAGGCATAACCGCACCACCTTTTCCCTGCCCAAGATGCTGAAGTTTTCAAGAGAAGAAAAGGCAGCTAAGACTCTTGGCATTGTTGTTGGATGCTTCATTCTCTGTTGGCTCCCTTTTTTCCTGGTTTTACCCATCGGTAGGTACCTGCTAACCTCTTCAAGTTTTAACTTAACATAACCTCATTTTCAATTATGGTTAGCGTTTGTCTCTGTTAGAGGTAAATCCTAATTTAACCAAAACTGAAAAGGCTAACATTGCTGTTTGGAATGTATTTCTAGAATCCTCAAAGACTTATCGGTTCCTCTGGGACAGAAAAAATAATCTGTCTGCAGGCCAATAAAAAGATTTCTGAGAGAATTGAGACTTTATTCTTAAAGATGCAAAGTCAATGCTTTTAAATTGGCTGAAAAAAGTTAAACCTTTTGATCAAGCTAACGGCTGATTATTCAGACATCTAGCAGATAAGAAGGACATTATCGCATTAGACTTGCGTCTCTGGACACATGTTGGGTGCTCTGTGTCTGACTTTACCAGTTGGGGATAGGTCTGGCTCTTTGGCTACAAAACCTTTGTCTGTCTGCCTGTTGATTCTGAGAATAGAGGGTTTAATGGAAGGTTTTAATAATTCCTCCTCTGAAAACAGGTGCCCGCGGCTGTAAACTATGCAATGGAAGGGTGAAAAAGAACCGTATCACCGCAGTAACTTTAAAGGGCTTAGGGCTACACAGCTAAGCAAGGATGCTTTGTTTTAGCGCAAAAGAAAAATAAATGTTGCTTGTATTTGAAAACAAGTTGAAAATCATTTTCCAAAAATGAAAACAGCTCAACTTCTGCAGTGATGTGTATTACCACTCCAGGGTGTGTCCGTTCACTAGTGGGCAGAGTTATTGATGCAACGGACTAGATGGCTGTTAAGAACTGCTCCTCATAGACAGATGTGATAGAAGTACACACACTCTTTACTCAAGTAAAAGAGAAAACACACAGGCTCTGAAAAATACTCAAATCGTAAAATGAACTAGGCCAACGCTGTCATTGCGAAAAGCAGGGGTCTTCTTTTTCATCTTTCTGCTGTTCCCTTTGGGGGTCACCACAGTGGATCAACACGTTCCACATATTGATTTGGCATAGGTTTTAAGTGGGATGCCCTTCCTGACACACAACCCAGCCACAAAGGGGTGACAAGTCAGAGTTCTTCTAATGCCGGTCCCAGGCCGGGATAAATGGGGAGGGTTGCGTCAGGAAGGGCCTCCGGCATTAAACCTATATGTTAGATCCATATAGCAACACAAAACTGTTTTCCAAACCGGATCGGTAGGGGCCAGCAGGGTTCTGGCCTATGGAGGGAAAGAGGTGATCTGCTGTGGCGACCCCAAAAGGGAACAGCCGAAGGCAAAGGAGAATCTCCTCAATTAGATTCATGTGCACTAATCTGGACTAAATAGAACCAAGGGTTGAGAATGTATGACCTGAAAACTTTTGGAAATAAAGTTTTCCTTAGTGGTGGAAATATACAACCGACCTTTCCCAAAATCAATACAGTTCTTCCTTACACCGAGGTCTGTGTGTCTTAAAAATGATCCATAAAATAATTTTTGAGTAAGAGATATAAAAAGTAGCTCTTTAAACATTTCTTCTTGCTGCATACAGTAAAAATATTTTCGGTGTGAATGACACAAAAGCAGTGAAAAATGATTTAATAGAAAATAAAAAACGCTGACATGGCATCTTTTCTTCTTAGTAATGTTTCCTGCATGTTTCTTGTTCGTCCAGTCATCTTATATGTTTTGTGTGTGAGATGCACTGATGGACGCACTAAAGGATTGTATTTTAGATGTGCTGTTGTTCATTTAGTGTGAAATCAGTCTTTGTGGGAAAATCAAAAAATCGTAACGCTGCAAAAAAAAAGTATAACCTACAAAAGTAAAGAGACTGTTGTCTATGTTAAAAATTATGAATACTCAAATACTGAAATTTCCACTTAGACTTACTACCATAATGAAGTTATTGAATTTGGTTGCTTCCCACCTCTGGCAGTAGATAAATGTTGGTGTTGTGGGGGGTAGACTGAGCTTTACAGCTTATGGTTATTTTTCAGTTGACACCAATCTCTAAAACCTACTTGATCTTTTAGTATCGTTCAGAAAACCCTTTTATCCGAGGATTGGCCAAGGCTTAAATCGACAAACTTTCCATCTAACTGAGTAGAATAATTGTCTTTCTTGGTTGGGTTGAAGAAGCTGGAAGGTATAGGGTTAAGTGAAATGAAGAGATGGAATCCATTCCAATATGAGATAATATGATAAATATAACTCGGTATATGATATTATTTCTTATCCAAATGGAAAGTAAAATCTAAGTTGTGGAATCTGTTTTTTGGGGGGGGGGTTTTGAAGGGTATCCATACATTGGTATATGAGAAAAATAGGAGGTTAGTTACTCTGAGTGGCACAAGATGATGCCGAACTCGGTAAATGTGAACTTAAACCTTTAATGTCTTCACCCCGGGAAAAAAAAAATGTAATCGTTGCACATTTTGTTTCTTTTGGGGCACTAATGAATTCAATATCCTCAGCATTCTGAATTTACCATAAAATGGCAAAATGTAGTCAAGCATGTTTTTAAACTGTAAAATAATCAGACATAAAAGTTTTACTTACATTTTCCAATACGAAGTAGAGACTCAGAGCGTGCTCAACCAAAATGTTGAGCAGGACATCAAAGGGTTAATATGACAGACATTTTTTGCTGTTTTAGGGGAGAAAAATGACTAATGCTGCCCGAAAAAGGGATTTCAATTATTAAGAAATGAATTATTATTATAATGAGAGTATTGACTGCTCTTTTGCAGAGCCTTGATTTACTCTATGGTATTTATTCTAAATGTATCAAAAAAGTAATGAATTTTAGCACGACAGGTTAGAAATGAACTATTTGACGATGAATATTTTATTCAAACATCAGGGAAGCTATTAGCTTCCATTAAAAATTACCAGGAGCCCAGGGGAATATAAATTTCCAGTAAAGCATAAATTTAACTTTAATACTGAATTAATTGAACAATCATTTTTTCAGACTCAATCGCAGAAGGTGATAACAGTGATGTTATCCTAGCTGTAAGGAGGAGAGGGAAGAAATCAACCAGTGTGAAGTCTAATCTTCAATCTTAAATGCTTCTTAAATAACTCTCGTGGCTTGACGGAGATAAGTGAAAGTCATTCTGTGTAATTAGAGGGTAGGAGTCTGGCAGCAGCTATTACTGGGGTCACAGATGGCCAGATTATTGCTGTTGCACACACTGAATTCTTATTTAAAGAGGGAATAATATAAACATGATAAAGGAGGAATGGATGATTCATTCTGGACAAATAATATGTGCTATCTTTTCCTCTTTCATCTGCCAGTTGGGAAGTGAAAAACATTAAAACTCCAGTGGAATCTGACTTTAAACAAAGCCTCTGCTTTATCAGGAGTTGGCAGCTGTTGTGTTCCTTAAATTAACTAACAGGCATTTTAGTATAGGGATAAACACTCACGGTTTGACTGAACAGAACCAGCTGGAAGTCCATCCGCCGCTTCTTCCACAGCTTTCAGCTCTATTTCCCTCAGATGGTGCTTTGTGTTAGTTTTCAGGAGGATGGGTTTGTTTGCATTCATAGCAGCAGGCATGATGTCATCCTTATCAGTACTGGGAAATTCAATATTGATTTTTTTGTATCAAAAGTCACCAATAAATATCTGCTTCTCGCAGCCAGCAACAATAATATAACCAGTTTTTTCTCTTTAATGTGAAACCTCTGGCTTGTGGGGTTGAGAAAGGCTGAGATGTAGCGAGCAAATATGGATGATTTCATATCCACTGCTCTTATAAGATCTGTTTTATCCAAACCTTTTCCCTGATGTCTGAAATTTTGCAGATCATGTATTGCAAGGGCTGTCTGCTCCAGACGTATGCAGCATTTGATGTTTCCGAGTGTGAGAATTCAATGCAGCATTAGATTTTGTTTTAGATGAAGTTTTTATTATGATCCTATTTTTCATCCATGTTTTTCCCACTCTCATACACACGCATGTATATTTACATATGTACAACAAATCAATGCTCACATGCTCACACATTCATACATAAACATTTGTCATTAAGATCATTTCATTTTTCATTTGTTTTTATGCCCCTGCCAAATCCGGCACAAAGGCTATAAATATACATCCTGTATTTCTATCGTCTCATTCCCCTACTATAGAGGTTATGATCTATCCAAATCAGATACTATTTTTACAGCAGTGGGTGCATCTGGGTGTTTGGACGCATGCGTTCCAGTTCTTCTATCAGTCCGTAGGAAGATTGTGAACAAACTTTAAAGGTGTATACCAACACTCTAGTTTTTAAATGTCATAAAAGACACAATGAGAAGTCAGATGGATCAAGAAGAAAACTGAAATTTAAAGTCATTGGATTCATTGAAGAAATACTTTTACCCTTAACTATGAGTGAATTGTTACAGGGGGGCATGGTCATCACCACAAAGGCCAGTGGACAGAGTAGTAATTCACACAGGTAGAGGCATATGTGCATCTCAAAATCATTTTTTGGGCTATAAAGGCTTTTTCGGAAATAACTTCCTAACCGTCGGTCCGATTTATACTTTATAAGTCCTGTTTTTATACATATATATTTGTTATTTATAAGTCCTTTTTCAGTGCATAGGAGTCAGCTGAAGAAGACCTACCTTGTTTATATTATATTGTGATCTCATAATACATATTTCTCTCAGTTCTGGGTGCTTTTTTACTGAAATACTGTGGACTTTACAAGAGTACAATCAGGGGGATTGTTTGCACAACGATGGGGATTGGGGACTTCTCCGGGCTATACCCTTGATGTCTAGGACAACATCACTTAAGTCTGCATGGTTCATCCTCACGGGACCAAGAATCGGTGTACGGATTTCATCGCGATCAGTCGTGTTGCGAAGATATTTTAGTGATCTGCCTTCACCACTGAAAAACGTCTGAGCAAACGTTACTATCCAATGACTTGTATCGCTAGCCGGGCTAAAACTACAGACTGTTCCTTTAACGTGTAACTCTATCAGCAAGCCTTTAGTTGCTTAGCACTGCGATTGCCACTATTGTGACAGAAAAGCTGTTGAGACCCCGACTGTTTGTGTATCGTCCATTCATGATATGTTTTGCTCTTTGGAAACATCGGTAAGACACTCCTCCATCGCCGCTTGACTCCCCTGTTTGTGTCTCTCACAGGGGACATCAAAAATCCAATTACAAGCAACCAAATAGACCACATAAGACTCCAGAGCGGAGCAGAATGGTCTGTTAGATGAAATGGAATGAAGAAAGCTATTATAGCTAACAAGCACAAGGCTTAATTGTTTGTAATGCCAGGAGGCATCTTCAGTCACCCTGTAGCCTCCGATTGCAGCCACTCACGGGAGAATTGTTCTGCATTTCAATTGAGACAGACCTTCACAGCTCAATGCACAGCACTCATTAGAGCTCCGAGGCAATCATACAGATTCTCAGACACAAGGTTTGCCGAAACTCGAATATTTCTCATTGTGACTTTTTCTTGAACACCTGAAAAGCCGTTTTGTGCCAAAGTACTCACAGGCCGTTTGAACTACGGCACAAATGCATCCTCGCCAAGTTCATAAACTAAGTGTTGAGATACAAAGCTGCTGTGAAGCATTATTTTCATTTGTTGTGTCTACATCCGTTGTGAGATATGACTGGAATTCATCACGTTTTTTTTGTTTTACATCAAGCAGGCAGATGTTTTCAGACTTGCCAATTTGTTGTAGAGCAGCAGAACATTACAGACCCACTTCAGATCTGAATGAAGTTAGTGGAAATTAGGTCATGTGCCACAGAACTACTGATTAGATCTGGACCATTTATACCATTAAGTGATAGGGGTGAGGTCACCATGATGTAATGTAACATTATTACAAAACCTAAGTGAGGCCTATACCATGTCTTCTTATTGATTTATTATTTATTTTTGTGCAACTGTGAATGGTTTCCCCTAGGGACACCCATTTGTTTAATCCAATTAGATTAAGTTCTCTTTTCATCAAATTTATTGCCGCACAACTCATCAAGCAGACGGACTGGCCAAAACATCATTAAAACCTTTAGTGATATAAATATAAATGTGTTACAGTCGAGTCCAATTTAACAGATTGTTCAGACGTGTAGAACACTGGACTGTTCCAGGGATCAGATATAGAGGAGAGAACAGGAGATGGTAGTAACCAGTCCTCTGTGAGATCATGAGCTGTTTGTGACCTCCATGCATCCCAAGTCACGCAGCACTTTCACTGAACTTTATTCTTCACTTCTCCGTAGAGCTCGGAACCCGATCGGTACCATCTTTGTCCAGGAATAAACGTCAGAGTGAAGTCACACACCTTCAGTTCCAGTGTTTTGAGCAGATGAAACGTCCTACACTAAACTAAACACTCAAGAAGAAGAAGAAGAAGAAGAAGAAAAGAAACCGCTCATCTATTAGACAGAACAGGGAACCGAAATCTGTCCCCTTTGGCCGGCTTATGTCCGATTCACACAGAACTAGTAGGGGAGTAGAGGTCATTTGTAATAATTATTGGGGACCTCTGTGACATAATAACAGTGTGAAAGCACCAAGTGTGTAATTATTATATAATCCTATTTCCCCAAATACAGAAGTCATGTTATCATTTTAGTCCCGGGTGAATTGGAATCTCAGTGATTTGGAAGTGGAATTCATATACATTTTTTCCTCTACTGCTTTGTCTGCCTCTTTCCCCATCAAGTTATGGCTGCTGCGGTGGATATAAATAAATACTTTTAGTTAGAGACTTAAAGAAATGTTTTTGGTCAGTGTGTCCTGCAATTCACATTAATTATCGCAGCTCACTACGTTTTTCATCAACACACGAGCCGAGTGTCCTCCATTAGGAGTTATCACAGAAGGGGGTCTGGTCCGATAATGACTCCTGTCACCCCTGAGGCCGGTATGAGAGACACCGTGGTTGGGTAACCAGGTGCATTTTGGACCTGAGGGAAAGTACCATCTCGTGCCGCTCTGTGGTGGTAAAAGTACATGAGGGCTGGCTCGCGTCCGGTCGGGGACGTCTGTGCCGCCGGTGATCTCCACCTGCCTGTCTGACTGTCCCAGATGCACCTCTAGGTGCTGACAGCCGACCCGTTTGCAGCAGCGGGTGCTAGGCAGAGCCTTGACTTCATGTCTGCGGTGATAAAGGTTTTGCTAACGAACTGCACCAGGTTTCATTTGGAAGCAAACCGAGAACCCTGTTTTCAAGCGGACCAGACTTCACTTCTTTGGTCCGCACCAGAGTTCTACTTAACTTTCACACCACCCCAAACGTACTATCCCATTAAATGAACTGGGGGTTAGTTTAAAGTGGACCAAACAGCTCTGCTGTGAAAGCGTCCTAAGTGTGTTTTGTCAGTGGCGGTAATTTAGTGCTAGCCTTGCTGTACTTGGCTAACGCTATCTCTTTGTAGCATACAATAAATTTTTTTTTTGGTTTGATCAGCAGGATTACTGAAGAATTACTTGAGATATTTCAACCAAACCCAGTAGAATGATGGACCAAGGACCAGACAAGACCCCGTTCACCATTCGGTGCAGATAAAGATAACTAAGAGGATCCACTAAATTATATAAAAACTGCTGAACTGGTTTCTACAAAACTTGGAAGGCTGGGGGCGTGGTTCAGACAACGGTTTGGTGCGGGTCTGAATAGTGGAGTCAATATATATTTTTATTTTAAATATTCTTAAATTAGAATTTTGAAAGAGGGAATATTTAAAATTGTTCACTCATTCATTTTTTGACTCATTTATTTTTCTATTTTCTATTTTTTTAAATGTTGCAGAAAATAGAAAAACATGAAGAGACAGACAACCATTCACGCTCACATTCAGATCTACGGGCAATTTAAATTAATTACACCCAAACTGCATGTTTTTGAACAGAACCTGGAGAGAACCCTCGCAAAAACAGTGAAAACATGAAAACTAGATATTCAGGTTCTTTTTCAACTATGCCAACCATGTTTTAAAGTATTTTAATATATTTCAGCAGAATTTGATGGAGGCAGGTGATGATGTGTAGGATTGTTCTACCTTAGTACGATATTCTAAAATAGTTAAAAATCCTCAAAATATTAAATCAGGGACAATATAAACATTTAGAAATGCTTATAATAAATTTGAGGTTCAGTGTTTTGTAACATGGACTTGAAATATGAGAGGCTGTTTGAAGTCATTGCTTAGTTTGTTACATCACTGACGTGTTTCTTTGTGTGTGTGTGTGTGTGTGTGTGTGTGTGTGTGTGTGTTCTTTAGGATCCATCTTCCCATCTTGTAAGCCTTCTGAAACCATCTTCAAGATAACCTTCTGGCTGGGTTACCTAAACAGCTGCATCAACCCCATCATCTACCCATGCTTCAGCCAGGAGTTCAAGAAAGCTTTCCACAGCGTTCTCCGCGGCTTCTGCCTGAGATCTGGAGCAGCAAAACCACAAGGACACACAACACCTCATTCCTCCAGTCCCGGCCGCACATCTGATCTCTCCGTTGTCTCCGCCCAGAGCTGTGTCACTCTTTCCTCCTGGTGTTGCTGCAGGGCCATTTCCAGCTCCTCTCCGTCTGTCGGTGGTCCAGATCAGGTCGCACAAATCCAGAGTAAGAGTCTGCTGAAGGCATGGTGTCTATCAGCAAGTCGAACGTCGGTACCTCAGAACCCCTGCAGTCACGGATCAACCAAGGTGTTACGCATTTCTTTGGGCATTACAGGCGAGGGTGTTTGATTTGTGTCGATGGAGGAGCTTTGAGCATCGATTCTTGTACTTCTGTTTGCCTGTAGGCAAACTCATTTGCACCTTTTTCCATGTGTATTTATTCCCCTCAGAGGCAGCGGAGTGCTGCGCCGGCTGATAGTGACTTGCCTCCACAGCAGGCAGAGGTCAGCTCGCTCAGCTGAGGCATTATAACAGAGCAAACGATAGAAACGAACGCCAGCGATTTTAGGAAAAGAAGAATAATTTGTCCACATTCTCCAACCACTGGAGCTGGGCAGAGCATAACATGTGCAAAGAGAAGACTGTGCATTATGAATGCAAACCTCTGAGGGGGAACAAACGCAGAACAAAAAACATGATAACGGGGTTAGCGTGGATAACTATCTGTTCTTTCTTTACTGAAGTGACATGGGGGGAAAAAGCTCCCCAGACATTATTTCTGAAAACGCAAGTAGTATTTCTGCAGATTACAAAGCAGCCTTCAAGGGCAACATACTCATCAATCGCAGACAATTAGCATTCTCTGACAGCTGGGGTAGAGCCGGCGCCGCTGTAGGAGTGTGCTCTTTATTATATGATGTCATTATGCGGTGAAATGTAAGCAGAGACTCGCAGGCATCGATTTTTAAGTATCTTCCACAGAGTTGTCAGAGAACGAAAATGAATTAATTGATAATTGTATGTGGGGTGAATTAATAATAGAATGGCTGCATAAATGCGATGTTGAATGTTTGAAATAACAACTACTGGAGTGATGACATGAACTGAAGATGTGTTTTTTTAAACAGTCTTAGTCTTGACTTTATGTGACTACTGTTGTTTGTTTGTCCTTCTTTCAGTACAGTTCTTTAGAGTTGTATGAGTAAGTAAACTCTTTTAAACTATTAACTGACATCTGTATGTTGTGTTTAAAATTGCAATCTCACATTTGTGGCCGACACCATGAGATGGACTAACCTACGGACATCACCGCATACAGCTACATGTAAGTGAGTGATTGTCTAAAAGAATGGACATTTATTTAACTTTTGAAGTCAGGAAAATAAAGTGGATCATTAATATAATAAATTAATGTAGTTTTCCCCCCAATTTTAACATCTTAAAATTAGTTATCTACTTTCGATTTTAACTTTTTATGCGTCCGCTAACGGGAGCATTTGATTCTGTTTGTCAAAGTAATCCGTCCTCAGAAACCTCTTGACGGAATTCCGTGGAATTTCACACATCCTTTGTAGCGCCCCTTAAAGGCGTGTATCTCATGGGCAACATTCTTAATTTTACACACATTTGGGTTCAGCCTAAGAGATAAAGAGCGGAGGGAGTTCAGAGTGGACGGTCTCTTTTCAACTCGGAGCCCCTTGGGATCCCCTGGCATGAGCTGGCGAGTGTTGCTGGGGAGAGGGACGTCTTAGCCTGCTGCCTCTGTAGGCGTGACCGGGTTAAGCAGAAGAAAACGGAATCATATTTGAACCTCGATTTTATCTTGAGTTTCAGGTTATTTTTGCCCATATTCAGGAGGTATGGTTAATGAAACATTACAGACGTTAAAGTGGCCCAGAAGGAGCGAATCTCAAAATTGGCCAACTTATTACTATATATACATATATATATACATATACATATATATATGTATATATATATGTATATATAACTTTAATATCCCACTCGAGTCTTGTTCATGTCCATCTATATGAATATATCCAAGATGATTTTCCCTTTTGCTCCAGCTGGATCTCCACCATCTCTTGAGGGGAATATCTCGTTCTTTAGCTGCAAGTTTATCCAATTTTTCTCATCCTTATTTGCTGTTATGTGCTGTGCAGTTCATGCAAACCTACATGCAGGTTTTATGTACCGTAAAACCAAAACTGTGTGTTAAAATAGGCCAAAAACCTCCAACGTTCCTCAGAGTTGACGGTTACATCCCACTGAGTGACCTCTACCACTGCAGACTGATTTGAATTATTGTCGATTGAAAAACGATGCTGCAGAGATGGTGGGAAATTAAGAAAGGAAAGTGACCTTATGAGAAGGTAATTAACTTTTAAGTAAATTAAATCACTCCCTCAGTAGAGAGTTCAGAAATGTATTACTGTAACCTTTAATACGAGGGTTTTAGATGATCCTGACAGCCGACACCGAGACCCTCATTAACACTGGAGCCTCCCAATAAAACAAAACGCCTCCAAACCCAAAACCTAGAGCTTCACATTCCATCGTTTTCACTGCAGAGGTACTGCAAAGAACTAAATTATACTCTATGAAAATCTGTGACGTGCCAACACACTCTGGTGTCATGAAATTGAGATCATTAATTTACAGAACAAAGCCCAACATGTTTTACAAATGAATTAGAAAAAAGAAATATGTGGTCCGTTGTGTAGATAAATGTGTATTTCATTGAAAACATGTCATGAACATTGATTAATGTTTTGAACAAACATGTTTCAGGGCGTCTTATCTTTTTGAACAGCGAGTTATAAATGCCGGCTTCCATCTGTTATGAACAGAGTTGTTTTTCTGTGCTGTGCACCGATTAAAACGACTTTTTAGCCTACAGACACAGTGATGAATACCTGAGGATGCTTATCTGACAAACGCAGCATGTCTCCAGAAGTTGTCGAAGACATTGGATTTCATGATTTTACATAAACTTTAGGTTAGACTCTGCTAGAAGATGATGTCTGTGGTTACACTTTAAGCGCTAATATTTCACATAGTTTCGGCCTCTAAACGGTCTCAGATTCCTAAAAATCATGCAGCTCATAATTTCACCCTCACGAAACAGCAAATTTGTTGGCATTTTATTAGAGGGGAGTAAAGACTGAGAAGAACATAGTCAGTAAATACAGTCGTAGTTCAAGCTTGGGCTAACATCAAATTTGCATCTTTAAATATTCATAATTCATTTTCCCTCCAGTATAGAATAGAAAATGAATGTTTACTCTTTCTGTGGTGAGGGAACCAGATGAGTCCGAGGCTCATATTGTATTTGTTCTAGCTCCGCTCCCACTCAGACAGATTTTCCTCCATGCTGCTCACTTTCCCCTAAAGTGGTTCCATTTGCTGAGCTGGGAAGTCGTCGGTCTGACTTTTCTGTCTTCATCAGCCTCTGAGTCTTGTTGTGGGAACAGCGTGGACACGAGGCTCAGAGCGTCCGAACAGCATGTTGAATTGGTGGAATTTTTAAGCTTTATATTAGTGAGTGATTTTGTTCCAGACGAGTCGCTGCAGCAGAACATTCCCGAAAATCACCAAATATCACTTTGGTTGACTCGGTATAGCAGCAGCAGCAGAACCCTTTTCCCTTTCAGATGAATTAAGGAACTAAACTAATGGACTTCATTGACTCTGTTTTACCTTCATCTGTCTCAATGTCCGAGCTGCCTGCTCACAGCGAACCTCGAAAAATATTATTCATGTATTTTTCTTTTTGCTACAATAGCTTATCCCTACAGGGTCAAAGGGGGCCGGAACCTATCCCAGATGACATTGGCTAGAGGCAGGGTAATACCTGGACAAGTTGAGTGAATATGATTGGTTCCAGTAGCTTGAAGTCCGTGAGGAGAAAACATTTAAAGGAAAAGTCCCTTTTTCAAACCAAAGGTGAAGCAGTTCATTAGTTGTTAGTTAGGACTAGTTGAAGCAAATCTAGTAGCAGTTCATTAGTTGTTAGTTAGGACTAGTTGAAACAAATCTAGCAGCAGTTTATTTGTTGTTAGTTAGAACTAGTTGAAGCATATCTAGCAGTGGTTCATTAGTTGTTAGTTAGGACTAGTTGAAGCAAATCTAGTAGTGGTTCATTGGTTGCTAGTTAGGACTAGTTGAAACAAATCTAGCAGCAGTTTATTTGTTGTTAGTTAGAACTAGTTGAAGCATATCTAGCAGTGGTTCATTAGTTGTTAGTTAGGACT